>CM050427.1:30504487-30610039 GCA_027564155.1 Gymnocypris eckloni scoliostomus | reverse complement strand
CCTCCACACGTGCACAAACTGCTTTCAATTATGAACTGAATCAATGCTTTGCCGATTTAATACTGCCACTTAATTGAATTAACTGCAAATACTGGCTCAAGTGCATAGTTGCATGAATATACCCTGAAGAAACTGCTCAAATGGGAAACAACAAAAAAGATAGGTATTGTTCTGTGTAAACATTTTATAGTAGTGATTCTTGGAAAGGAAATATTGGAAAGGAATCAAATGCAATTTAGTCTTCCGAATGACAAGATGTGAATTCCTGTCATTTTGGTGCGTTAAAAATGTAAAACATTTAAAGACACAATCTTTTTGAGAGGTTTACCTTGCAACTAGCTAATGCAAAACATTGCAATCTCCTAATTAAATAAAAAAACACACAAAGAAACCCCCATAGATTTATAATAGCAGTAATCATAATAAAACTAATAAACATAAACAAAATACATTTTTTGTGCAATCTCTAGTCTAAACCACACACTTAAACTTGAATGGATCATAGTGGCATTTTCTCAGGTTGTTTAAGGCAAATCCTTACAGCTTGTTCAAAAACGTCCTTAGTTATGCTGTCGCAATGATTAAGAAGAACATAATCACAAGTTTTTGTCCTTCAGGAGATTCTTTCAGACAGAAACACTAACCGCCATGATTGGTTAGTGCGATTCACTATCCATCAGCTGTTCCCACTGCAGTTTGATTATAAAGCATGCATTCCAAATTGTTGCTGGCTACAAAGAAGGCTTTGAAAACAAAAATAAGCACTTCAAAATGTTCCAACATTCCAGTCCATTAAATACACAGCATTACTGCTAAAACTGCAGCGGTTTTGAAGCTCTAGTGGATAATTGCATCGGTACACAACGATTGAGTACTGTACATAGAATGCAAAGATATTTGTGATAAAGCACAACATTATGTTATACTTGTTTTTGTAACTACATTTCAGAAATCCTTACAATTTGTATTAAATGCTTGTGTAATTGTGAAATTCAGTGTTCATTTTATCATTATATTTTATATTCATTGATTTTTATTTTATAAAAATTAATAAATGTTTCAAATTTCTGTTTGGTATTTTTATTCGAGTGTCTATTTAAGTGCAAATAGCCCGCCTTCTTGGCAAAGGCTATGCCCCCTAACGTGTGCTTGGCTTAGTCAACACACAAAAAAAGACGCCCCTGGTGTAGATGGCAAGACATGTGCTTTTTGACGCGATCAACACGAGTTCAAGCCCGCCTTTAGCTGAACTGTTTTACTCCCTTTTCAAATCTCATATCGCATCGGAAAGGCATTTATTGGGATAAATAGCATCTATCGCTATTGACGCTTAGTGCAAATAGCCACTTCCAATTTTATTTAACTTTTTTTTTTTTATTGGAAAAAATAAGGAACAATGCAAGATTTTTCTTGAAGATAAAGAAAAGTTGTACATTTTATTTTCATTTGCTAAGTCTTTTTTTTACCTTCAGGATTTCATCCTCCATGCTAACACACAATGACTACAAACTTCCGAATTTGATTTCATGGGATGTTTAATATGGTAAAAAGTGTTTGTAATTATAAATAAAAACTGATAAGCTATTTTTTTTTATAAAATCTCAAGGTAAAAAACATTTATAAATGCCACATAAAATAAACAGTAAATCAAGTTAAGTAGATCAAAGTTTGGGTTGCAGGGTATTAATTATTCTGTTTTATCATCTATAACATGGTTTCATAAGTTCTGGTATAATATGAAAAGCACTAGTGCAAGAGACCTGTTGGAAGAGAACTGTGTGGGATATCGCCACAAAAGAGTGTCTCATTCAACCGAACAAAACTAAGATTCATTCATTACAAAACTCTAAATCACCAAGACCAAATAAAGAATGCAGTGCATACATACACAAACATTGAACAATCATGGTGAGGAAATGTCCCATGGAGGGGTGCGTGAACGTACAGAAACAAGCCAATCAATTCAACACCAGGGAAGGTCACGCAAGCAGCTTCCTGGTGACCAGTAATAGCATATATATAGTGTAGTGGATGTATGAATAATTAACTTTCACTGGGCAACAAGCACCCATGTATCTAACCAGTAGATAAGATCGATATATCGTACAGAGTTTAAGTCCTGCAGATGGTTGAAGGAGACTATTTCCAAGCAAGCTTCCCAAAAATGCTAACTGTTCAATATAAAATGTTATTAAATCTAACCTTACAAATTGCATATGTTTAATGCATATTAAGGACAGATTCTTTAGAAAGCTCGGCTACTGTAAAAATATAATCATGCTTTTACTTCTAATGCTAAAATTAACCTAAACACAATTCACTTGGATTGCTTATGTTTCTATATCCATGAACTACATAAAAAAAAATAAACAGTAACCTCATGCTATGTTCTTGTCATGTTCGTGTTCATATGAGAAAAAATGCCACAAACTGGATGTGATAATGTCTCTAAGCAAAGGATGAGATTTGGCGTTATAATTATATTTAGCTGTGGTGATGGCATGTCAATTAAGAGATTTCACACATTGGACAGAGTACGAACCCTGAGGCACACCACTTGACATTTGGCCCTTTTAAAATTAACTTGGATATTAACTGCTTCTGAATTATTATTAAAATAATTAGCTAATATCTTTGATTCACGAATGTTGCTACTTTTTATGTTGTTTTATTTTAAATCAAATTGGTTGCTAATTTATACTTCAAATATACACTTTCCTAAAGGCTTAAGCTGTTGTCAATGTCTTCAAGACTTATTCTTAAAACATTTTAAGGAACTAAGCACCACCCAAGATATCAATATCATCTTACATAAAGACTAGGGGGAAAAAGAGCTTTCTCTCTCTGGGAGTACAATTCCTTCATTAAATCATTAAAATCAGCATATTGGAGACGGTGCATGCTTTCTTCCCCATGGTTTACCTAAACTCTAAATTAAGCCAACTCCCTACCCCCAATCCTTCATACATGGGAGGCAGAAAAGGGGTTGGGTTTGTTCTTGAGGGGAAATCTGTGTCAAATATAACCACCTCTATCTGGTAGAGCCATTAGATGAATGCTACAAAACAGCCTGGCCAAAGGGAACCAAGACAACTTATTTTTGAGTTTTCAAGAACAACCCAATGAACAAATTGACCAATATAATGAATATAATTTACTAAAACATACTTACTTCATTAAACACACACACACACACACACACACACGTTTATGACCTCAAGGTTAGATTATTGTAATGCTTTATTGGGTGGATGCTCTGCACGCTTAATAAACAAACTACAGACAGTTCAAAATGCAGCAGCTAGAGTTCTTACTAGAACCAGGAAGTATGACCACATTAGTCCGGTTCTGTCAACACTGCACTGGCTCCCTATTAAACATCGTATAGATTTTAAAATCGTGTTAATTACTTATAAAGCCCTGTATTGCTTAGCTCCTCAGTACTTTAGCGAGCTCTTATTCCAACTCTGGGCATTTGATAATACCTAGAATATCAAAATGAACTGCTGGCGGCAGATCCTTTTTCTATTTAGCACCCAAACTCTGGAACAATCTACCTAACACTGTTCGGGAGGCAGACACACTCTGTCAGTTTAAATCTAGATTAAAGACCCATCTCTTTAACCTGGAGTACACTTAACACACTAATACACTTCTAATATTCAAATCCGTTAAAGGATTGTTAGGCTGCATTAATTAGGTCAACCGGAACCGGGAACCCTTCCCATAAAACACAATGTACTTTTCTTTCTTATTCTGAGGTCTCCGTAGCACACGATCCGGTCCTTATCCAGCCCAGATGATCACTGCAGTCACCAGATCCAGCCCGTATCCAGATCAGATGGTGGATCATCACCTAGAGACGACCTCTACAGCTCTGAGCGTCAGCAGAGACCAGGGCACCTAGATGACCAGCCATCAGGAAAAGACCACTGGAACCAGTGGAGCCCTTAAAATCTGACTTTGCTGCAGTTGAAACAAACTACTGGTTCGTCTGGCCAGAGGAACTGGCCCCCGACTGAGCCTGGTTTCTCCCAAGGTTTTTTCTCCGTTCTGTCACCAATGGAGTTTTGGTTCCTTGCCGTTGTCGCCTCTGGCTTGCTTAGTTGGGGACACTTCATTTCCAGCAATATAATCGACTTGATTGCACAGATACTATTTAAACTGAACTGAGCTGGACGATGGCATTACTGAATTCAATAATGAAATGCCTTTAACTCAAAAATGAGCGTTTAATCTTGTCATGTTACATTAGTGATTCACTATTTTCCTATTTTGATATTGTGCAGTTGCTTTGACACAATTTGTATTGTTAAAATAGCTATATAAATAAAGGTGACTGACTTGACTTGACACACACATACAGTCAATGTGGCAATATTTCTGATGGTAAGAGTAGATCGCCCTTTATCCGGCCCCAAGCAGTTCAAAAGACAAAGAAGAAAAAAGGCACTCCAAAAAATATGTTCCCAATCCTACCCCCAACCTCATTCTTCAGTCCATTGTTGTGTTTAAAGAGTAGTTTCTCCACATTTCAACTGGATTTATCCAATTTCACTCCGAGCATATTCAAATTGAGGAGGGGCAGAGGAAACTGGGCCATTTCTCTTTGTTTGGTTAAGGAGTTAACCTACAAAAAAAAGCCGTAGCCTCCGAGAAAGCAATCCTAATCTGTGAAGAACCTGCCATTGTGACCCTGACGGCTATTCTTTAAATTTAGAAGAAAAAAAAGCAGCAAGAATTTTCTGAAAATTCTCTTACAGGAAGGTGACTCGGTGTGGCGGCACGCAGGAGTCACGCTGTGCAGTTCAGCGATCTTGTTGGGGCCAATGATTTATTCAGTGCGCCATGTGTCAAAAGCAGAACGTCTAATTAATTATCCAATTATTTAATTATCCAGGCTGCTGAAATGATTAGGAATTAAATTGTTAAGCTCGGGCTTACAATATTTTATTACTCCTTTGACATATAAAAATAAATTAAATAAGATTTTAATGTGCTCCAATATTAACTCAGCAAGAAATGTAGCTAGAATAATACAGAGATAATTTCAGGTCTCACTATGTTTAATATTCCTTTTCAATACATTTAACAAATCGAAATAATGTAAAGTGAAATGCATGCTAAAAAATGTCAAAGACATCAAAACTTCATGAGTAGTACATACTTGTAGTACTATATAAGTAAACAAATAATAACCAATTTCCCAAAAAGCTCAAATAGTTTGAGGATTTGAAGTATTATTCATGACCGTGATACAAAAACACTAAACTATGTATTTAGAGTTGGGATTTGTTCAAACAAGAAAATGTCGCTAGACAAAATCTGATGTGAGAGAAAGGAATTCAAATTATTACATGCTATCTATAATGTAAATATACATAAATTTTTAATAAATAAAAATTTTCAATATATTATAACATGTATTTATAAATAATACTAATAGTTCTTATTATTATTGGTTTATATATTATTTTTAGATTTTTTCAGCAAGTATTAAATGAGCTGTAACAAATTATAAAATATACATTTCTTAATCCCAAAAAAAAAATCTAAATGTAAACTTTAAATCAGTTTTAAAAGTAATTAATTTGACATCTATTTTCAATTTTTTACTAACATCATATAAATTCACAGATCATTATCTTAATCTCTTATTTGCAATGGCACTTTGTCTCAATGCATTCAAAAGCTTAAATGTTTTATTCAGTGTTTAAGTATTGTTAGTGGAGCAGAGCAGATGTTGAGGTAACAGAGATTGCCTTGAAGATTTGATTGCTTTTACTGCAGCCGGAAAGATTCACCCTTGAGAAAGTAGATAGTTGATGAATGCTTAAAAGACGTATAGCTCTCTAGGAAGCATTTTTTCTCTTGTCTCAGTCACCTGCAAGGGACGGCGTACACATGGTACAAACGACTACAGAATAAATTCAGAGGATGTCGCCTGTGACTGCTGTTGGAGACAGTGTGATATCTAGTTCTCTATTCGGTGAACTTCTACTGAAAGTGCTTTAAAGGTTTCCTGAGCTTCAATTCACACGTTCTGCCAGATTCAATTCATTTCAGTTCCAAATAAACTGTAAACACCGACACAAAAGCGTAGCCAACCTTGACAAATTATTTGAAAGTAAAAAAAAAAACAATATACCGAAAACTAAATAACCTATACACATAGCAGCAGAAATAAATTGAAGACATTTTGACGAAGCATTAAAAACATACAAAATATATATTTTTTTTATGTTTGGCCTTCTTACAACATGAAAGAATGGTGGAGAGAAAATAAGACCTTTTGTGAGCACACATAGCATAACTTTTTGGCCTTTACACCATGTGAGAGTGAATAACACTGAGAAGTGAAGGAAATAGATTTTTTTAATGCAAAATGTTGCAGGCCAGATTCGAACCTCCAGTGTCCGCATGAGCATCATAGCTTTCCTACATCTCCAAGTAAAAGCCTATGTTACATTTTCTACATTCCAGGCCTCTAACTACCAAAAAAATCTACCAATTGTTTTCTTTTATGGCAGAAGCATAAATAAAAGAGTGGCACATCAACTGTGAGCGATTAATGATATAAATAAGCATACACTATTGCTATTTTGACTGCTTTTACCATTTAATGCCCTCTATCCACGTATTTCATACATAGACATCAAAATAATTAATTTGAAGGACTGCAGAAAAAGCTAATTATGAGGTCGCAAGGTGCACATATTTTATTATTAAAGAGAGAACAAAAAAGGTAAGTTTGTAGCGGCAGACTGGCTTTTCTCAGACATGCTCAGGGCATAAAAAAGGTTTGCACGTTGCTTTGTGACACTGGGCGAGATCGCTATACTTCTCTCAATTAGCCTTTCCTCCACCCCTTTTTCTCCTGCTGCCTGCCAGTCATTTAAACCACTATATATATATATATTTATATATATATATATAAAACGTGTTTGGTGTTGCTTTAAAAAAACTCAATTCATCTGGCTTTTGATTTCTAAAGGACACATGTAGTACAAAGGGAGGGGGGAAATCCAATCAAGAATCCAAATTCACCCCCATCATCCATTTAATGAGGGGTCTTTCTTTGGAGATGAATGACTAATTATGGTCCTCACATGTTGTGGCATAGCATCTGATGAATTTAATAATGTATTTATAACATGGTGGTCATAACCATCTACTGTAGATGCGTTAGGTCAAGCATGCAATGTTAAAGGGAAGCATTACTGCTAAAATGGTTTTATACTTTTTATCAACAGTGTATCACGATTAGAAAATGACTGATGAGTTGTTGTTTTTTAGATATTCAGAGATCTGGATGGCAGATGGCCAATGTAATACAGACGTTATGCATATACCACACAGTTAAACTATTGCAAATTACTGTAGATGCACACACATCTAATGCAATTTAGTGAATTTCAAATAATTGATTTAAACTTTTCTTAACTATATATATTTTATATTTTAAATGGTGCTTTAATTCGATTGTTGAGTTTTCTGTTTTTGAAGACAACAACAAGAATACATTTGATCACGGTCAAATGAACTTGAAACTGGAGTAATTATTTTGAGCTTCCAATTAATTAGCCAGTTAAAGACAAACTAACTAGTTGGCTTTGAAATGTTATGCATCCCAACATTCCCATCCCCAAAGTATCCCAATTCAAAAATATCCACTGGAATTTACCAATTGGCAGAGTTAACAGGATCTCAAGAATCTCAAAATTGTAAATAACGGTCAATAACACAGAAGTTTATTAAATTAATAATAATAATAATAATAATAGACAATGCTTAAGTCCAAATGATCAAAAATTATTATGCACTATGCTGTAGACTATTTGGCTCAATTAAATAAATAAAAACTTAAACATTGCATTTATTTGCATGTGTTTGACAGTGTTAACAAAAGTGACAAAATAAGATGTTGAGATTTCGCTGGCTCTCTGTTTTTGAAGACAACAACTAGATCGTGGTCAAGTGAACCATCAACTGGACTAATAGTCCAGGCCCTTATATCGTTTAGTCAACTAGTCACTGAGGAACCCCATTAACATCCCAACTCAAAATCACAAAATGTCCAAACTATCCATTGGAATCGACCAAATAACTACTACACTTCTCAGGCAAGAATCTCAAAATGGTCAAATAGGGCCGGGCAATAAGCAAAAAAAAAAAAAAAATCACAATAAAATGTTTCATATCTGTCATTATCATGCTAAATTTTAAATCTTTATTTCTTTCAAGTTTAAAGGCAGATTTTTGCTTCTAAGTTAAAGTTGTAGAAACGCGACCATTAATTGTGGTTTTAAATACTCTTCATGGTCATGACAAACACTTCATGTTTTTGAATTCTTTACACTTTTCCAGTCATTCTTCTTTAACAAAATAGACTTAATAAAAAAAAAAAATTATTAGTTTCTGTTCTAATAATGAGTGACATTGCTTCAAATCATGAAACAGGTTTGTGTTAACTGACTTTGATGACAGATCTTCAGCACAGTTTGCAGTGCAGGCTGCAATATTAATATTAACTTTTTTGTCTCTTGGAAATGCACATTTTGAGTTAGGATGCAGATGTCAATTAAAGTGTATTATCAAAAGCATCTGTAAAAAATTGTGACGGCCTCATTTTTATATGTTGAAATTTAATCATTTGGATGGATTCATTCAAATTAATCATTGGTCTTCCATAGTAGCATACCGTCTCGGTTACTTGCGTAACCCCGTTCCCTGAAGGAGGAGCGGAGGCGTAACGTCAGAGTGACTGACTAATGGGATCTCGCCGGAGAGCCCAATCACCTTCAGTGTTAACAAACAAGCCAATGACAGTTGGCGTGCGTGTTCGCCACGCGCACTCCGCCCAGCAGTGCGGGTATAAAGGAGGCGTGCAAGCACATCAGTTTTTCGCTGAGGAGCCGAGACTGTGTGCCCGGCCGTACAGTGGTGGTACAGCAACTATGGCGACGGACGTTACGTCTCCGTTCCTCCTTCAGGGAACGGGGTTACGTAACCGAGACGTTCCCTATCAGTCAGTCACGTTCGACGTAACGTCAGAGTGACTGACTAATGGGATCCTTGAAAACGCCACTATTGCTGACCCTCCAGTGCTCTGCAGAAGCCGGCAAGTCCCCCACACCAGCTGGGATGGAAGATAGGACAGGGTTTAGGCAGAGATAACCGCACTGCTGTTCCGCTCAGTGGGTAGAATAACACTGGGAAAGTGTACCCCAAAGGGGAAACGCTACAGCCACATCCGCATAAGGAGGTATCATGTGGAGATTACACATATGGACTGGCCAAGGGCAGTACCACATACGGGAGTCTCTGAGGTAGACCCAGCCCGCCTGGGGTGAGATAGCTACACAGCAGAAGGCAGAGGGTTCTGCCAGGGAAGACACGGGCTCACCAAGGGGAGAATACACATGTGGGATCATCAAGGGAATCACTACACATGGGCACCTAGCCCAGCACAAGGGTTGACCTTGGGCAGCGTCAGTACTGGACCTGGCGTCTGGTGCTCCGCCACACCTGACTGCCGAGGGTGCGGAGGAACTTCAACAGGGTTCACCGTGGGGAACTGAACTGAGAAGCAACAGGGCGCACGTATCCGGTCCGTAGAGGAGAATGGCGCAGCAAGCGTGATTGACACCGGGTTCCAGTGTTACTGGCCATCCGAGACAAGTACACGGGAGGACACTGGCTCTATCACGGAGATTGTAAAACCTCGCAAAGCGTATTAGGTGTCGCCCAGCCGGCAGCTTTACAAATGTCTGCTATTGAGGCGCCTCGCCAAAGCCCAAGAGGAAGCAACGCTCTCGTAGAGTGTGCTCTCACACCAAGGGGCACGGTGGCGCGGGCCTGATAGGCCAAGACTATAGCCTCCACTATCCAGTGGGCGAGTCTTTGTTTGGAGACAGCTCTTCCCTTCTGCTGTCCTCGAAGCAGACAAAGAGCTGGTCTGAGGTCCTGAAGCTCTGCGTGTCCACATAGATGCGCAAGGCACGAACGGGACAGAGCAGAGCAATGTCTGGGTCTGCCTCCTCCCGGGCAGCGCTTGCAAGTTCACCACCTGGTCCCTGAAGGGCATGGTGGGAACTTTGGGCACATATCCAGGCCGGGGTCTCAGGACAACGTGAGAGTCAGCCGGCCCGAATTCTAGGCACGAATCGTCCGAAAATGCTTGCAGGTCCCCTACCCTCTTGACTGTGGCCAATGCCGAGAGGAGCACTGTCTTTAGAGACAGAAACTTAAGCTCTACTGACTGCAGAGGCTCAAGGGGCCCCTCAAGGCCGACAGGACCGAGGGAGATCCCAAGAGGGTACCAGGTGAGGCGCGGAGGATTTAGTCTCCTTGCCCCTCTGAGGAACCTGATGACCAGGTCGTGTTTCCCCAGAGACTTACCGTCTACTGCATCGTGGTGTGCGGCGATAGCGGCGACATACACTTTGAGGGTGGAGGGAGACAGCCTTCGCTCCAACCCATCCTGCAGGAAAGAAAGCACGACTGCGATCGGGCATCTACGGGGGTCCTCCCGGCGGGGAGAACACCAATCGACGAACAGGTTCCACTTCAGCCTGTAAGCTTGTCTCGTAGACAGAGCCCTGGCAGAAGCGATAGTGTTTACTACCGCTGGAGGTAGCCCACTTAGAACCTCCGCATCCCGTCCAAGGACCATACGTGGAGATTCCACAAGTCTGGGCGCGGGTGCCAGAGGGTGCCCCCTCTCTGAGAAAGTAGATCCCTCCTCAGAGGAATTTGCCAAGGAGGGGCTGTCGCGAGGAGCATCAGTTCTGGAAACCACGTCCGGTTGGGCCAGTAAGGCGCCACCAAGAGGACTTGCTCCTCGTCCTCCCTGACCTTGCACAGGGTCTGTGCGAGAAGGCTCACTGGGGAAGCGCATATTTGCGTAAGCCCAGAGGCCAGCTGCATGCCAGCGCATCTGTACCGAGGTCCCCTCGGACAGGGAGAAAAACAACTGGCAGTGAGGCGTGTCCGGGGAGGCAAACAGGTCTACCTGGCGTCCCAGGCGTCTCCAATTCAGCTGGGGTACCTCGGGGTGGAGTCGCCATTCTCCCGGAAGGCGTGCTGGCGTGAGAGCTCGTCGGCTGCGATTGAGCTCGCCTGGGACATGAGCGGCGTGAAGCGACCTCAGATGCTTCTGACTCCAAAGGAGGAGATGGCGGGCGAGTTGCGACATGCGGCGGGAGGCGTGGGCCGCCCTGGTGGTTGATATGCGCAGCGGTCGCAGTGTTGTCGAGCGGACCAGTATATGCTTCTCGTGTAGCAGCATTCTGAAGCGGCGCAGAGCAAGCTATACTGCCAGCAACTCGAGGCAATTGATATGTCACTGCAGCTGGGGCCCTGTCCAGAGCCCCGCGGCTGCGTGCCCGTTGCACATGGCCCCCAGCCCGTGGCAGAGGCGTCTGTTGAAACAACAACGTGCCTGGATACTTGCTCTAGGGGAACTTCTGCCTGAAGAAAGGCAAGATCCGACCATGGGCTGAAGGTGCGGACGGCAGGCGGGGTGAGTGAGACCCGGTATGTGCCGTGGTGCCATGCCCATCTCGGGACTCGGTCATGAAGCCAACGCTGAAGCGGTCTCATATGAAGCAATCCGGCGGGCGTGATAGCGGCTGAGGATGCCATATGCCCCAGGAGCCTCTGAAAATGTTTCAGTGGAACCGCCCTCTTGCGCTGGAGAGACTCCAGGCATCTCAGCATTGACTGAGCACGCTCCTCTGAGAGGCGTGCTGTGAGGTTGACCGAGTCCAACTCCCTGCCGAGAAAGAGATCCTCTGCATAGGGGAGAGTTTGCTCTTTTCGGTTGACCTGAAGCCCCAACCGGCTGAGGTGCCCGAAGGGAGGGCCTACTGGTATGCTCGCCCTTAGATGCAAAGCGGAATCGAGGAGGATCGAGACATGGAAGTAGGCGTCTTTCAGGTCGATCGCTGCAACCCAATCGAAGGCGGACGCATTGATTGAAGAGGCGTCTCTGCGTCAACATCTTGAACGGGAGCTTGACAAGGGCCCGGTTCAGAACACGCAGGTCCCAGATTGGATGTAACCCACCGTGTTTCTTGGGTATGCGATGAAGTAGGGGCCTTTGTAGAGCCCTGACTCCATCTCGGCTGGAGGGGCGGCTGTATCGCGTCCCTTCGCCAGTAGGACCGCGACTTCTGCACGCAAGACAGGGGCATCCTGGCTCAACACTGAGGTGAACCGATTGCCCCTGAACTTGGGAGGACGCCGGGGGCCAGTGGCGGAACAGAACAAAAATTCTCCACCCGGCCCTCCTCCGGGGGAAGGAGTGGTGCTATCGCCATCTCCTGAAGAGCAGGATCCCGAGGCTCCGGGTCGCCCGTCCCAGGGGCGCCGCCTACCCTGGCACTTCACAGGCTTGGCAGGGGCGGAGGCGGGCAGCGCGCTCCTGCGGCCAGCTCCATGCTGCGGCCATTGTGAAGGCTGCTGTTGTGGCCGAGCTGGAGCAGAGGTGGAGGCAGCAGGAGGCGCCCGGCGACGAGCAGGCAGGGGGCTGCAGCCGGCGGTGGGGTGGAGACAGCAGCGGACCGCCGGGCAGGATGTGACGAACGCCCGTCTGCTTCTGTGCGGCGCGGAGAACTGTTGGGCAAAGTCCTCCAACGCCGCGAATAGGCCGGCCTGGGAGATCGGGAGTCCAGGAAGCGGTGCTTGTCGGACTCCTCATATCCGCCAAGGTCAGCCACAGGTGGCGCTCCTGGACCACTAATGTGGACATCGTCTGACCCAGGGCCCAGGCCCGTGACTTTCGTCGCCCTTAGCGCGAGGTCTGTCGCTGTGCGCAGTTCCTGCAACACACCTGGGTCAGCATCACCCTCGTGCAGCTGTTTCAACGCCTTGGCCTGGTGGACCTGCAGGAGGGCCATGGCGTGCAGGGCGGAAGCAGCCTGTCCAGCAGCACCGTAAGCCTTGGCCGTTAGAGCGGACGAGAACTTACAGGCCCTGGACGGAAGGCGTGGATTACCCCTCCAGGCGGCAGCGCCCTGCGGGCAAAGCTGCATGGCAATGGCGCGCTCGACTGGGGGGACCTCCACATACCCTTGGGCCGCTCCGCCGTCGAGGGTGGTGAGGACGGAGGAGGCACTAGGCCTGCTTCGGGCAGAAAAAGGTGCCTTCCAAGACCTAGTCACCTCCTCATGCACTTCCGGGAAGAACGGAACCGGGGCGGTTGCCGACGTTCGCCTGCGCCCCAGGAACCAATCATCCAGCCTCGGCGCCGGAAGAAGGCGGACGTATAGTGCAGGCCGATGCTCTCAGCGGCCCGGAAAGCATAGCGGTCAGTTCTGGATCTGACTCGGCAACGCTACTCTTCCTGACGGAGGCAGCGCAGCCGAATCGTCCTCTCCAGAACCTAGCTCATCCCCGATGCAGTGATCGAAAGCCTGTCATCTGCTGGGGCACCGAATGAGATGCTGGGCCCGCCCTGTCCGAGGACCCCGCATACTCATCCGGGAACCCCAGACGGTGCGATGTGCTCGAGGAGTGAGAGGCCCAGCGGAGGCGCACTCGACGGGAAGCTCTCACTGTGATCCTCAAATCACCCTGGCCCTGAGCAAGTAGTCCTCCGTCCGGAGGAACTAGAACGGGCAGAGCAAGGGGATACCCCACGTCTAGCGAGGAGGCATCTGGAGCGCAACATCGCTATGGTCATGTTCCCACAGTGAGAACATGACTCATCCACAGCGCTGCCTCAGCGTGCCTAAAGCCCAAGCACGAGGGGCAGCGATCGTGACCTCTCTTTCAGCAGCGCTGAAGCGCGAGGGAGGTAACAACGTGATCGCTGCTTCTCGCGAATGCAGCACTGGACAGCAACCTCCGCTGACGCCCGTAACACCAACGCTGTAGTCTTGCTTTGCAGACACTCAGAGATTTGCAAGGCTCGGCTCCGGCGAAAAGCTGATGTGCGTTTGCATGCGCTCTCCTTTATACCCGCACTGGCGAATCTTGGCGATGGCGAACACGCACGCCAACTGTCATTGGCTTGTTTTGTTAACACTCGAAGGTGATTGGGCTCTCCGGCGAGATCCCATTAGTCAGTCACTCTGACGTTACGTCGAACGTGACTGACTGATAGGGAACTTTAGATCATGATAGTCACAGTTAACACCACACATATCGAATACCATGGTAAAAATGTAACTACCTGTATGGTTTCTATGTGTTTGTATGAAAAACTGTACTTAATATAAAACTGAATTTAGTATAAATGCATAAACACTAAAGTGTAATTAAAAAAATACCATAATTGCATTCCATTACTTATTTAATTCATCTACACTAATAATATAATAAAATAGCCCACAATACCATGGTGAAGTTAGTTTTACTACAGTCAATTCATGGTAAATGATGGCGATTTGTAGCTTGAAAAGCCTCCTGTATCGTTGTGCACAGTGATTCTACTGTTTGTCATCTGGCTTTAAACTAGTTTAAATCACTGATTCATTTGTGTTGTTTGCTGAATTCAAGCACTTCACACTCGATCTGACCGAGATTCATCAGCGAGTAAACGCTGTAACTGCTTTAGTAAATCCGCGCTGCACTGCCGTTTGAGCTTTGAACTCAGCGGATAAACGGTCCATGTGTCACGGTTCAAATGAGTAGCGCTGTTTCGTTCTGCCTTTAGCGCATAAACATTATTAACATTTATCGAAATCGTATTAATCGTTTTATCAAGGAAAATTATAATGTGATAATATACACTGTAAAATATCTCCTGTTAATTTACAGTAAACTACTGGCAGATAGATTTGCCTGCATAATGCTGTGATTTTACAGTAAGGCAAGGCAAGTGTATTTATATAGTACATTTCATACACAGTGGTAATTCAAAGTGCTTTTCATAAAAGTAAATGGAATAAACATAATAATACATTTAAATAATAATAAAAACATATTTAGGCAAAATAGCTAAAAGCGGACTTCCCTTGTTTTGTGTGAACCCTTGGTATTTCTAACTGACTCGGTCTTACTGATCTGAGTGGTCTGTTAGGTTTATATTCAGTGAGCATGTCTGCGATGTGTTTAGGTCCTAGGCCATTGAGTGATTTTTAAATGAGTAAAAAGTACTTTAAAATCAATCCTAAATGTAACTGGAAGCCAGTGTAAGGACCTGAGGACTGGTGTGATATGCTCAGAGGTTCTGGTTCTAGTCAGAATCCTTGCAGCAGTGTTCTTGATGAGCTGCAGCTGTCTAATGGTCTTCTTGGGAAGGCCGGTGAGGAGACCATTAAAACAATCCACCCTGCTGGTGATAAAGGCATGAACAAGTTTCTTCAAGTCTTGACTGGAAACAAAACATCTAATTCTTGCAATGTTTTTGAGATGATTGTATGCTGATTTAGTTACTGCTTTGACATGACTACTACAACTAAGGTCTGTCTCCAGAATCACCCCAAGATTTTTGACTTGATTTTTAGTTGTTTGACCCCTAGAGTCAAGGTATGCATTCACCTTTAGAACTTCATCTTTGTTTCCAAATGCAATGACTTCAGTTTTCTCCTTGTTTAACTGAAGAACATTTTGACACATCCAACTGTTAATTTCATCAATGCATTGGCAGAGGGAGTCAATGGGGCTATAGTCATTTGGAGATAAGCCTAGGTAAATCTGGGTATCATCAGCATAGCTGTGATAGGCAATTTGGTTATTTGATTCTTTCTCATTATTTGACTTAGGGGGAGCATATACAGGCTAAACAAGAGCGGTGCAAGAATTGAGCCTTGTGGGACTCCGCATGTCATGGATGTCCACTGAGACTTATGCTCTCCTATACTCCCATAATAACCTCTCCCTTCTAAGTATGAGCTGAACCATTTGTGTACCATCCCAGAAAGTCAGACCCAGTATTACACTCTATGTAGAAGTATGTTATGATCGACAGTGTCAAACGCAACACTAAGACCTAGTAGTACCAGCACTGATATTTTGCCAGAATCGGAATTAAGGCGAATATCATTTATTATCTTAATAAGCGCTGTCTCTCTGACACTGCGGCGCCCGGGGAGCAGTCGGGGGTTCGGTGCCTTGCTCAAGGGTCTCACCTCAGTCGTGGACAATTCCTGCCGGAGCCGAGATTCAAACCCACAACCTCGGATTACAAGTCCGACACTCTATCCATTAGGCCATGACTGCCCCTCTGACTTCACACAAAGATGTGGTTACAGAACAGAAACCATAAAGTTAACAGAAAGATGTAGTTGCAGAACAAAGTGCTGTGATTTCACATGACTACTGATTTGCAGAGCACTTGCTTTGACTTCACATGAATATCTGGTTGTAGAACAGAATGCTGTGACTTCAAATTAACATCTACTATAGATGCAGAACACAACGCTCTGACTTTGCATTACTAAACAAAGCCCTGTTCAACTTCCAAAAGGTTTTTTAATGAGGGTGGCGACATGATGATTCACAGTTGAAGCCTTTTTATGGACATGTTTCCCTGTCTTCTTGGAGATCACCTTCACCTGGCTGGCCTTTGTTCCTCTCTCATGGATCAATCCAATAAAGCACCTAAAAAGCAATATAAATATATGAGATATCAGGCTTGATAAGTAAAGATTTATTGCATTTAAGACAATTCTGTTTACTCATGATAATGACCTTTGTATTTTATAACTATCAGTGAATGATCTCATTTCAGATTACCCCGACACCTGAGAAGGACTAACACCAACCCTGTGAGGACTTAAAATTATTCCGACTCTGAATCAACATAAAAAACTGCCAAATAGTCCATATATTATTATTATCACAACATGTAAATATTGATTTTACATGTTTCAGATTAACTGAACACATGAATTGTATCTAACTGCATGATTTGTATTATCTTAGAAATGTACATTTCTGCCATATAAATATTACTTTCACACAATATGTATTGTTAAAGCACTATGCAAATAAACAATATTTTAACTGAATATTGTTAAACTATTATCCTTAAAGGGTTAGCTAATAAAACAAAATCTGTCATCAATTACGCTCACCCATAAGACTTTTGTTAATTTTCTAAACACAAAGGAAGACATTTTTAATTCAAATCTGGGATTTCTGTCTCTTCGCT
Organism: Gymnocypris eckloni scoliostomus; assembly: GCA_027564155.1. Lineage (NCBI taxonomy): Eukaryota > Metazoa > Chordata > Actinopteri > Cypriniformes > Cyprinidae > Gymnocypris > Gymnocypris eckloni. Next base: position 30,592,935 of record CM050427.1, on the reverse strand, counting down.
ATATTCACCCAAAACTCCGACCCTTCAAAACATTCATTAGATCATAAAATAAATTAATATAAACCAAGCGGTTTAATGCAAGTTTTCTGAAGGGACACAACTGCTTTATATGATGAACGGATTTAATTTGAGTTTTTATTCACTTATAAACATCCCAAAAATGGAGATGTATACATTGCTGGTGCAGTGATAGTTTGATAGTTCAAGTTTAATAGGAATAACTATCAATAACTGAACAAATAAATCTGACAGTGCATTGTTGTAAGGACATCAATGGCAGAGGGGTGCATGGTTCATGCTATTGACAGTACTCCTCTTCCTGTTAAATTTGACTGCAGCATACAGAGAAAATAGATTAGACACTCAAACATTGTTGCACCAGCCATGTGTAGAGACAGCAGTGACATGTTCAGTCTGAAATGTCCCATTACTTAATGTATAAAGCTGTGCTTTGAGGTGCTTCTTTGTTTGAAAGAAATAAAGTTGCAGTGGAAGCTAAAGAGAGAAAATTACAATATAGTCCATTCAAGAACATGCAGTGAGATAACACATTCAGTTTAAACCCAGTTGAATGCACAGCTTGAACGTCAATTCATGATCAAGCAAAACAACTGTAATTATAAAGTTGATATAGAGACAAGAGAGATCCACTAATATACAGCACAGCTTAAAGTAAATGACAATTTCTGAACAGAGCTGGGAAGAGGGCCACAATATCGAAACAATATTTACCTTTGAACAAACTCTTTGAGGCTTCCTCTTGGTACTGTAATTTGAAGATGTAGTAAATGAAAATTGCAGCCAGCCCTGTGATGAAGCTTTGGCGGACACCTTCACAAATGACATGGTTTTCGATGCTGCTCATCCATCCTCCAATTGTGGCTTCATCACCAGCAACTGATACAGACAAAAATCATAGTTAATATCCTGAAAACCAGTATCAAATATTATTATCAGCACCCTATCCATGCATTTTCAATACAGTTTTGAGCAGTATATTGTCTCTCCGTTTACAATAAGTATCAAAACTGCTGCAGATCATTATTTTTAATAACTTGCTACATCCATGGGAGAGCCATTCTTATCTGACACTTACACAGCAGTATCAGCCATGGAGTGGCAAGGAGGGCTCAACATCTGCTGCCGTGACATCTGTAGAACACAGACAAAGTATTCAAATTATGTCAAATTATTAATTATGTGACCAGTCGTAGCAAAAAGTTTCAAACTAAATAAAATGTACATCAGCACGGAGTATTAGTCCCTCTATTATATTCTATAAACACTCACATAATATATAACATTTTGTAAATACAACCACAAGGTAACAATGACAATTATAAAATTGCATTTACCATAAGTAGGCGACGAGGAAAACTCCTGAATATGTCGTTCAGTTTGGTGGTGCTGGCAGCTAACAGTCGGAGTGAAAAAATCATCTTCTTGAACTCTTCCTCCTTTGCTCTTTAATATTTCTGTTCACTTTTACTTCTCAATACACTTGATCCATTGTTACTTTGCTCAGATGGGGGGTCATGATGCGTCGTGGTTTTGCTCTGAGGAGGTATAAGTGGTCTCAGTGTCACACACGTGACTAGACTAAAATACTGTTTTATACCATAAAATGAAACAGTAGTTTGTGATTAATAATTTGTTCATAAGGTATCATCATTCACAATATTCAACTGTATTTACGAAGAACGGTACCTTACTGTAGGAAAATGTCTGTATTTTACAGTGTAGTTATTGTTTTATCACATGGTAAAATAACATCCAAGAACTCATGAATTAATAATAATAATCATCATCACAATAAACTATAAACTACTAAATGATCCAAAAATATCACACCCATTGGCACATCCTGCTTTTGGCTCAATTTAGTAAATAAATATTGCAGAGAACGAGAAACAGCTAGAACGAACTAGATATCTGTCAAGTGAACCTGAAACTGGGCTAATTAATCAGGCCCTCATATCGATTAGTCAACTAGTCACTCAGGCACCCCCACTAACTAGTCTATTTTGAATTTTTGCACATCACAACTCAAAATATAAAAAATATCCAATCCATTGGAATCGACCAATCAGGCACAACTCTCAAAACTGTTAAAGAGCAGTCAATAAGACATTAATAACAGTCCCAACTGATCCAAAACATATCATGCCTGTTGTCCAAAAATACCATAGCCTATCTTGGCTCAATTTAGAAAATAAAAAAGAATGTTACATTCATTTGCATATTTTTGATTAACAAAAGTGACACATATGAACTAAAAATACTAAACCCAAAGTATCAAAGCAATAGCCGAATTTAAACAACAAATATATTTTGATACTCTAGAGACAAGAAAACTACAATCTAAATAAAGGAAAGAGGTAAATAAATCAATATTATTTTAAAAAATATATTAAATCCTTTGTCTGAATAGCCTGAATAATAAGTCATTTGTCTAACCAAGTAAGAAAACACAACAAAGATCATAAAGATAAAAAATAAAGATATTTCATCTTTAAAGAGAAGATAAAAGCAGACAATACTGTCATCCAGATGGTTTTGTCCTATTACCTGAAATATTTTTCCAACAACATAAAAACCTATAAACAAATGTTTGAGCATTCCTGCAACAAGGTACAAGGCTAGTGCATGAAATTCTAAGAAAAACAAATTGAAAAAGCACTCAAGTGCTTCCTGCATCCACTATTTTATTTTCCCTTCGATTCCAGCAAGAACTTTGCAAGTGTTATTTGGAGAGGAGGTTAAACAATGTCATTTGGGCCCCTCTTGACCAAGATTGTGTTTGAACCAGAGTGCGGGAAAAACGTAAACCCGCAGCTGTGCTATGAGGGCCAATCAAATTTAACCCATCAGGACATCGGCCTTCCACGACAGGACCTTTTAGGTCACCAAGCCCCAATTGCAGGGAATGTACATCTCGTACATGCACCATTTGTCATAAAAAGGAACTGCTTGCCATGAAAGGCAATTTTAAGCTTTTGATGGTGGTGATTAGTGTCAAAAGCAATGTTTACTTGGCCATTAAGTACCAAATGTGCAGCATTAGGTTAAAGTAGATGTCTGGATTTAAGTCCGCTGTAAAGCAGGTTATCTATAGGGTTAAAGTGTTCAAAAAAATGAATCTGATATAGATTAAAGAACCCTTTTTTCCAGTACTTCTTTTCAAAAGGCATTTTTTTTTTTGGAAGAAGAAGAATACAAAGTAGATTTTCCATAATGCTTCATCTTTGCTCTGCGTTAATGAGTCAAGACAAATGTTTTATTTTCAGGGCTGGCACAAGTCAAACTACTGTAGTGATCTTAAAGTAAACCCACAGAACATCTGCAGCACAATTTAAAATATATTTGTCTTTGAGATAATTATTTTTTATTAAAACTATAGGGTTTTCATAGCCTAAGATCAATCTGAGAATGAAAGCACTCTACAAAAAGGCTTGGCCTTTGTCGTGTATATATAACAATAATGCCTATTTTCTGTTTTACAACATTATATTATATAGATAGACCATTATTTCAACAATGCAGTAAATGTTGCCAAGTATATTCAGTAAGCAAAATGCAACTAGGTTTCTTTTCCCACACATTTTTCCCAAAAATAACTGAAAGAATCATTTTAATAATTTTCAATAATCTGTCCAATACAGCAATACATATTGTTTAACAAAAGCAATATTCCCCCAACATATACTTTTAGAACCAGTAACAAAACCACCATAAGTCAACTCTAAAGGTATATAGTTTACCAAAAATAATGCTGTTCCAAACTTTCTTTCTTCAGGGTAACATAAAGACAAGGAAATTCATCAGAAGATGTTCGTTTCCATGCAATTAAAGTGAATAGTGACTATTTTCATTGTTTATTTATTTATTTTATTTATTACAGGGACAATGCATATTAATAAACATTTCTGTCAATATGCCAGAGTTAGCCAAATGGCTATTTTTCACCTGCAGTCCCTAGACAGATGGTAAAAGTCACCCTAAAAGAGAGTAAAATTACATATTAACATAAGAATATAACAATTACAAAACATTTAGTAAAAAGTACTATTAAGCTAAGATAGAACTATTAAGCTAAGATTGTTTCTATCTACAATAGAAACAACACAGACCAACAATCAGACAAATACATAAACACATCCACACATACACAAAGCAAGAAGCCAGCAGGCAGCGAAAGCAGGTCTAGTAGTAAGCTAATGTTGACAGCTCTGATTATCAATGAGCCATTTCTTTAACTGGATCTTAAATGTACTATATGTGTTTAGATTTCTAATATTTATGGGGGTGAGGTTCCACTCAGCAGCAGCTCGAACAGAAAATGCGGTTTGGCCAAATACACTTTTCCTAAAGGGAATGATACAATCTCCCCTCGCTGCACCTCTGGTTCTGCTATGATCAGCTGTTCGGATGTTGACAAACTGGTGGAGAGGAGGGGATGATAAACCGTGAATAATTTTATAAACAAGACATAGATTTGAATATTTTACCATGTTTTCCCAGCTGAGTAATCTGTATTTTTGTAATATTGGACAATGATGAAAAATACTTGGTTTCTTATCCAGAATTTTTACAGTTCGTTTGTAAAGTGATTGCAGAGGTTTCAGAGATTTAACACTAGCTAGTGACCATATAGGTAAACAGTAAATTATGTGTGAAAAGAGTATGTGTACATTTTTGCTGCTTGTGTGGAAATTTGATAGGGAATATATCTGAAGTTATTTAGGTTGAATTTGATTCGATTACAGACCATTTTTACATGTGATTTAAATGAAAGAGCAGCTTGGAGTCGGCACGGGAGTCAGTTCGAATCCCAGCTGATCCTGCCTGTCGCTCTCCCACTTCACTTCCTGTCAGCTCTGATCTGTCATATCATAATAAAGGCAAAAATTCATCTGTTCAAAAAGTTTCATCTAAGTTTCAAAAAGTGAGCAAATGTTCTTATTTGGGTGAGCTATACCTTTCATAAAGACATCGGAGAACATGTATCCATTGTACGCCACTGTGATAAATCAACAATACACGAGTGAAAGGAAAACTTCATCTCTAGTCAAAATACAATGCAGGCGATTCGACACTCCATTCAAAAACACTCTTTCCCACAAAACAATCTGTCTATTGAATCCTCCAGATCCCTCCGCTGACAAATCACACATCCAAATCAAAAGATCAGTCAGTCAATGCAGAAATGGCTTTTTACACAAATGTTAAAAGTTAAGATTTGGACAGATTTACCCAGAAAAAGGAAAATATCCGTTTTAACAGACATATCCAAGTCTTTTGTTTTGTGTTTCTCATATAATTCACGAAGAGTTTTTCCATGGTTTAAATGCAACGTTAAGTGCTCAAACTTATTACAACAAACATATTATTCTAGGCTATATGGTTTTTAATGAGATTTAATATAGATTTGGAATAGGTTGAAACACAGACAAAAAGTAATAACTTGGCTGGAGAGATAACAATTGTTAAGCATTTCCACTAAATGACTCTTATAGTCTGATGCAGAACTGTGTGGGGAAAAAATCCTAAGCATTAAGCAAAAATCCTAAGCAAACTATTTAAATAAACAGTTTCTTCTGTTTTCAAATAACAGTAAATAGTTAATTTTACTTTTGTAATTATTGGCAGCTACTGAACAATAGAGTCTTACACTGGGACTCACAATCAATCTCATTTAATAGCACAAAGACCCTAAAGACAATAGTCAACGGATCACCAGAGTATAAAATCATCTCTAGTCGGGAGGCGGTCGTGTAATTGATATGAGACTTCAGCAGACTGTTCTTATCATATGATTTTCACATGCATTCCTGCTCTATACCACTGAGAAACAAATTAAATCATTCCCACAGTGACTGAGATGTTCGAGAAAACGAACGAAACAAACATATATAACAAGCAAGGATGGGTTAACGATGGGCTGGTTGTGTGAAAAAGCAATTAATTTAACGTTTTGACCCTCAGATGTCTGTGCTTTAAAGGGCATGAACTTTTCAATAGGGTTTTACTCTACAAGCGGTCAAACGCAGTGGTTCTCAAATCTCAAAAAATTCCACGGGCCGCACTGTGGTCCAAGTTCAAGTCTCACTGGGCGCACCGCATGTCATTTACATATTACTCTAAAAACTGCTGGGTTGAAAACAACCCAATTTGGGTTATTTTGGTAACCCAGCGCTGGGTCAAAAAGGGACGAACCCAGCGCTGTGTTATTTTAACCCAACCATTTGAGTTATTATGTTTAACCCAGCAGGCTGGGTTGCTTTTCATGGTAAAATTTAAAATTACTACATTGCTAGGCTAAAATGAACCCAAATCAAGCTAGATATTAAATCTACAAATCTTGTTCATTTTAAAATAACTTTTACACACAAAGAATGACTATCAAAAGGTAAATATTTATTAAAAACAACAAGAGAAAACAGTCAAAAAGTAACATGTTAAGAAGAAATGCAGAAAAGTATGGCATTAACAGCTACAGAGTTTATAAATGAACATTTGTTGAATATAACTTAAAATCAAGACTTTTTTGGTAAATTGTATAAACAAATATACAAACACACTATTATACAATACTTGTACAATTAGTTAATAGTGAAATTCTTTACAAACTATTCTGGCATGAGAGTACACAAATAAACCACAACATTAACACTGATATTATTACATTTACCAGAAACATATGTGTGTGAAAGAATGTGAGCATGTGTGTGAATGACTGAGTGTAAACTCCATCTCTACTAAACACAGGACAAGCATTTAACATTTGCTTTTTACAAATTATACACTTACAGTTTGTTTCATAGTCCATGAATACAGATCATGCATCACTGCCGGTTTTCATGATCTCTTTATCATAATTGATGTAGTCATGAAGAAGCCCCATCAGCACATCATGTGACATCTTTTACAGCATCCAGGGCAGCGTCCTCCTTTAAAACCACTGTTGTATCAGTTTGGGGGAAATTCTCCTCTTTGACCAGCATTCATACCAGTCACCGCCTGTTCTTCATCAGTGGCCTAAAAAGAGAAAAACATTTAATGAAACTATCCATTTTCAGATAGAGGTGCATCCACATTAGTAAGGACCGGTAAATAGTCTGTCACTTTGTGTGGTTGTTTAATGTCTGTAGGCACATTAACAGCACTCTAGAATGCTATAATGGCAGCACTAGTGTGAGGGCATGTGATATTGTTTAAGTAAATATATTGCTTTCAGAAAGTTTCTTCTTTACTGAAACATTAAAACAGACATGACATTCACATACCTCACAAATGTCCATGTACGTGGAGGGCTGCTCTTTAATGGGTTAGTTCACCAAAAAATGAAAATGGTCATAATTTACCCCCATGTTGTTCCAGACCCATACAAACTCTCCTAATTTCTGGAACAAAAATAAATATATTTAATATTGTCTTAATTTTTGTCCTCCATTGCCAGTCTGGGAGACCAATATTTTCTTCTGAACAGACATGTTCGCTATCATGTAATTTAAGATGTATACATATATAAATATTGGAATGTATTACTTCTACAATAACTCTATTTATGAAGCTTGAAAATACTGATTATCTAGACTATCAATGGATTAAGAAAAAAATAAGAAAATGTAAAATATATTAATTTGTGTTCTAAAGAAAGACACAAGTCTTATAGGTTTGGAATGATATGAGGGCAAGTAAAACATTTTTTGTGTGAACTATTCCTTTAAGAAAGGAAGACTACGAATGATGACTCTCCAAATCAGACAACTCCAAAATTGGTTTGGGTTCTGCAATGAAAAAAAGGGACACTTATGGTTTATATAAAATATGAACACGTAATCATACTGTTGTTACATTCAAATGTGAAGTAAAGAAGCAGGAGACAACAGAAACATTTATTTTCTAATAATCACTTACATCAATCTCAAAAGAATGATGCTCTCCTATGTCTCTGGCTTTCAAAATCTACAAAAAACAAAGAAACATTATTTTACTCTTAGTAATAAAAAAAGTGATGGAATTATGAAGTTTACTTGCCTCAAAACGGTCTTTGCCTCTCTTCTGAAGAAGCTGAGAAGCCTCCTCCTCCTCACACAAAGCAGGCTGCTCTGTCCTTAACTCCCGGCGCGGGCACAATGAAGCCACATGCTCAGCAAGTCTGAAATATTACATGCAAGACATTACTGTTAACAATTATCACTTCATTAGCCTCAAAATAATTATGCTAGTCTTTATTACATAACACCGTTTCCTTTAGGAAACTACATTCAGTTTAACCTGAACAATAATATAACGAATTAACATGTTAATAACCGTCTATTAACACCTCAAAAAGAGCAAATATTGTAAAATCGTATTTAAATATGACATAAGATACTCACGGACGTTATAAATGTACGTTAAGCTACCTCTTCTGTTCAGTAAAAGAGGCCGTTATGATCTCCGTTTCTGAGGCGAAAACCACGTCCGCGTATTTTTAAATATAAGCTATTTTCGGACTATTTCCGCCTTTCATAAAACCTCAAAATACTCCTGGACACAAACAATGAATGATAACTTTACATTTTTAATCTTTACTTACCATAACGTCTTTCACTCGCTTCTCGCTTCTTTCAGGCTGAGAAAATGGCGGCTTCTCGCACTGGTGTCGTCGGTGTGCTGTCGGATGTTGACGTGACATGCGTGCTCTCCTTCACGTCCGCGTTCCCAACCCAGCGCCGCTGGGTTATGATCAAGACCAATTTTCAACCCAAAATTGGGTTAAAACAACCCAACGCCCTTACCCAGCGGTCTCAACCCAGCATTTGGGTTGAAAAAACAACCCAGCGTTTTTTAGAGTGTACGTCATCAATACAAACCAACCAGATTTATAACATTATTTATAGCCTAAATATTATGATATCTAAACGATTACATTTATTTAAATAAATAATTATACTGACCAATAATAAAACACCTGATGCTGCCGGGAACTAATTTTGTGAAATTCTGCTTGAACGGAGTAACAGCACAATGAAATTCAGATTGTAAGTTGCAGTCTGTAAGACGCGCACAGAAGTGTTACTTGACACGGGACATTGCAGAAAGTGTGTGTTCACAAACATAGCCTATGTTGATCCAAATATGGAAAGTATTTTCGAATATAATAATCTGAGGTTCTCTCCAGAGATGTTTTGCCACATTTCTGTAAGAACGATGATTGCTGCGTAGTAGTTCATGGGTATTTCTTTTTTGCCTGAACATCTTCAAGTGGGTGGCTGGGCAAACCGAAAGTAAGACCAGCACTCTCTTCACCACTGATGCTGAGACTATTCTTGTTTGAATGCGTTTCTTCGCTGGCATTTTCCACATTTCGTTTTCCCCCCCTTAACAAATGTGTCATTTCTGATGCTCAATTTTACAGAACTAATGGCTGCTGATTACTATTTGAATTGAATTGAATCGCCAAAGTGTGCGCTTTAAGTTTGTTAAATGCGTAACATTAATTACATAGAGTACATAGGTCTGCTCATAGGTCTGAAAATAATATATAAAAAATGTAATTATTTTACATAAAAATATTAGCTTATATTTGTTTAGTACATTTTTAAATGAATGTAAAAACTAAAACTAATTGTAAAACTGAACGTTATTTTTTAATTATGTTCAACACGTAAGACTGTAACATTCAGCATGGTGGGCCGCATTCGGATTCGTGACAGGCCGCGTGTTGAGAACCGCTGGTCTAACGTATAGCATGCAAATTAAAGCACTGTTGCTGAAACACATAGACGGCAAAAAAAAGATAAAAAATCAGCCATAATAAATAGACTAGTCAACCATTGCAAGGCAGCCCGATAGCTAATCATGAACCAAAAAGACATGGATAATACACTGAAAAAAAAAAATCACTGTATAAATTCAAAATATTATTTAACTTCAATGAACTGAGTAAATAGAGGGTTTATCTGAGCGTAACATTTAGATAAAATATTACTGAAACTGCATTCAAAATGTATAATTTAGTAAAATGTAAAATCAATCAAAAAATTGCTAAAAGAATGCCTTATTATGACAAGCATCTTTGTATACTACATTTCATATTCTTATCTCTGCATTCCAAGTGTTTCAATATTAAAACTGCTTTGCTAAAAGTGATGCTAAAACTTACATTTGTTTATATATATATACAGTGCCCTCCACTAATATTGGCACCCTTGGTAAATATGACCAAAGGCGGCTGTGAAAATAAATCTGCATTGTTTATCCTTTTTATCTTTCATTCAAAAAATTCACAAAATTCCAACCTATCATTGAAGTAAAACAATTGAAAGTGGGGAGAAAATCTCATGATGAAATAAATGCTTTCACTATTTCATGTTGGCCACAATTATTGGCACCCAAATATTGCAACGTCCTTTTCCCAGGGTAACAGCTCTGAGTTTTCTCCTATAATGCCTGAAGAGTTTGGAGAACACCTGACAAGAGATCAGAGACCATTTTCTTCATACAGAATCTCTCCAGATCCTTCAGATTCACAGCTCCATGATGGTGCTTCTTCTTCAGTTCACCTCACTCATTTTCTGTAGGGTTCAGGTCAGAGGACAGAGACAGCAATGGTAAAAGATTCATTTTGTGCTCAGTGACCCATTTTGTGTGTTTATTTTGATGTTTGTTTTGGATTGTTGTCCTGCTGGAAGATCAAAATATGGCCCATTATAAGATTTCTAACAGAGGCAGTCAGATTTAGATTTTTTATCTGTTGGTATTTGATAGAATCCATGATGCCATGCATCTGAACAAGATGTCCAGGACCTCCAGCTGAAAAACAGGCCCACAACATTAAAGATCCAGCAGTATATTTAACCGTGGACATGGGGTACTTTTTATCCCTGTTTGTACTAAACTCATCTGGTGGGGTTGCTGCCAAAAGCTATTTTTCAGTTTCATCTGACAATAGAAGCCAGTGCCATTTGAAGTTCCAGTCGTGTCTGACAACTGAATTTGCTGGAGTTTGTTTTGGATGAGTGAGGAGAATTTTTCTTGAAACCCTCCCGAACAACATGTGGTGATTTAGGGATGTTTGATGTTTTTTTTAGGTTTCTGACCCCAAGACTCAACTAATCTCTGCAATTCTCAGCTGTGATCGTTGGAGAGTCTTTGGCTACTCAAACTCTCCTCCTCAGCATTCATTAGGACGATATAGACACACATCCTCTTTCAGGCAGATTTTTTACATTTTTAGTTGATTGGAACCTCTTAATTATTACCCTGATGGTGGGAATGGAGATTTTCAATGTTTCAACTCTTTTCTTACAGTCTATTTATTTTGTGATGCTCAACAAACTTGTTTTTTTCTCATTGTGATGGATGATAAAGGGAATTTGACCTTTGTGTTCCTCATATTTATAATCCTGTGGAACAGAAAGTCATGGCTGGACAATTTCATGCTCCTAGTCACCCTGGTGTGCTAAAAATGTAAATATGAATGGGAATATACTTCAGAGATATTTTGCTCATAAGAATTTCTAGGGGTGCCAATAATTGTGGCCAGCATTCATTGGAGAAAAATATTTATTTCATCATGAGATTTTCTCCCACTTTCAATTGTTTTACTTCAATGATAGGTTACAATTTTTGAATTTATTGAGTGAAAGATCAAAAGGATAAACAATGCAGATTTATTTTCACAGCCGCCTTTTGCTCATATTTATCAAGGGTGCCAATATTAGTGGAGGGTACTGTATATATATATATATATATATATATATATTTAGGAATTGTAGCAGCATAAGCATTAAAACTTGAAAGCTAGGCCAAAGCTTTTAATTAATTTGCCACCGTTACTCTAAAAAAATCAGCACCAGCATTCCCTAAAAACATCTGCTGCTTTAGGCTGCAAAAATGATAAAACAATTCCTTCAAACCCCCACCTTTTTAGAGCATTCAACTATGAGCACATAATAAACCCATTCTGAACACGGCTTCAATGTTACATGAGAGGTGGACAAAAAAACGGCAAAGCATATGGCATATTTTGATACATTTGGATCTGCAGGGATTGGTTTAGGCTGCCATGAACTACAGCACAGAAAGAGGAAGAGTAAAATTTAAGCTTATCTTTGTCTTTATGGTTACTGTATATATATATAAAAAAACACTCCCAAAGTTCTTGCGCAACAGCCTGTTAAAGAATGTTTCACTTCATCGAATCAAAGGTCCCGCTTACCTGGAATCTTTTGGGAATTTAGGGAGGAAACATAACCTAAGAGAACAAATATTATACTAAGACATGTGCCCAAAATTCAATGTTCTTGACAATAAAGCCTTATTTCACAATTATTATTCATTTGCATTTATAAATTTAGTTGTGAACAACATCCAAATAGTCTACACAATGAAACATACACTATCAGAACTGATAAAAAAAAAACGTCAGAATTGGGATTTAATCTAGATGTCCTTTGACAGAATGAGAATCCCTGGGGTTTAAAAGGAGAAAATAATGGAGGCAGACTTCCCAGATGTCAAAATACTTAGGCACAGAAGCCTGTCGTATTTAAGATCTGAAAAAAAATCAAATAAAAATCCAGCAGAATACCTAAAGTATTATCTCTGTGGGAGTATAATGCTACTACTTTTAAAGTAGTTTACATGGTTTAGCTTAACCCTGACAGCTTAAACATGAAAGTGGTGGAGACCCCCTGTAAGCTTGAGATAAATGCTAAAAATCAGATTCAATGTTTTAGTTCCCTAAACAAAAATTACTTTTTTTTCCAAATGTGAAAACAAAACATGACCTTCATTTGGCCATCTAATTAATTTAGTTTAATTTAAAGTGCAATGCATCCTAACAGCTGTTGTATATTTCAGTGAATAATTCGATATTTTACATCAGATATTAAGTAAAATGCATGATACGGTAAAAAACCCAGGGTTTTAACATGTATTTCATTATTTAACTATTAAATTATTTAATCAAATATTCTATGCAGTATTTTCCCCCTGTACTGTAAACACATGCAGCAGTTCTCAACAAGAAAAAGATCCATATATAATTCAGATGACGTTTTTTTTTATCAATTTAAAATTCTGTTGATTTTCACCGGTGGTCAAAATGAATGCAACTCGAATCAATGCACCTTCTTGCAGCCTACATGCCAATTAAATCTGCTGGAAGCTGTCGTCAAATAGCTCCAGACGCTTCTTTAACAACCTCTTCACTTGGGGGTGGATGTTCAAGAGCTGCCAGAAGTGGTTTATGGTCAAGATAGAAAAAAAATGAAGGTACCGTCGCTCTCGATATGCACCAAAAACGTTCTCAAACCACCGAAACCAAAATGCATTATTATGAACCATGCATGGAACTACTAGAGCTTGTAAAGCGCTAGGATCTCTAATATAGATAAGACGGTGACCAAACTCCGCGATTGATAAACAGCAGTAAATGTCATAGGAATATCCAAAATAGCCCTATATTTGAGATGTTGCAAGAATCATAGTTGGCCATAAGATTGCTGCTGATCTTTTATGAAACGAGAGGAAAGGCAAATGCATAGGGTAGCTTTCGAAGAGAGTGAGGGGAGGTAGATGATGACTAGAGATAAAAATAAAAGTGACATTTTTCCTGATGGTAATGGTTCTCACAGCAAGCAGCTTTGACCTTCAGTTTTGTTTGAATTTGTGACGCTCTCGTGCATGACACCAAATGTGTGGTGACAAATTCACACAGAAAGAGTTGGAAAAGGCAGGAAAGCCAAGGTTCGGTTGGGTTTTGTCACGTCCTTGTAGCTGTTTGCAAGCAGATTAAAAATAAAAACGAATACATTTGTCTGATTAAAACAGCGACATCTCAAGACAATGATTTATTTAACCAAATGAAAGCTCCACACACATGATCAAACTACATTTTATGTATTTAGACGTGCCAAGGCTAGCTATAAAGACCACTTCAAGAGTTAAACTAAAATTACAGATCAAATCCTATTCACGGGTCACATTCAACAGTCTTTCGCCAAACCTTGAGCCAATGATAAACGGAAATCATTTCATTTAAATATATAGAGAGAATGCAATTGCCAAACTGTTCACTAGACAGAAAAGCATATCATAAAATGTCATATTAATAAAATCAGTTGATGAATGTTGGTATACTGTTTGTCAATTACTATTATTAATTTACATTTATGTATTGTTACAACATTACATGCTGCTGTCGTATCCGTGCAAGGCTATCTATGAGTTACCTGGAGATCAACAAACAAACAAGCAAAGCTAGCTGTAGTAAACATAATAGTCCATGCATGTAACATTAAAGAGGATGATTTAGTATCAAAACAGAAACAGACAACAAAAAGGAGATAAAATATGATACCATTGACAGCCCAAATTCATCATCAAACAGAGTGGCTTGCAGAGGGGGAAAAATCGTCTTTGCAACAGCAATGCTGGCTTTCAAGGAGAGTTTGTTAACAACAGTTTAGAATTTGGAACTTTGACCCTTGAAAGTTTGAGAAAATGATTTATGATGCTCCCTAAAGCGTTATCAACAGAGCAAGAATGCAAATTCATGTCATGAAGGTGTGAACCAACTTTTACATACTTCTAGATTTCAGAAGTACGGAGGGAGATTAATGACTTTGGTTGTTTGTTTGTTTTTATGTCCAAAAGCATGCTAAGCTCTCATTATGGATTCACTGGAGACTTTCAGTAGACTAAGCCCAAATTATTTAGTCTACATTTCCTAAAAGCATGCCTACAACAGAATATCTGCATGGCATAAGATACAAGCAGCAAATCTTTAAGCCTTCAACACAGTGATTACAAGTATTGTTTCCACACATTTAACCATTCCTCCATGACATTTCCAGTCATTTGTGATTAGGATAAAGATTTTAAAATAATTTGTACTCTCAATAAATATTTTTATTCAATCAACTACATCAGGTAATAATCAAGTTAATAATCTCTCTACGGCTTTCGCAAGCCTAAAAAAATCAGTAATTTCACTAGTATTATCACCATGAGAATCCCCTAAAATTAAAGACTCACTGTCAAATATCTTTACTATTTCAGTACAAAGTAGCAGCGAACCCACCCATCATCCCATCAGTGCACTCATACTTCCTCAAACGGGCCTTTTGGTACAAATTAGGAGCTTTATTTCCTCATCGTCAGGGGTAAACTAAGCCAGTTTCACTGATATACGCCATATCTGATAACAAAATACATCCTAGTCCTTTCAAATATATCAGTTTATCAAATCTGATTTGATGTAGGTCATGTTAAACAAACATGAAAAAAGCTGTACCGTTTATATAAAGTGCCACATATGTTCATATTCAATATCTGACATTAATGCAGCATCACATTCAATCTTTATATCTTCATTGTTTTGGTTGATAGAGAGTGACCAACATTTACTCAAAAGCTGCAGTTAATAGATGCCAAAAGCCAAGGGTTTTCTCTCTGACATTAAAAGGGAGATTAACACAAAGCTAGGGTTGAAAACTAGGAAACCTCGAGGTTAAGACTCAATAGATAATCTCCCAATAACATCAGATATGGCGATTTGAAGGGTTTAAACAAAGCTAATGAAACATTAGATTTAACGGGGGAGGGGCGGGAGACCAAGTTTCTGTCATATTTTTGGAAATGAGAAGCAAAAATGTGTTAATAACAAATATAAACGTTACTCTAGGCTTCCCCAAACCAAATATTGTTGATACATGCATGACATTTTGGCTACCCTGGCACGTCTCGTTCAAGGCAGTCCATGAACGATTATGAAGGAATAAAATCAAAACAGACTCAAATATCAGCGCATATATTCTGCAAAATCCTCGTGATTAAGATCAAGACGTTATATCAAAGCGTTCAATGTAAGAAGCTGGCCTTGACAAGGCCACGATAACAACTAAGATATATGCGCAGTGTCATTTTCTTTGTCAACCCCCTACCTTCCCCTAAAATACAAAATTATATTCTGACATTTCCCCATTGCAGCAATGCGCGCTACCCCAGCGCCGATGATTTGAGGGAAGGGAGGGAACGCGCACAGCGGGGCGGGGACGCGCACAGCCCTCCCCCCAAATAATACAGTAGCCTACAATAAAGCAGGGAGCGCGCACACTGGCAAAAGAAACGCCAGCGATTGGTCGGAGCTCAATTCCCTCTGTACACGTAACACGCCCTGCTTACAATAAATAAACATCGCCTAAATTTCCCCTAAAAATATAACTTAAAGAAATTGCGAGAACACCTTAAAGAACACCTGTTACTGAGTCAAATGTAAACACAAATGTACATTGTTTCTCAAACAACGGCAGCGCACCTAAACTCATAATTGCATTTTTTTATAGGTCCAACGGGGGTGAGAAGCTATAAGAAAAAAATCGTTGCGAGACCAAAAAAAAATCCGCTTCGCCCGCGGCTCAAGGCAATGGGTTTTTGCCGGTCCTCATGCCGAATAAACACATTGAATCAACACGCGACAATTCTGCACGATAGGTTAAGCGAGCTTACCTACACAGTGAATGAGTTTGTGCCGCCACGAGTCAAGCTCCTGCCGAAAGCCGCGCCTCTCGATCGTACATTGCTGCCTTCTGCACAGACTCGCCATTTTCTACCGGCCCCTCCCGCGGGCGCGCGCCTCTCACCGGGAGCTCCCGGAGCTCGCGTCATCGACCCCCTCTCTCTCCGTGGGTCTTCGGTGCTGCAGCACTTTTCTGACATGTCCCTCCCATACCCAAATCTTGTTCAGCCTATAACTGAAGCGTTGCGTATTTCGCTCCAAATAATTTAAACATGTGCGTGCATGCCTACCTTAATAAATAACTTTGTATTTGATTAAATTAATATTGTATTAATAATAGTGTTTATGATAATTGGCATGTATTAGGATAATACCATAATGCATAATAATACATGCATTTTAATAATACACTAATTTTAATAATTTGATTTGTGTCGCATTACAAAAATAGCCTATTACATAGACCTACTGAATTAAGTCACGTCCACGCCAAGAATGATAACTAGGCTATATGTGACCCTAGACCACAAAACCAGTCATAGGGGTCAATTTTGGGAAATTGAGATGTATGCATAATCTGAAAGTTTAATAAATTAACTTTACATTGATGTTTGGTTTGTTACAATAGGACAACACTTAGCCGAGGTATTTGAAAATCTGTAATCTGAGGATGAAAAAAAAATCTAAATATTGAGTTCTTAAGAAATTTACATAATCAAGAATTCAGTTTTGATATGTTTACGGTTGGAAATTTAAAAAATATTTTCATGGAACATGAACTTTCTATCCCAATGATTTTTGGCATAAAAGAAAAATCTATCATTTTGACGCATACAATGTATTGTTGGCTATTGCTACAAATATACCTGTGCTACTTATGACTTATGTTTTGTGCTCCAAGGTCACATGATCAGAGAAGAGCCTGCCTTAATTTTTTATTTTATTAAAATAATATGTTATTATAGTATTAATAATAGTGTTTATGATGATGATAATAATATAAGTATAAAATGCATTCTAAATATTTTAATAATATACTAATATTAATCATTTTATTAGTGCCCCATTGAAATATTACAAAATGTACTGAATTAAGCCACGTTCACACCACAATAACTATAAAAACTATATGTGACCCTGGATCACAAAAGTCATGAGAGTAAATTTTTTGAAAATGAGATTTATACATCATCTGAAATCTGAATAAATAAACTTTCCATGATGTTATAGGACAATATTTGGCCGTGATATTTGAAAAGGGGGCAAAAAAATCTAAATATTGAGAAAATCATCTTTAAAGTTTTCCAAATTAAATTCTTAGCTATGCATATTCCTAATCAAAAATAAAGTTTTGATATATTTATGGTAGGAAATTTACAAAATATATTAATGGAACATGATCTATTTTTAGTATACTAATGATTTATCATAAAATAAAAATCTATAATTTTGACCCATACAATGTTGGCTATTGCTACAAATATACATGTGCTACTTATTGTCAGGGATCTGGAAGGAGGACCTAATTGCAGAGTGAGTGAGTTGTTAACTGAAGCGTTGCGTAAGGATTTATTACAAAACAGATACAAGAGGGTAGTGAGGTTTGCATATGATTCAACGACAAGAACACTGTAAACAGAGAGACAGATAGGGAACACCACAGGGATAGCCTGGACATCAACTGTCAGAGTAGCAGCAGAAGCAGCAAGGCCAGGCAGATAGAAAAAGCAGAGCAAGGCACCATAGAGCAGAGCTCAAATACTTGTTGACTGCAGACTCTGAAGCGGACCAATACCAGGCAGGGTGAACCAGTAACAGGTCAGGACAGGAACTTTATAACAACACAGAGACAAGACATAACATAAGTGGAACATAAGTCCAATGCAGGCAGGGAGATAAATAAAACAAAAATAACTAATAAAAAAGTAATAAAGAAGAAATAATTACTAATTTAACCAATACAACTAAATCAAAGAATAAGAAACAAATATAAAAACAGAAGATCAGGATTAGAAAAAACTAAATATTAAAATAAAAGCAAAAGGCAAGAACTGCCAAAATGCTAAAGCAAGGAGCAAGACAAGAACTACAAAGAACTAGACAAGACAAGGAAACAAGACCAACCAGACAGGGAGACAGAAACACATACTCAGCCACATCCACAGGCAGAGACAAAGACAGTGACAGAAGGGGTGAGAATGACAAAGAACCGGCAAAGACAATAAAGCAAGGAGCCCAATAAATGAGGAAAGCACACGAGGAACAGGTGAAAGCAATTACACTAACAAGGGCTAACAAGAGGTTGTGGCAAAGATTAAACGAGGGAGGGGCTAGAGAAGCACATGGCAGACAAAGCCATGCACTAACACAAGACAACATAAACAAGAACAAACACAAGACAAACAGTGACTGGTTTTGTGCTCCAGGGTCACATATGATGATCAGAGAAGAGCCTGCCTTAAATTAGTTTGTATTTGATTAAATTAATCTATTTATAATGATAATACTTCTTACCAATACGTAATACATAATACGTGTATTATGTCAGTTTTACATACATTCTAAATCATAAACATCTTAAAGACATCTAACAAATGTCTATTGACATATAATAGGAAACATCCTAGACTTACAGATGAGCAAACACTCTTAAAAATTAGTCTTGCAGATGTAAATGCAGACGCCATATAGACGTCTCCGAGATGTACGGTGCTCAGGGACTACAACTATAAAATGCATTCTAAATATTTTAATAATATACTAATATTAATTATTTAATATCAAGAAAATAGCTATCTTTATAGTTATCTTTATAGTTATTTATAGTCTGAATGGAGCTTAGTACTGAGAACGATTTTAGACTATCTTTATCTTTAGTTATCGTCCTTGGTATAAATGGGCCTTTATTTTTTCTTGAGCAATGTTTAACACCCCAGAAAGGATCGTGTCATATTTAGTTGGACACTTTAGTTCAGGTCTTCAAGCATAGACTTCATGCAGCTCCTCAGCCTATCAAGTGTCACTCAGACAACCACTCAGCCAATCAGGTGTCACTCAGACAACCACTCTGCCAATCAGTTGTCACTCAGACAACCACTCAGCCAATCAGGCGTCACTTTGAAAAACCAGTAAGTGAAAATCCTGTGAGGAAATCGTGAAAAATGGATTTGCTAACCTTCGGCTTTGGTAGTGCTATAAACCAGGACTTCTGTTCCCTCACAATATCGCTGACAGTATAAAAGTTACAGTACAGTTGAAGGTAAGCTGTTTGTTAAGTGGGAATGGAGTGACTGACAGCTTTTATTGTACTGGCAGCGGCTCTGCAGATTTCCTTGTGTGATTTCAATGGGTTACTGTTACTGTGGAAACAATTGATGCAAGTGTTATGGCATCTAGGAAAAGAAAGGCAAATGAATAAAATATAAATGGATTATATAAGGTTCCTCGCTACCTGTGAACAGCCTTTTTCATCCAAACGGTATGTCATTATAAAAGTGCATGTAATTGTCTGCAAGCCTTTTCCTTTTTTTGTGTGGAGAATGTGATGATTAGCTGAAGTCCAAGTTGTTCTTTTCCATACAACAAAAAACAGAATAAGGGATGTCAAACTATAAAAATACAGTATAAGTCAGAATGTGTGAGACTATGCACTGAAGCCTGATACAGTATATTAGGCTCTAAGACTCTATTCAGATGTGTTTTCAGAGGGCGTTCATTGATGTGTTCATAAAGAGCACAAGCAAGGTCGTTGCTATTGGGGTAAAAGTGTTTCTTAAGACCCAAAGGAGTACATCTATTTCTTTAAAAATATATTATAATCATCTACAAATGCAAGTAGCCTTAATATGTTGATATGTAGTCCTCTCTAAACTCTCCAAAAACATGCATAGCATACTTCTTTTCTAAGAGTTTATCAAAGTTAAATAAACAGTATCAGAAAAGTACAACCTTACAGGTCACGGAAAAGCATTACCAAGCTTCCAACAGCTTGTTTTGCCATTGTACCTTTTTTGGTTACTATTGCTATTGCAAATTGACTTACTATCAGCACCTCATCTACAAATCCATTAATCTGAAATAAGCATCACTGGACTTTTACCTTTTGACCCGAGCTGCAGTTCTTCACTACTTCGTAGAAAAATAAAAATTACTGTACATAAAATATCTCAGATTTTGAACTTGAGTAGTTAGTCTGCAAATAAGCACCAATATGCAACACGCTGAAGCAAGAACAAATGAAAATGTATTCACTGAAAATGTTTCTTTGAATGAGCTACACCTACATTTATTTTATTTTTTGTGTTATGTGGACAACAGGGTTTTAACAATAAGATCATTTACTTTTCAGCAGAGATGAAGATTATTCAAATGGAAATGAGTCATGGGACAAAAAGAGATTAAATTGTGCTAGAAGTGAATTCAGATTTTACAATTAACTGCAGATATGTGAAAAATGTGCATGCTCAAATTCAGGGTCAGGAGAGTAATTGGAACAAACATAATAATATATTCAATACGTTTCATTTTTGGAAAATGAAAGTTCTTTGTGCCGTGTCGAATCATAAATTCCACACAAACAGTCTGATACAAAACGATCGTATCACAAAGAGTCTTCTACATCTGTAGAGACAGCTAAACACACGCAAACAGAGGCGCTATAAGTACCAGGGCTCCATATACCCTCAAGGTCTTCTTTGCATTATGGTATAAAGGCATCGGCCCCACAGGGAAAGACAAAGCAGTCACTCACAACTGATCTGAATACGCTATTTTGTTAATGGTATGGCTAACCGTAACAGAAACAATTTTGTTTACGTGTACTGTAAATAAGGAACATGGCAGTACATTGATTTGTTGTTGCACGTTCCCATGTAGACCGCAATGAGCCTGACCTGTTGATTGGTTGCGTCTTTTTTATATAAGCGTCATTGACTGTATGACCTTTGGTGAGACATTTCTGAACATGTAACATTTAAGTCTCCAAGAAATTACTAGACCCCCCATTTCTTAACTCTCTTGCCTAATTCGTTCCTTAGCCTCGTCTCGTGCATACCGCTCAAAGCGTTAGGGATAATCTGATGTGTAGTGGGGGAGGGGCTTCACGGACAGTGTTTCTTTGGTGTTTCTTTGGAGATTGGGAGCGCAGTATGGGTGTTAAAGGGGCCAATGCAAAAAGATTACTCATTGATGTAATGTAAGCTTTCTGAGTGTGCAGTGTATGTTTTCAGTAGATGCTGATAGATTTGTTTAGGCTACTAGTGTTTCCTGAACTGAATCCAGTTACCGAATCTCCAGCGCCACGCAAAAACTAATTATATTTCACCTGATATGAGTCTGCAGTCTGAATTTTATAATATGACATACGAAGACAGAGTAGCCTACTACAGAATAATATTAGGACGATATATTTCATACATGAAACACAAACAGAATGATTTTCATGTAAAAAATATACGCATTTTCGGATTCATTAAAGTGTTTGCATCTCAAATTGTGGTGTGTGTAATTGGTGCGTAAAACATTCAAACATTTTGTTTTCTTAGGCAAACTGATTTTTATAACAACATACTGTCAAAATATCATATATTATAGAGTCCAATAACTCCAATAACCTATTTTATTTACTATATAACACATACACTTCGTGTTTCATAATTTATTTTACTTGCTATTTGTTTGTAATTATTTGTGAGTGAAAATAGTCTCAAAGTAAATCCTAAACCTATTTTTTTTCAGTGTATGTACCATAATAATATTACATGAGTTTGTTTGGCCTTAATATAGGTTATATAAAGCTATTGAGGTTAAAGCTTGCAGGTCTTTTTGCAACATACTGAAGCCAAACTTGAAACAATATTTCTGTACACAAATAATTTGTCTAGTTGTAATTCATTCAAATACACCATCAAATCTGATGCTTTTGTGAATCTGGAGGAGAGTTTGACTAAATTACTCAGCAAATGACTAATTACTTCACACATATTTATAAAAGTTTCATGAATGAGGGCCAGTGATTGAGTTATCGGCACTTGCTGCACACAAAAACAAAAACATACATTGTAGACGCACCCAGTATCACCTGATTTAACAACAATTGACTTTTGAAACAGTTATTTTAATAAATTGGTCAAAGTCCAATCAGTTGGAATCAATTTAAGTCAATTAATTGCTCACAGATTCCATCAACATCTTACACTTACTGACACACAACAAATTCCACTTTATTAAAAAATAAAAACTATGATACAAATATGTTATTGTTTTGTAAATTATGTTAATTAATTTAATAGGGGCTATTTCTGTGGTAAATATTTTTCACCCAAAATAGCTTTGCAGCACCTCAATTATCATGGTAATGATATTTGTAAAGACTGGTCAAAGGCGTGTGGATCCAAGTGCAGTAATATTTATTTAGACAGAGGCAGAATCAAACAGGCACAGGCGGGGTCGAGGTCACAAGCACAGGTTCAGAGTTCCAAGGTAAGGCAGTCCGGGGTCAAACACAGAAGTAGCAATCAGAGGGAATGGTAAACGCCAGAAATGTCAGCCGGGCAAGAACAAGACTTCAACGGTGAAGGGAAGTGCTGCTTATATGTGGGTGAGTGAATGAGGTGCGGTGTGGCAAGACAATCAAGGCTAATGAGTGACTGGTGACAGCTGTGTGATTGGTGCAATGGTGGATGGATGTGTGTGTTGTAGTGCAGTGAATGATGGGAGTTGTAGTCCATGGGTGATGTGCAGTTGTAGTGTGGTGAGAGGCAACCAGAATCATGACAGAGCCCCCAGGGCGGGCGGAAGAGACAGCAGAGACGCGAACTCTGCGCGCTCCTGGGACGGAGCGGCCTCTGGAGCGGACTGCGCGCTCCTGGGACGGAGCGGCCTCTGAGCGGACTTCTGCGCGCTCCTGGGACGGAGCGGCCTCTGAGCGGACTCTGCGCGCTCCTGGGACGGAGCGGCCTCTGAGCGACTCTGCGCGCTCCTGGGACGGAGCGGCCTCTGCGCGCTCCTGGGACGGAGCGGCCTCTGGAGTTGACTCTGCGAGCTCCTGGGACGGAGCAAGCTCTGGATGATCAGTTGTGACTTGGCTTGACCCGTGACTGGTAGCAATGACATGACGGGGTGTTGTTGTGACCACCATTTTGTGAGCGTGCTCTGGTGCGGCCGTCATCTCATGAGTGAGTGCAGCATCGCGTTCCTCCTCCGTGGCACCCACAGTAAAAGGAGAGTCACACAACTTTAGTGCATGGTCCATGAAAACGCTCAATCGGACATTAACCTCCCATCCGGGTAACCGTGATTTAACTGGTTAATTGAGTTCAAAACGGAATAAATCTTTAAACAAAGTTTCATCATATAGAGGAACTTGATATACCAACTCACAGAACTGCTGAACATAGTCCTCAATAGATCGATCTCCCTGCCGTAGACCTAGTAGCTGGTCGACTGGATCTATGGTTAGGCTGGATTGGTGATAGGCTGACATAGAGACCGGAACTGATACCTCGGTGACACCGAGCTGCTGGATCCTGGTATGGCGAAGTCTTCTGTAAAGACTGTTCAAAGGCGTGTGGATCCAAGTGCAGTAATATTTATTAGACAGAGGCAGAATCAAACAGGCAATGGTCAGCGGGCAATAACAGGAATATCAGAGGCAGAGCAGAGACGTAAACAATACCAGGCAGGGGTCGAGGTCACAAGCACAGGTTCAGAGTTCCAAGGTAAGGCAGTCCGGGGTCAAACACAGAAGTTGCAATCAGCGGGAATGGTAAACGCTCAGAAATGTCAGCCAGGGCAAGAACAAGACTTCGCAACGTGTGAAAGGAAGTGTGCTGCTTATATGTGGGTGAGTGAATGAGGTGCAGGTGTGGCAAGACAATCAAGGTTAATGAGTGACTGGTGACAGCTGTGTGATTGGTGCAATGGTGGATGGGAATGTGTGTGTTGTAGTGCAGTGAATGATGGGAGTTGTAGTCCATGGGTGATGTGCAGTTGTAGTGTGGTGAGAGGCAACCAGATTCGTGACAATATTGCTGATGTTTTCTTATTAAATCATTTAACAAAGAATGACACATTTCCCATGATCTGCATACCTTTCAAAATAGCTTTTCATAGACAAGATCTCAGTTTCCAAACTGAACAGCAGGAGACTTATTAACTCGAATTCAATAAAAGAAACAGACCTTGGTCTCTGCACTGCTGATTGCTACAGTAAAAGCTTCTTGGGTTTTCTTGATGACATAATTTAACTTGCTTTTGCATTTAATACAAAAGTTGCACACAAGCTACACAGAACAAACAAATAAGTCATTACAAATCAAACTAAACATTAATGAACATGTTTTTTTATGCAGTTGGGAAAAGTAGCAATTCTGGATATGGTATACTTTATTGTGCCATCTTTAGATATTAATTTGTCAAACTTAAACATTTGATGCCATCAAAACCTCAAGTTTCAAGTTTCAAGTTTCAAGACATCAAGTTTTTTTTTTTTTTTTAAGAACTGCTCGAATGTACATATTAAACAACAATGACAGATCCTGTGAGTAAAAGCCATGCCAGAAAGTACATTCTCAAAATGGGTCATTTGCAAATTCCTGCTCTTCACATTCAAACATCAAAGCTACTGATTGATGCACAAATTCAGCTAAGTCCTAATTATCTGGCAGCTGTCACTTGGTATTGGCTTGATGTTGAGCACGGCGCAGATTGTTATCTCTGTGTTCAAAAAATTCTGACAAATAATATAGCTTTTAATTAAAATAGATATTCTATAAATGAAAAACATCAATTGGCTTTTCAGTGATTTGTCAATGAGCACAACAATAAAATGTCATTGTTTTAATCATGTACAGAAATCCAATCTCTATTTTCTCAGTTTTTGTAAATTGTTTCTAATCCTTATTCGCCCCTAATACAAAAATGCATAAATAGCGAACAAGAACATTTTCTACAGCTGAAGGCTATGCCCTTTTCCCCACTCCCAAACAAAATCTCCTGGCAAAGAATGACTTCCAAGATTAGGGACTGGGTAGCTCTGTAAGAGCCGACAGATGGGGAGCCTAATTTAGTAAACCATTAGCTGGCAAAAAAGCAATAGCTTCCTTCCTCCACTTCACAAGCTGAGGCCTGAGGATTGTCGTGCTGTTTGTAAACTTGCATGTAGAATATTTGGGCACTTTTATGAATTTTCTGAGCTGATTGTCTGCAGAATTCTGCTGAATGGATTTAAATATAAAACTAGTGTTTGAAAATGTGATAAAAACATGTCAGAGACAGTTTAATCAACTATTAGCAAGTCAGAATATTAGAACACTGAAGTACGGAGCCCCTTAAGGGACATGGTGGTGGACATTTTTTTTCAAATGTTTTGTGTTCACTCAAGAAACTTTGCATTCTCTCGCAAAACCAGTTGAGTTCGGACAAACTCTTCCTGTTTACTTAACAGCTTGCAGTACGTTCATACAGCTCCAGTAGTAAGTATACTACACCACCTGTCAAAATGATTGATTGACAGGTGGGCGGGGCGGTATAAGGCGGGACTTCCGGTAGGGACTTCGGTGTAGGCGGACTTCCTGTATAGGCGGGACTTCCTGCATAAGGCGGACTTCCTGTATAGGCGGTACTTCCTGTATAAGGGGACTTCGGTATTATAAATCATGTTATTGACAGTAGGTTTTGATGATTTTGACAGGTGGTTTTGATGGTTTTGATGTTATTGACAGTAGGTTTTGATGATTTTGACAGGTGGTTTTGATGGTTTTGATGTTTTGACAGCAGGTTTTGATGATTTTGACAGGTGATTTTGATGGTTTTGATGTTATTGACAGTAGGTTTTGATGATTTTGACAGGTGGTTTTGATGTTTTGACAGCAGGTTTTGATGATTTTGACAGGTGGTTTTGATGGTTTTGATGTTTTGACAGCAGGTTTTGATGGTTTTGATGTTTTGACAGCAGGTTTTGATGATTTTGACAGGTGGTTTTGATGGTTTTGATGTTTTGACAGCAGGTTTTGATGGTTTTGATGTTTTGACAGGTGGTTTTGTTTTGAAGGCTGTATAATAAATCATTTTATTGACAGAAGGTTTAGTCCTTTGAAGGCGCTGTTATCAGGAAATTCTCCCACCCGGTGGTGCGTATCTGGGGCTGTGCTGTGAAACTGTGAAGGCATCTCCCACAAACATCTGTTATTTTAAAACAAAAAGTTGATTGTTTATAAAATAGCTTACTAAAAAATCCACTGAACATTATTTCAGTTTAAGGCAGATCAAGCCTACATCTCGCCTCTAACACCGGAGGTTAAAGTAAGGGAAAACTTCAAAACAAGAAAGTCCGAGTATATCATTTATAAAAGAGTACAAAAATAGACGACGTAAACCAAATAAGAGTCAAACAGCGTAATAGAAAAGCTAACAAAGGTTAACTTGGTTTATATTAAACAAGTTTTAATATAAAGAAAATGCGACGTATATACACGTAAAAATAATCAATGTTTTTATTTTCCAGAAAGCGCTGTTTAAAATTAGGTAAAATACGGTGTAAGAAAACAAATAAAAATGAAGACAGGTTATTTAAACAACTAAGACAATATTAACATTAAATAATATAGAGTAACCTTACTTACTGTGGTATAAAATAAAATATCAAGCCGTTAAAAAGATACGTTTGTCAGAAGTTTGTAATATTACAATTTAAAAAGACAGAAGTTGTCACAAGAAAAGGTGGGAAACAAGGAAAAATAACAAACGTGCATCCAGCCGTTGTCCAAAAAGAAGGTAATCTCAGAGACAAAAGATAAGTCTATCATAACTTAGCTGAAGGTAAAAGTTAAACAAAAGAAAAGTCCCCGGCCGGCGAAGAAGTCCGTGCGTGTCCGTTTTCAAACACAGAATGGTGAGACATCCGGTTCCAGGCAGACCACGCCACGCTCCATCCCTAGATCCGGACGAGGAGGGACCAAAACTGAGATTTAAAAGGATTTAATCCATGACTGTTTTAAAACATTAAAGTTAATTTTAATAAGTCTTTTACATGTCTTAATTAAACCAGTCAACATCATTCACCTAAATCTTTTCACTTTAAAAATAGTAGACCTATGGTTTTACTTTTAAACAAACAAGTCCTAACCTCTGGGGAAAGTTTGTTTAACAACACATTTTCCTTTATTTACTCTTTGCTTTTTGTCAATCTTACGATCGTTATAACAGCTAAAACGCAGGTATGCACATACAAATATTTAACAGGAATGAAACCAAATCAATAACTCTGATTTTCTTGTCATAAGACTTGTTATCATTTGAAATACGCGTGCAGCATGTAAACGTTTTTTTTACATCACACGAGATGCAGATATTTCATCTCAAGCAATGCAACGTTGAAGACGGTCGTGTCAATATCACATTTCACGCAGCACGAGATGCCGGTGAAGTTTTTAGTCAGACGATAAAAGCAACACCGTTGGATCAATTTATGACACAGTTTTGGAGGAAGCGCAGAGGTGTAAGCGCACACACATACGCACACGGCGCTTAGACTTTTATGATGTCTCATACAAAACTTTTACAAATAAATAACTTTCTTAGAATCACGCTGAATATATCTACAAGATGACGAAAAGTATGATTAAACAATGATATAACTATTGTTTAACAAATATCATTCTAACAAAATGTAAAACCTAAAACCATGAATCTCTAACCTAACTAATCTTTACAACAGACTTTCTTTCTCGATTAATAAACTGCGTTATTAACCGTAAGGGGAGTTAAATGCAGCATGCTTTATTGCATTAAAATAAAAACAACAACCGATCTATATAGGTTTATTCGACTGAGCTTTGATAAAATAACTGATGTAAGAAACATGCAAATATTCGACAAGGTTTATCAAACTGGTGTGTCAGGTGATTTGCATTGTTGTACATATCTATATACAGATATGTTAAGATGTTTAACATCTGTAAAAATAGTCTAAAGTCATCTTTTAGCTTCCACATAGGAATTATGTCCACACTCAACGGTTTTGTGTAACAGAGTCCAGAGACAAATGAAAATAAAATGTGAAAGACTGATGACAGGAAGAGCTACAGACTAAAAGCTTCAGATTTATTAAAACAATCGGCGTGTGCATTTTTCTCTTGAATAGGTATGTATGCAGTAACCAGTGTGTACACGAATATTTATAATACATAACCGCATAATTCAGTGATTCTATCAAATGAATCATTCATTTTAAAGTCAGATTTGATTTCGTCAAAACACAATAAAACTTTTTTAAAAAGCGTTAAAACTTTCTTACGACTTTTAATTATGTCGAATGTAGCAATGTTAAATATAGGGTTATGTTTTTAGTTAGGGATGTTTGCACGTTAATCACATCATTAACCTAAAACATTTTTCATTCAAACTCTCTCTTGAGCGCACACAGCACACAACTGCCAACAACATCCATAACTTGGTTTTATCATTCGGCTGTAGCTGAAACTCGATAACGCGTTCAATTTATGCATCATCGCAGCTATATATCCTGGAAGAGCTCCTTGAGCTGTTTAACTGTAGAACATGTCAACAATGACGCGTAAAACTAGATCGACAGACCGAGTGTACGCGCCTAAAACAGGCCTGGAACCATTTCGAACCATTCTAACACTAAGTGTGTCCGCGGCTGAAAATGTGTTATAGTACAGCAGTAAAACACTGGACGTGCGAACGACCAAATAACTACAAGTCCTACTTAAAATCTACAATGAAACTAGAAAATATACATGTGACCTAACAGTGTTTAAAATACTGGACACGTGCAGTTAGACGAAGACACGCAGAGTTGGTTAACACAACGAAATATGTCGTGAAGCATACGTATAACACGACAAGCGTTCTGCAGGACTGAATGACTGACTTTTTTTCTTAAGATTTGATTTCAAGAACACACGCACACACACACACACACACACACACACACACACACACACACAAACCAAATCGTTACGCTATTTCACGAAATGACGGGGTGGTCAATTTCGACATACACGTCAAGCCTGTTTACCATAAGCATGTTCTTCTTATACATTTTTAACAATTATTTTAACAAATATTTTCGTTTCCACAAAGATACAAACGTTGTCGTACAAATGTTGCAGGCCTTTCAGGTCAGCGAACTACAATACCCAGCATATACATCGGACTACAAACATGGTTGCCACGAATCCATACATATACAAAACGGTCTATACGCTGACAGATCTCTAAATCGTCAGACTTTTGGTTATACGACGTTCGGATACCCTATATAGAAAGACTCGTATTACCAACGCTTTTACAAAGTATACGCTTCTTTGCCTGGCGATGTTACAAACCCCATTTTTGCGAGATCTACACGTCTGTAGAAATAATTAACAGGTCTTATAAAATCATTGATTTGACTTAACTTTAAAACACAATCCGCACGAACGATAAATCAGGCGCTCTTAAAATCGATAGTGCACAAAACGTGTGTAAAAGGGCGGATGATCGCAGGAAAACAATTTAGGGTGCTACACACAGGTGAGTGGGCCTGCACAAGCCACCTGTAGTAACACACTCTCCTCTAGTCGCACTAGACACTTTCACACACTATTGTGTGTACATAATCCCACAAAGACTGATTGTAATATATGACTGATATATGTATGTTTACAGGCCCGTACACAAAATCACCCTACACCGTTTCCCAGCCAGCTGCTTAAATGTCTCTTTTGCACATGTACACTATTTGAGTCATCTACACAGTTGTGGAGTTTGTATTTTTAGTTTATTTATAGGTAACCATTTATATATATATATATAGCATCTGTATAGTCAAAGCTGACAGTAGGTTAGTTGTGTATAGGTTTATACTGTTTTACTTTGTGTTGTATATCTGTATTCATGTAGCACCGTGGTCCAGCGTGGCACGACATTTCGTCCGCTGTATGTCCACAGATGTAGCGGGATGACAATAAAGATAGGCGTATGTCAGTGTATGTCAAGATAGTGACATACACTTGACACATTAACGTGATATTTCAGGGTCGTGTCTTACACAATTGTGTGTTACTTAACGTTTTATGCCGTTTTCATATAAAATATAACAGTCTGTTACCAATTTAGATGTGTTCATTATGAAATCACACAAAGAACCACTGAAGAACGCTCTGTTTGCTAACACGGAATTAATTAAAATAATACTCTGTGCTCATTTAACCGGTATATTTACAGTATGTTGAACGTAATACAGTTAAACAGGAGCATTGAAACATTAAAACCTATTAAACAGTTGTTTCAATACAAACATAATTTATCAAATACTATTAAACTATTGAATTTTGCACACCTTAAAACACTTTATTCAATCAAAACCTGTCCCAAAAGACAGACGGACAAATCTTCAACGATTACTGAGAGACGGAGTTTATGCAAAAGACAAAATAATTATTCTTCGTCACAATAACATACCCGTTCCGATAAATTTGATAACCTTACTGTAGATTTTCTCAATATTCTTTATTCTAGTTATTGTTTTCCTCTTATTCATAAACCCACAAGAGTTAAATAAAATTCAACAGCTTACAAATTCTCTAAGTGAATACATAAAATCTGATGTTTTATATTCAGACTTGTCTGATAATTTCTATCGTTATTCTATAATTAGGGCTAACAGGATGGAACTCTCAAAAGAAATAGGCAAAATAACTGTTTTATCGATCGATTAAATGACGGATCCTCTACATGACACCGGTTAAGACTAAACAAATGACTTTTATTGGGACGTCTTTCCGGTCTGCCGATATACATGCGTTCAGAAGACAAACCACACGTGAAAAGCGGGTGTTTGTGTTTTTCAGGTTGCCTTTACAACTAGTAGGCCTACGCTTCAGACTTTTATAACTATTACACTTAAAGCGACCCATTTCACAACAACAACAACGCTGCATGGATACGCATTTTCTTTTCGCGTATGTCTCTAAACAACGGTTAGGTAAATGACTTGAGGTTGTTACGTCATTTTTACGGGAAAAGGTGGGACGGATTCATGTATTTTATTCCGTCCACACCGATGCTCTGGCACCGAATGTCTTTTAGGCCTGACCCCAGAAAACAGACGCCTTAGTATT
Organism: Gymnocypris eckloni scoliostomus; assembly: GCA_027564155.1. Classification (NCBI taxonomy): domain Eukaryota; kingdom Metazoa; phylum Chordata; class Actinopteri; order Cypriniformes; family Cyprinidae; genus Gymnocypris; species Gymnocypris eckloni. Next base: position 30,561,291 of record CM050427.1, on the reverse strand, counting down.
TTGTTCTTCTTTTCATGAAAACAAGCGGCAGGTAGTTTTGTCCTCAGCTGCGGTATAGCGACACGTTTTAACACGTCGTGAATTCCGATAGTTTGTTAGCAAACGCCGCTGTTTATTACTGAGATGTCACATCAGAGCCGCGTTCTAGTTTATATTTTTAAACTACTTATATGTTTAACTTAGTTGCATCTTTAACGGGCGCTACCGTTCTACGCCACACCGTTGTGAGATACTATAAACAATAAAATAAAATACGTAAACTCACGCTTTGTAAGCAGAACCGTTTTACATGTTTCTGTGACTTTGTTAGCTCTTTCTGTTTGAAATTGCGTACCGCCGTTTTTGCTATCCTTATCTTATTTTCACACCTAATTGTAATTGTTAGGCCTTGGCGTTATAGGCTTTTAAAAAACTAGGTCTCCTAGATTTTGGCGTCTCGTTAACGGGCCTTTTTGTTCTTATAAGTTAATAATTATGTCAATTGGTTGATTTAATAAAATATTGCTTTAAATCGCGTCTTCATTCGAGACATTTACGTTACATTATTACATTGTGGGGGATATGAGATACAAGATCGTTTGAAATTGATAACAAACAAAAAAAACTTATCTTAGGCGTGACCATTGTTTATGACTTCCTGGCAACGTCACGCAACAGGTTGAGGGCGGGCCCAAATGCTAAAACCAAAGACGACCGGACTGACAAACTCATTTACGACATTGCTAGCGGGTTTGAAGGTACAGACGACGGATCTGCTGTAAGACCTTGTCAAAACAAAACGCTATCTACATGGATCAACAGAATCAACTTCAAGAATCCAATTTGTCTGAGCCTGACGCTCTCCAATTGTTCTACTAACGACGTTTTGGCGGATCTGAACCATAAACTGAAAATTGAAACTAAAAGTGAAATGCCTAAGAAATCACGGATTAAAACAGTCAATCAAAATTCTAGGAAATGGTGATAACGCTCTATATCGGTTAGGGGACAAAATGTATCTCTTGGAAAAACGTTGCACAAAAGCTAATGGCTACTGATTGGAGTTCTGATGCGTTACGGAAAAACGCGTGTTTTGTAAAAGAAGAAGATCCCACGTTTAAACTATATTACAGAGGACAAATGATCGGTCTGATACGTAAGATCATTTTGGCGACATGCGATCCAAATGTGCGATGTGACATCTCAGTAATAAACAGCGGCGTTTGCTAACAAACTATCGGAATTCACGACGTGTTAAACGTGTCGCTATACCGCAGCTGAGGACAAAACTACCTGCCGCTTGTTTTCATGAAAAGAAGAACAAAATATTAAGACGCCTGTTTTCTGGGGTCAGGCCTAAAAGACATTCGGTGCCAGAGCATCGGTGTGGACGGAATAAAAATACATGAATCCGTCCCACCTTTTCCCGTAAAAATGACGTAATAACCTCAAGTCATTTACCTAACCGTTGTTTAGAGACATACGAAAAGAAAATGCGTATCCATGTACGCTTGTTGTTGTTGTGAAATGGTTCTCTTTAAGTGTAATAGTTATAAAAGTCTGAAGCGTAGGCCTACTAGTTGTAAAGGCAATCGAAAACACAAACACCCGCCACGTGGTGGTTTGTCTTCTGAACGCATGTATCGGGCAGACCGGAAAGACGCCCCAAAATAAAAGTCATTTGTTTAGTCTTAACCGTGTCATGTAGAGGATCCGTCATTTAATTGATCGATAAAAACAGTTATTTTGCCGTATTTCTTTTGAGAGTTCCATCCTGTTAGCCCTAATTATAGAATAACGATAGGTATATCAGAAAATTATCAGACAAGTCTGAATATAAAACATCAGATTTTATGTATTCACTTAGAGAATTTGTAAGCTGTTGAATTTTATTTAACTCTTGTGGGTTTATGAATAAGAGGAAACAATAACTAGAATAAAGAATATTGAGAAAATCTACAGTAAGGTTATCAAATTTATCGGCGGGTATGTTATTGTGACGAAGAATAATTATTTTGTCTTTTGCATAAACTCCGTCCTCAGTAATCGTTGAAGATTTGTCCGTCTGTCTTTTGGGACAGGTTTTTGATTGAATAAAGTGTTTTAAGGTGTGCAAAATTCAATAGTTTAATAGTATTTGATAAATTATGTTTGTATTGAAACAACTGTTTAATAGGTTTTAATGTTTCAATGCTCCTGTTTAACTGTATTACGTTCAACATACTGTAAATATACCGGTTAAATGAGCACAGAGTATTATTTTAATTAATTCCGTGTTAGCAAACAGTAGTTCTTTGTTGATTTCATAATGAACACATCTAAATTGGTAACAGACTGTTATATTTTATAAACATGCGCATAAAATAACACACACAATTGTGTAAGACACGACCTGAATATCGCCGGTTAAGTCAAGTGTATGTCACTATCTTGACATACACTGACATACGCCCTGTGCCATCTGTGGACATACAAGACGATGCTGGACATGGTGCTGTCCATATGTCATCTATACAGATATATATGTGCAATAAGTTACCTATAAAACTAAACTCCAAATGCTGTGTAGATGACAAATCACCAACTGAATGAGAGAATCAGGTGTGGCTGGGACATTTAAGCAGCTGGCTGAAGCGTGTGTACGGGCCTGTAAACATACATATATCAGTCATATTATTACAATCAGTCTTTTGTGGGATTATGTACACACAATAGTGTGAAAGTGTCTAGTGTCGACTAGAGGAGATGTTACTACAGGTGGCTTGTGCAGGCCCACTCACCTGTGTAGCTTTAAATTGTTTTCCTGCGCGATCATCCGCCTTTTGTGCTATCGATTTTAAGAGCGTCTGATTTATCGTCGTGCGGATTGTGTTTTAAAGTTAAGTCAAATCAATGATTTTATAAGACCTGTTAATTATTTCTACAGGCGTGTAGATCTCTGCAAAATGGGGTTTTAACATCGCCAGGCAAAAGAAATACTTTGTAAAAAGCGTTGGTAATACGAGTCTTTCTATAGGGTATCCGAACGACGTATAACCAAAGTCTGATCTGACGATTTAGAGATCTGTCGCGTATCAGACCGTTTTGTATGGATCATGGGCAACCATGTTTGTAGTCCGATGTATATGCTGGGTATCGCTGACCTGAAAGGCCTGCAACATTTGTTCGACAACGTTTGTATCTTTGTGGAAACGAAAATATTTGTTAAAATAATTGTTAGAAGAACATGCTTATGGTAAAGACATGTGCGGTATCGAGGTTGCGTGAAATGAATGTGTGTGTGTGTGTGTGTGTGTGTGTGTGTGTGTGCTTGAATCAAATCAAAGAAAAAAGTCAGTCATTCAGTCCTGCAGAACGCTTTGTCGTGTTATATGTCGCGACATATTTCGTTGTGTTAACCAACTCTCGTGTCTAACTGCACGTGTCCAGTATTTTAAAACTGTTAGGTCACATGTATTTCATTGTAGATTTTAATTGTAGGGTAAATGGGACTAAATTTGCCGTCGCTGCCGGACAGTGTTAGAATGGTTCGAAATGGTTCCAGGCCTTTAGGCGGCGTACACTCGGTCTGTCGATCTAGTTTACGCGTCGTCGTTGACATGTTCTACAGTTAAACAGCTCAAGGAGCTCTTCCAGGATATATAGCTGCGATGATGCATAAATTGAACGGCGTTATCGAGTTTCAGCTACAGCCGAATGATAAAACCAAGTTATGGATGTTGTTGTGCTGTGTGCGCTGTCAGAGAGTTTGAATGAAAATGTTTTAGGTTAATGATGTGATTAACGTGCAAACATCCCTAACTAAAACATAACCCTATATTTAACATTCGCTACATTCGACATAATTAAAAAGTCGTAAGAAAGTTTTAACGCGTTTTTAAAAAGTTTTATTGTGTTTTGACGAAGAAATCAAATCTGACTTTAAAATGAATGATTCATTTGATAGAATCACTGAATTATGCGGTTTATGTATTATAAATATTCGTGTACACACTGGTTACTGCATATACCTATTCAAGAGAAAAATGCACACGCTTGATTGTTTTAATAAATCTGAAGCTTTTAGTCTGTAGCTCTTCCTGTCATCAGTCTTTCACATTTGTCTCTGGACTCTGTTACACAAAACCGTTGAGTGTGGACATAATTCTGTGGAAGCTAAAAAGATGACTTTTAGACTATTTTTTACAGATGTTAAACATCTTAACATATCTGTATAGGCGAGATATGTACAACAATGCAAATCACCTGACACACCAGTTTGATAAACCTTGTCGAATATTTGCATGTTTCTTACATCAGTTATTTTATCAAAGCTCAGTCGACCTATAAACCTATATAGATCGGTTGTTTTATTTTAATGCAATAAAGCATGCTGCATTTAACTCCCCTCGGTTAATAACGCAGTTTATAATAATCGAGAAAGAAAGTCTGTTGTAAAGATTAGTTAGGTTAGAGATTCATGGTTTTAGGTTTTACATTTTGTTAGAATGATATTTGTTAAACAATAGTTATATCATTGTTTAATCATACATCTTGTAGATATATTCAGCGTGATTCTAAGAAAGTTATTTATTTGTAAAAAGTTTTGTATGAGACATCATAAAGTCTAAGCGCCTGTGCGTGTGCGCTGCACTGTGCGTCCTCCAACGGTGTTGCTTTTATCGTCCTAAAAACTGCGGCATCTCGCGCGTGAAATGATATTGACACGACCGTCTCAATTGCTTGAGATGAAATATCTGCATCTCGTGATGTAAAAAAACGCTTTACATGCTGCGCGTTTCAAATGATAACAAGTCTTATGACAAGAAAATCAGAGAGTTATTGATTTGGTTTCATTCCTGTTAAATATTTGTATGTGCATACCTGCTTTAGCTGTTATAACGTGTCGTAAGATTGACAAAAAGCAAAGAGTAAATAAAGGAAATGTGTTGTTAAACAAACTTTCCCCAGAGGTTAGGACTTGTTTGTTTAAAAGTCTACTATATTTTTAAAGTGAAAAGATTTAGGTGAATGATGTTGACTGGTTTAATTAAGATGTAAAAGACTTATTAAAATTAACTTTAATGTTTTAAAACAGTCATGGATTAAATCCTTTTAAATCTCAGTTTTCTCGTCCGGATCTAGGGATGGAGCGAGCGGTGCCTGGAACCGGATGTCTCACCATTCTGTGTTTGAAACGGACACGCGACTTGCGGGGACTTTTCTTTTGTTTAACTTTACCTTCAGCTAAGTTATGATAGACTTATCTTTTGTCTCTGAGATTACCTTCTTTTTGGACAACGGCTGCGCTTGTTATTTTTCCTTGTTTCACCTTTCTTGTGACAACTTCTGTCTTTTTAAATTGTAATATTACAAACTTCTGACAAACGATCTTTTAACGGCTTGATATTTTATTTTATACCACAGTAAGTAAGGTTACTCTATATTGTTAATATTGTCTTAGTTGTTTAAATAACCTGTCTTCATTTTATTTGTTTTCTTACCGTATTTTACCTAATTTTAAACAGCGCTTTCTGGAAAATAAAACATTGATTATTTTACGTGTATATCGTCGCATTTTCTTTATATTAAAACTTGTTTAATATAAACCAAGTTAGCTTTTCTATTACGCTGTTTGACTCTTATTTGGTTTACGTCGTCTATTTTTGTACTCTTTTATAAATGATATACTACTTTGAAGGCGAGATGTTAACTGCTGAGAAATGTTGATCTGTTTATAAACAATCACTTTTTGTTTTAAAATAACAGATGTTTGTGGGAGATGCCTTCACAGTTTTTCAGCACAGCCCCAGATACGCACCGGTGGAGGGTCCTGATAACAGCGTCTTCAAAGGACACCTTCTGTCAATAAAATGATTTATTATACAGCCTTAAAACAAAACCACCTGTCAAAACATCAAACCATCAAAACCTGCTGTCAAACATCAACATCAAAACCACCTGTCAAAATCATCAAAACCTGCTGTCAAACATCAAACCATCAAAACCTGCTGTCAAAACAAAAACCATCAAACCACCTGTCAAAATCATCAAAACCTGCTGTCAAAACATCAAAACCACCTGTCAAAATCATCAAAACCTACTGTCAATAACATCAAAACCATCAAAATCACCTGTCAAAATCATCAAAACCCTGTCAAAACATCAAAACCATCAAAACACCTGTCAAAATCATCAAAACCTACTGTCAATAACATCAAAACCATCAAAACCAGTCAAAATCATCAAAACCTACTGTCAATAACAATAATAAATACTGATAAAATGATTAGGCTAATATTAATAACCTTATTAATAATATTAATATTAATAAAGCATTAATATGAACGCAACGCCCTGCACGTTAACGTTTTTCTCCCCCATAGAATATATACTATATTATGCAGCCCGTGGCATAGGTGACATAGGCAGTAGCCTAGGGCACAAAATCCATCGCGCACTCTTACACCCATACATTAAAGTCCGCGTGAACCAGAAGTTGCTACAGACTTTATTTCAGCATGAAGGAATCCATGGGTTCCAAAGACGTCACTTCCGCTATGCTCACCGCCATATTTGCGTCCTATGTGACAACGAGCACAGCACATCTCTATGAGATTTAATAAATAATATTAATATATTGAAATAAAATACCTGTTACTACCATTTCCCACACTGATCCCTGGACTTGATTGTATTGTTTGGATAGCAAGTGTAACAGTTAGACCATGAAGTCTCCTGATTGTAAATTTAAAACTGACATCAGCTCAAAGCACTTTTGAGTCAATGACTCAATGATAGTGTAACAAGATAACATTTATTTATGTGATTCAAAGCTGAATTTTCAGTATCAGTACTTCAGTACTTCAATGCGTGATCCTTCACAAATAATTTTCATGTGCATATAATTCTCATATAATCAATGTTGGAAACAGTTGAGCTGTTTTATTTGTAAATTTTTTTTGGAACCTGTGATACTTTTTTGGGTATCATTGATAAATAAAAAGTTTAAAAGAACAGCATTTATTCAAAATAGAGATGTTTTCCAACAATATCAATCTTTGATTTCACTGTTTCTATCCGTTTAACAAATCCTTGCGAATAAAAAACAATTTCTTTAAAAACAAAAAATTACCTCAAGCTTTTGAATGGTAGTGTATTCTGTTACAAAAGTTATATTTTAAATAAATGCTGTTCTTATTTAACTTTTTAAGTCATCGAAGAATCCTGAAAAAAGTATCACAGGTTTTAAACATTGTTAATAATTCAACATTGCATAAAATGCAAAGTAAATAAAGTAAATTAATAGCGTATATTAAAATGTGATTTGATCAAATAAATGCAAGCTTTATGACTATAATAGACTTCTTGCAAAAATATTAAATAGTAATATATCCAATCTTTTGACCTAGGCTATAAGCCCCCCTCCCCCCACATCTTGCCCCTTTTTTACATTTGAGCCCCTTTCCCTACGGATCTATCATCGAACTAATTAAAATTATCTTAGAATAAAATAAAATTCAATGAAAAATTCTACGATTTGACAACATGTCAAGGAAGTCCAAGCTGAAATTCCCCACTTCTAACTTCAGTGAGTTCCAGTCAATCACAAACAGAATAAAAAAACAACCACAAAATGCTGCCTTTCGTTTTGAAAACAGCTGACGAAAAGCTAAAATTAAGGTATCGTTTTATAAACTTAATGTCTAATGTTTTTAAGTTGGAAGCAGTGACGTCAAATGATCGATCTGCCAGGAGTTCACAGGTCGGATATCCGACTTCAAGCGGTGTTCCAGGTGTTATTTCCAAGTAGGAGGTGGGAAAAATCCTAATTTCGAGTTGACTGGAATGCTGCATAATTTAATCACTTTCTGCGTCATGACGTAATTATAATACATCAGCATGGCAACGTCAATACATCAGCATGGCGCAAGCAGTTAAAATAGTTTTGCTATGCATGTGCTCTTAAAGTATCATTTCTAAAAAATAAGGGAAAAAATAAAATGATCAGGGGCACAAGGCAGGAAAAGACACAGAGGAGCAGAAAAAAAGAGCAATATTGAGGTAAAAAATAGCAAATTTATGACTGTGTATAGCCCGTGATGTTCATGTAGTGTTTTGAAATTGGCTTTTTAGAACATCTGAACTGACAACACTGACACTGTGGAACGTTTTTGCTTGAGTTAACTGCTTATTTATTTTTACTTTATTTTCTTTAAAAAATAAATGTAAGTTTCTGTAATGTTGTTTTATTTACAGTTACATTACTGCTTGTCACGGTCCTGCTGGTGTGCCCAGGCTGGCCGCCAGATGTCTCTGTGTGTTGAGCACATGGCTTGTTGTTTGTTGGTGTCATGTGCTCCCATGTCAATTGTCTGTCCCCTCCCATCTTATGACTTAATCTTTGTTTCAGTGGCTCCAGCTGTGTCTCCCTCGTTACCCTCGTTTGTCTCCCTATATAGTCTCCTTGTGTCTGCAGTCCTGTGCTGATCCGTTGTCTCTGCTGGTCCCGCCCAGCTCTCCTTCGTCTCTCCTGGTCCCGCCCAGCTCTCCTTCGTCTCTGCTGGTCCCGCCCAGCTCTCCTTCGTCTCTGCTGGTCCCGCCCAGCTCTCCTTCATCTCTGCTGGGTCCGCTCCGTTCCGGGAGCCCACGCAGTCCGCTCCATTCCGGGAGCCAACACAGTCCGCTCCGTTCCGGTAGCCCACGCAATCCGCTCCATTCCGGGAGCCCACGCAGTCCGCTCCAGAGCCCGCTCCGGTCCGGGAGCACACAGACTCCGCTCCAGAGCCCGCTCCTGTCCGGGAGCCCATGCAGTCCATTCCGGTCCTGGATCCCGCTCCAGTCTGGGAACCCACAGAGCCCGCTCCAGGGCCAGCCCCACCCTGGCACCCCTGTGTGCCCATTGCTCCAGGCCCTCTTCCACTCCACGGGCCTGGCCCACCTCCCTCCTAGACATTTTTCTGTTTGGTGTGTGTGGAGCGTCTGGGATCCGCTCCTTAAAGGAGAGGGGACTGCAGACACAAGGAAACTATATAGGGAGACAAACGAGGGTAGCAGGGAGACACAGCTGGAGCCACTGAAACAATGATTAAATAACAAGATGGGAGGGGACAGGCAATGGACATGGGAGCACATGGCACCAACAAACAACAAGCCATGTGCTCAACACACAGAGACATCTGGTGGCCAGCCTGGGCACACCAGCAGGACCGTGACACTGCTTGATTTTAATTCACCAAAAAGTGTCTAAATGTCTTTTGAAAAAGACCATGACTATAGGACTATAATCTAGCATTCATAAAATGAAATAATTTAAGTTTAAGTATGTCATTTTCCACTGATTTGTCCTTTGTTTAATTTTTGTGCGATTCTTCCAGTGACTGAAAATCAAAAGGGGGCAGTCGTGGCTCTAGTGGATAGAGCGTTGGACTTGTAATCCGAGGTTGTGGGTTCGAATCTCGGCTCCGGCAGGTATTGTCCACGACTGAGGTGAGACCCTTGAGCAAGGCACCGAACCCCCAACTGCTCCCCGGGCGCTGCAGTGTCGGCTACCCACTGCTCCAGGTGTGTGTGCACTTGGATGGGTTAAATGCAGATAACAAATTTCACTGCTGGTTATACTCTGTATAATTGTGTATGTGATAAATAAAGCTCATCTGAGCTTAATCATTATTATTATTTTATAATTTATTTATTATCACAATTTAATTTAATTCTTATATTAATACTTATTAGTAGTTATGTTATGTTATGTTATGTTATGTTATGTTATGTTATGTCATGTTATGTTATAGTAAAGTTTTCTTATTTTTTTTTAGTGGGGGGTGGGGGGTAGAAATCTAAAATCTCGCCTAGGGCACCAACAGAGCCTGGGCTGGCCCTGCTCTACTGTGTACATGCAAGCCCAAAATATGAGCTGAATTGCACGATAAGCATTTTCTCCACATAGAAAAGCACACTTAACATACTGAATATAAAAAACTGAGATAAAAAGCCCAAGTTTTATATTTTATTAAAAATATACGCACAGAAAAGCAATGTGCTAGGAGCTTTTTTGTAATGTTTTGTCTATGGGGGAGAAAATAGGTGAAACTGAGCGTTCCGTTCTGAGCTCATCTGCTTTGTGCGTAATATAAACTGTAAACAGTTTTGGCATTTTTAAATCACAGTCTACGTTCATTAGCCTACCTTAAGAGCTTTCTATGGGGGAGAAAAAGCTTAACGTGCAGAGCATTGCGTTCATATTCTGGGCTGTTCTGCTTTATTAATAGTAATATTATTAAAAAGGTTATTAATATTAGTCAAATCATTTTATCAGTGTATATTATTATCGAATTTGGTCCTTCAATGTCACTGTTTTAAAACATTAAGCATTTGAGAATGTAAAACTGTGCCTTGAAACACTGACTATTTCTTTATTCTCGAGTCCAGTTTCAAAATTAAACTCAATGAACTGCTCCATTGTGAACATACGGAGCTGTATGAACGTACTGCAAGCTGTAAAGTAAGCAGGAAGAGTTTGTTCGAACTCAACTTTTTGCGAGAGTATTCAAAGTTTCTCGAGGAATGCAAAAGTTTTGCGAGAGAATGCAAAACATTTGAAAAATATGTTTTCCTCCCACCCCAATTGTTTTCCTCCACCATGTCCCTTAAGGGGCTCCGTACTGACGACTGGAGCAATGATGCTGAAAATTCAGTTTTGCAAAAAAAAACTGTTATTTTAAATTGTAATAATATTTTATAATATTACTGTTTTACTGTAGTTTTGATCAAATAAATTAGGCCAATGTGAGCATAAAAGACTTTAAAATATCTTATCAAAGCCTAACCCTGAAAAGTAGTCTAAATGAGTACACAATAATTGATATATATGTGTATATATGTTTGCATATATGCATGCAAACTTTCCCTGTATTATTAGGTCTCTAGAAGCCCCCTCCAACACTATCTGCCTGTCTCTCTTACGTGACACACTATTTCAGCGGTCATGGTAAACCTTGTGCTGGAAAAAACGAGATTCCCCAAGCCCTACCTGTTCACTACCCTCTGGCAACAGCAAATACACTCTCATGAAAGCTTCTCCAGTGCACGAGAATAGAGTTTTTTTAGTTAAATCAGGTATGTTAAATTAGAGAGACATCCAAAATATGCAGTGCTGGAAACATATTTCACATGTGTGTGTGACTAAATTTGTAATATTTATTTATACACTCTTCTTTAAAAATTCTTTGTTATCAACAGTTCCATTAAGAATCTTTAACATCCACGGAACCTTTCCATTCAACAGAAGGTTCTATTTGAGTGGGGAATTTTTTTTTTTTTATATTACTAAAATGTTTTTCACATTCAGAAAAAAACTGTTTTGTCAACATGTCTTTGGGGGAACCAAAAATGGTTCTTCTATGGCTTTGAGTGTGTTAGAGTGTTTGTATTAAAACATTCCTTCTACTCTCCAATTGCTTTCTTTTTCTCTCATTGCGATCAAATTAAGCCACAAAACATATATATACACTTTTAATGATTTTTTGCAAGTAATATTTGTATTTGATTGCATTTTTAAATAGTGATTAAATTGTGTTTATTAAGTTTCATTAATTAATTTCATTAGACACATTTTTATGATAAATTTGTACACATTTTTTATGTATAATCTATTTTATTTCTAACCGTTCTAAATTCATTTAAATACATTTTTTAATAGTTTTAAACGTTTTCAAATTCCTTGTTTTATTGTTGTGATTATTTTTGATGATTATTTTACTTCCTTTTTTGTAAAGCACTTTGAATTACCATTGTGTATGAAATGAGCTATATAAATAATAGTTCAGTTGTGAACAAACAAGTTATGTTTACATTCATTCTCAAGGTGTAAGATTTAGCACAAATCATATGGGTTAGCTTTTGATATTTTATCATAGGGAAAACTAAGCAATGAAAGTGAAGAAACAGATATGCCAGAAATCAACAGCTAGTGGTTCATATTTTTTTTTACTGCAGCAGAGAGACCCAGCGTTTCCACGGGCCATTGTGTTTGATTAATGTGCGTGGTGTGGTCTAGTTGTAGTTAAATCTCTGAGCTGGTAAATTAAATGAGTAAATGAGGTTCAAACTCCTCTGGGATGATCCAGTAAGCATTGCACCATTGAGCAAGGCACGTAACCAAGGTTGCTCCAGTAGGACGGCTACTGAATTAACTGTTTTATTCATAATCAGAATCTGGATCAGAATGAGCTTTATTGCCAGGTATGTTTACATACGAGGAATTTGTTTCGTGACAGAAGCTACCGCAGTGCAACAGAATGACAGTGGCAGAACAAAACAGATAATAAAAGGAAGAATTAAAAAGAACAAGTAAACAAGGAATAACAATACACAAATTGACAAATGTATGTACAGATAAATAACAATGGACGGTTTTGTATGTACAGGTATATTATGTGCAATTGAAGTGTAGACCAAATATGTGTGTTAGATAAATACGTGTATAAGTGTATAAATAGTGTGTACCAAAATTATTGTCAAGTGTTCATGAGATGGATTGCTTGGGGAAAGAAACTGTTTCTGTGTCTGGTCGTTCTGGTGCTGGACCAGACGGTAACAGTTCAAAGAGGGAGTGTGCTGGATGTGAGAGGTCCAGAGTGGTTTTGCCAACCCTTTGGGGGTGTTTCTCCTGACGTCCACGATCATCTCCACTGTTTTGAGCGTGTTAAGCTCCAGGTTGTTAAGACTGCACCAGACAGACAGCTCCTGAACCTCCTGTTTGTCAGCAGACTTGTCACCGTCCTGGATGAAGGCCGATCAGTGTGGTGTCATCTGCAAACTTCAGGAGCTTGACGGAGGGGTCTTTAGATGTGCAGTCATTGGTGTAGAGCAAGAAGAGCAGTGGGGAGAGAAATTCAATGCCACTATAAGTAGAAGCATCCGCTAAATTACTAATTAGGTAAATCATTTGTTAATTAATTAGTGTCCAGTTCAAGATGCTTTGGCTGACGTACATACTTCACTCATAGCAAGCAGAACTGCATAGCAAGCTGGTAACTGAACAGAATCATTTACATTTACATTTATTCATTAAGCAGACGCTTTTATCCAAAGCGACTTACAGTTGAGGAATACAATAAGCGATACATTATAAAGAGGCAAACTGTCACAGGAAGTAAAGTAAAGGATGACTGATTTTTACCCTTTTAAGACATTTGTAAAATAGAGTGATAAATTAAGACAAAAGCAAATACAATAGAAAGTCATTTCAGGTTCTAATATTGCAAGCGTCTGTCTTGTTTCTTAATGGTATGGATAATTCAACTTCTGCAAGTGATGGGAGTGAATCACTTACAGTAGCTTATTTAAGACATCACTTGATGCTCAAATGCTTTTTTGAGGCTGGTGCTCTTTTACGGCTTCCTATATCACAAAACTTGCTTCAGATTATGTTTAATATGGACTTTAAACCACTCGCCTGCTCTGTTGACATATAGATGCCATAATTTGCATCACCTACGATGCTGCAGCAGTTTAGCCTGTTTCCCAAGCATGGGGTCTGTTGCCATGGCAAAATATTGAAATATTCAGAACGGTTCAGCCATTACCTGACATTCAAAGAGTTACAAAAGATATTCTTTGTTCAGGGACTGAACAAATACATTGCCTGTTTTATCTTTATTATTAGTCATATTATCTTGATAGCCTAGATTAAGACCATGGTGTGTTTTGTTTGATACATTTAGCATATTATTTTTCCAAAATCTTTGGTAGCTCTACATTTCTGTTCAGAGTATGTCGAGAATGAGCTGCATGATTTTGCCTTGAGCAAGGAGTTTTTATCTTTTCTTTTAAGACTCTCGCTCCAAACTCACTTCAAAAGCACTCCATCACAATAATATTCGAATACCAAGTGTCTGCATGAATTCACCATTTGTTAAAACGTGTAAATGCACTATTAGTAATCTGAAAGAAAGGTGGAATTTGTGAAATATCATTGAGAAGAAATTGGTCAGAAACACTGAAAATAATGATGTGCGAAGAGCAGGAATGGCTCATTTAAAAAGATGAAAAAGTTGAAGAAGTTAATTTTACATTCGAACCAGAGGAACGTTTTCATAGTTCCCATAACTATTGGTGGTATCCGCTTTTTGCCTTGTTTGCACCGCAGGAATGATTTTAGTTACAGAAACACCTTTTGTTAGGACTAAATTATCTCCTCCTTTACAATATGGTCTAACCCAGCACAATGGGAGCTACCAGCGACAAAAGTTTACGATGATTGGCTGAATGCATGACATTCTAAAACAACGGTTCCCACCATCTTTAAAAAGTCATGTAAATGCACATCCGCTAATATGATGGCGATGTGAATGAAATAGACCTAGGGACAGGTTTAGCTTTTATGGACCACTCTGGTGGCCAGTTCCTATAACTGAGTTCCTATAACTACCCAGTGCGAAAGTCCCTGTAATATCTAATGAAGCACTGTACGTCACTGTTGTTTCATAAGTGCAGTCTATTCAGAATTTAAGACAATCATACCATCATAATATATTACTATTTTATCTGTACTTTGCTCCAAATATAGCCGTTGTGCTCATTGGGACCAGAGTTCAATTCTGAGTGTTTAGACCGGTTTACACCAAGACAAATGTCCGATGTGAAATTTAAAGTGCCTGTATAATGGGTAATGAAAGATTCAGATTTTGGTTTTGGGAGTCCTCAACAACAGGTTGACATGCATGCATGGTAAAAAAACATTTTTATTGTCTTATAATATGTATTTATTTTTTATCTTATCTTAGTGACTCGAATCGTTTAACGAATCGTTTTTCAAAACCCTGTCTTTGTGTGGCACTAATCTGCGGTTATTTGTCCGATTGGTCTCATTCTTATTTCATCATGCCTGTAATAATGCCTGATAAAGCAGCGTTTGTAAGATTTGTGCAGCTTTGTGTACAGCATTACCATGGAAACAGCTATTTTACTGCTCCAAAAGCAGCCCCTAGAGGCAAAGAATGAATTTGCATTTTCATTCAGACCAACGTGAAAAGACCAACAAGTAGGCGGGCAATATGCTAATGTTTCATGATGACGTCAACATGAAATGGCTTGAGATTCATTTAAAAATTACTTGTTTCAATGACTGTCTTTTGAGAGAAAATAACTTTACACAGTGCATTTTCAGATTTAAAACTTTGCAGAATGTTTTCATTCACTTAGAGCTGTGTTATATACTGCATGAAAGGTCATTTTCAGAAATCCATAATAGGGGCACTTTAAGTGAATGAGTTCACCCAAAAATAAAAATCACCCCATGATTTACTCACCATCAAGCCATCCTAGGTGTATATGACTTTCTTCTTTTAGACGAATATAGTCGGAGTTATATTAATAAATGACCTGGCTCTTCCAAGCTTTATTATTGCAGTGAATGGGTGTTGAGGTTTTGAAGCAAAATGAAGTGCGTCGAAGTGATAAAAAGTCTCCCACACAGCTCTGGGGGATTAATAAATACCTTCTGAATCTAAATGATACGTTTGTGTAAGAAAAATATCCATATTTAAAATGTGATAAACCGTAATCTAAAGCTTCCGCTAACTGTCATTTTCATGTTCACAAGAGAGTGGTGTCCAGCGGATGGCGTGGCGTAGCGTAAAGTGATGAATGCGGAAGCGCAGAGGAGAGACCAAAACACAAGTCACGAAAATGTCTCAGGATTACGATAGAAGCCAAGTGGAGACCTGTTTTCCTTTGCTGTAAACAAAACTTGGTTCTCGTGAGACTAGCATATTCTCACCGGAGCTTATGCTACGTTCTGCGTCATCCGCTGGAACACTACTCTTTCATGAACGCAATAACGACAGTTAGCGGAAGATAGAGATTACGGTTTATAACGTTTTTATTTACATTTACATTTAGTCATTTAGCAGGCGCTTTTATCCAAAGCGACTTACAATTGGGGAGTACATAAAGCGATTAATCTTGAAGAGGCAAACATAAAGAGGAAGTGCCAATAACACCAAGTCTCAGGCATTGTTCAAATAAGTACATGCTAGCAAGGGCAGAGAAAGATAAAGAGAAAGATTAAGATTTTGAAAAAGTGAAAGATTTTTTTTTAAGTAGTCAAGTAGAGTTGAAAGAGATGAGTTTTCAGTTGTTGCTTGAAAATTGACAGGGATCCAGCATTCGGATGGGAAGATCATTCCACCAGCCAGGAATGATGAAAGAGAATGTTCTGGAGTGTGATTTTGAGCCACTCTATTGACTAATATGACTATTTATTTAGTCATTTAGCAGGCATGAGCCTGTGGAGTGGAAGAGGGCCTGGAGCAATGGGCACACAGGGGTGTCAGGGTGGGGCTGGCACTGGAGCAGGCTCTGTGGCTTCCCAGACCGGAGCGGGGTCCAGGACCGGAGTGGACTGCATGGGCTCCTGGACCAAGCAGGCTCTGGAGCAGAGTCTGTGTGCTCCCGGAGCGGGCTCTGGAGCGGACTGCGTGGGCTCCCGGAACGGAGCGGAATGCGTGGGCTCGGACCGGAGCGGAATGCGTGGGCTCACAGGGCGGAGCGGGCTCTGGAGCGGACTCCGTGGGCTCACAGGGCGGAGCGGGCTCTGGAGCGGACTCCGTGGGCTCTGGAGCGGACTCGGTGATGGCCACCATGGCCTCCAGGACCACCGGGCTGGATTTCATTGGAGAAAAGTCGGCTGCCCGTACCGACCTCATGGGTGAATCCTCCAACTTACGCACCAGCCTCGGCATCCTGGGGTGCGCTGCAGCTTTGACGGCCGCCATTAGGGGCACTACAGCTCCATCTGCCGCCACTGGAGGAGCTGCAGCCTTGTCGCCCACCACCTGAGGCACACCAGCCACCTTAGCTGGGGAACGTGCCAAAGACTCGACAAATTCCCCAAATGTGAGGTGGTCCAGCCCACTCATCCTCCACCAGCTGAGGGGCTCATCAAGGGCGCTGTTGAAGAGGTCCTTGAGGGCCTCATCATTGTAACCTAGCCCCTCAGCTGCACCACTGAACTCCACGGCAAACCTCCTCATGTCATTGCCCTGCTGACGGCAGGAGCTCAGGGCCTCATACTGGAGGATGCGTTGGTATAGGGGGCTGGGTGGTGAACGACCCAAACCCCTCCTCTGCTGAGTCCTCATCTTGGCTGATCCGTTCTGTCGAGAGATGAGGTCGAGGACTCAAGTGCAGAGGAAATCAGGTTTTAATATAATAAAATAAAACAAAAGAGCAACAAAAACCACCCCGAGGGGGAAAAAACAAGCAGGCAGGCAGAAGACTGGAGCACAGTCAAACATTAAACACTCACACGTAAGACAACGGATTAGCACAGGACTGCAGACACAAGGAGACTATATAGGGAGACAAACGAGGGCAACGAAGGAGACACAGCTGGAGCCACTGAAACAATGATTAAGTAACAAGATAGGAGGGGACAGACAATCTACATGGGAGCAAATGGCACCAACAAACAACAAGCCATGTGCTCAACACACAGAGAGATCTGGTGGCCAGCCTGGGCACACCAGCAGGATTGTGACAGGCAGGTCATTCCACCAGATGAGAACAGTTCATGATGTTTTAAATATGGATATTTTTCTAACACAAACACATTGCACTTTTTTAACGAAAACTGTTATATTCTCTTTTTCCGTCGCACAGCGAATCACGGCGAGTCATGTACTAGTTTCAGGTTTTCACTCCTCAGAAAACAAAGTACAAAAGTTGTAACCGGGTACAAAAGGTACAAATATGCATCATTTAGGTACTAATATGTACCCTTTACGTGCGTATATGCAACCTTTAAGGGTAAATAAGGTATACCAGTCTACCTTTTTTCTGACAGTGTGTTTACATGGCCAGTAAGAGGTTTGTAACAGAGAATGGACTCGTCGAACATATTTGCAAACTCATTTTTATGTTTAATTGACGTCTAAATGTTAGTGGAGGCCATAAGAAAAGAGAGCTTGCCTAGGGCACTAGTTCATCATGTGGGCATCGAGCAAAGCCGTGCAGTATAGGAGCGCCAAAGGTTTGGGCTGAAGGCACAGGAGACACAAATGGGTCAAGAGTATGGAAGAATGATATGAATACCTTTAAAACATTTCTCAACATAACCACTGCGTTAATGACTGAGAGGGTAGCAGGTTGTCTCACACAATAACTAGCTGAGGTCAGTGCATTGCCTTGGGTGAGCAGCCGTACTGCACAAGTGGTTGTGAGAAGAAAAATAGTTCATCGAAGGTTTGGCAACAAGGACGAGAACTTCAGAGAGAAAAAGCTGAAATGTCAGAGCAACAGTACTTTAAATAGACAGAGAATGAGGTAAAGAGAGAAGATAATGACTGCTCTCTGTCTATAGTTTCTTGTCATTTTGCTCCCAGCAAGAGTCAGAAAATGTAGCAATGTTTTTTGTTTATTTGTTCTCATTCCGCAACAATCTACTTATTGGAAATGCATGACTCATATACCAATGCTTTTTATCCTTTCTAAAAGAGATCATGGGTTTGCATCTCAGCAAACAATTTAAACACTTCTTGGTGGTGTAATGCGCCTACTTGTGGTCACACTTGAAATTGATGGCTCATATATGATTGAATAAAAAAGTCATTTTAAAACACTATAAATACTGTTTTGCTTTACTTCAAAACAAGAATGTAAAAAATATTGTAATTTCAATTTTTTTATTTCTAAGTATTATTTTAATAATATTGTCCCATAACCCTACAGATGATACAAGTGAGTTGGAAAAAGATAACAAATAATATAAATTGTGATTATAATAATATTGTCCTTTCAAAATCTTAAAAATATTTTGTTTTCAAAACAAGAATTTAACAAATTCACTTTCAAAATATCACAAGTATTGTTTCCTTTTATTCAAATATGTTTGAAATAATTAGTTTGATGAATTGTTTTGTTTAAACAATATAATATTGTCTATAAGAATATTTTCTCATGATCCTATAGAATATCAAATAAAACTTATAATGTGGTAGTTTTAAAATACTGAAAGCATTTTATTTTACTTAAGAATATAATATTGCTCTGTTTTCAAAACAAGAAAATTAAAAAACATTGTACTTAAAAATGTTTGGAAGTGTTTTTTTCCTTTTATTCAAATATAATAGCTACTGTGCTAAAATACAGAACGTATTGTTTTTACAAACTTCAAAACAAGAAAAAGATGTAATGTGCAAGAATACTGGTTATACCGAAATATTTTTCATACAAAAATAGATAAATCCAAAACATTGGTATTGCTTGCAAATTATATTTTAATGCAACGTTATGATGAAAATCTCTTTAAAAAGTCAGCTTGAATTAATGATAACACCAAAAGAATAATTAAACTTTCTGTTTTAGAATACCTTAGTACTGTATCACTTTAATTCCGTTGGCCTTCTTGCTTCTACAGCCAACCATTGGAGGGGAATTTGACTTGAAGCTGCTCTAAATCTGCCTTTGATAAAGGATGCAGCGGGGGCCGGCACACACCGCCATGATATCCAAACCACTCCATTGCTTGTTTCAAAGCGGAAGCGCCATACTGCCAAGTTACCTATAAAAAAGAGGGGGGAGGGACATTGCAATTTAATGTATAGAGTCGAAATCAATCATAGATTCTCTTTTACACAAGGTCAAAGGCATTGTTTAAAGTCTGTTCACTCTGATCAAACCTTTTAGGATGAGCCAGTTATATTTTTATTTTTTTCAAAAGCTTATTTACACCATGAATGAATCTTTCTCATGGCCTTTGAAGCAAAGCTCATATTCAGCAGCTCTTGGGGGAAGGGTTGCTTCCAATGTTTATCATGCCTGTGTAGCAGTAAATGTGTCTGTGGTATAAATGTGCAGCGTTGCCATGGTGACGTGATGCTCAATGCTGTGTTGGGGTCGATGAGGTGATATTGGAGCTCTCTGGACTCGCTCCAGAGTCCTGAAACACACAGCTCTGCTAGATCACACACCTGCTGACCCAGGACATTTGCGATGGCACACACACCTCCCACAGTCCCTATAACAAACAGAGAAAAATCAGCTCTTGAAGGAATAGTTCACCCAAAAGTGTTACAAATATTTGGCTGAAAATTTCCTCACCCCTAGGCCATTGAATTGTAGATGAGTTTGTTTCTTCATAAGACTTATAGAAATGTAGCATGACATCAGTTATTCACCAACGGATCCTCTGCAGTGAATGGGTGCTGTCAGAATGAGAATCCAAAAAGCTGATAAAAACATCACAATAATTCACAAGTAACCCACACCACTCCAGTCCATAAGTTAATGTATTGTGAAGAGAAAAGCTGTGTGTTTGTAAGAAATGAATCCATCAAGACGTTTTATTTTTAAACTGTCCATAATCCATTATAACTCTTCTTCCAATGAAAAGTCCATCTCCAGTTGTCTCTCTCATCATGGTTGTATCTCTATTAGTGCTCCTGGATCTTAGCGCCACGTTTGACACTATCGATTAAAACATTCTTTTGAATAGACTTGAAAACTCTGTTGGC
Organism: Gymnocypris eckloni scoliostomus; assembly: GCA_027564155.1. Classification (NCBI taxonomy): domain Eukaryota; kingdom Metazoa; phylum Chordata; class Actinopteri; order Cypriniformes; family Cyprinidae; genus Gymnocypris; species Gymnocypris eckloni. Next base: position 30,540,814 of record CM050427.1, on the reverse strand, counting down.
ATTAGTGGAAGTGCATTAGCATGGTTCAAATCGTACTTATCTGACCTCCATCAATTCGTAGCAGTGAATGAAGTGGTATCATATCGATCACAAGTGCAGTATGGAGTACCTCAAGGCTCAGTACTAGGGCTGTTACTTTTCACGCTTTACATGTTACCCTTGGGAAATATCATCAGGAAACACGGGGTTAGCTTTCACTGTTATGCTGATGAGACTCAGCTCTATATTTCTTTGCGGCTCAGTGAAACACACCAAATTGAGAAACTTATGGAATGCATAGTTGATATAAAAAGTGGATGACAAGTCATTTCTTACTGCTAAATTCTGAAAAAACAGAGGTGTTAATTATCGGACCTAAAACCCCCATGTAGTAACCCCCAAGTAATAACCTAGAACTTTGTCTAACACTTGATAGCTGCTTTGTCGATTCTTCGTTATCAGTCAGGAACCTAGGTGTGCTTTTTGATAGCAATCTCTCCTTTGACAGCCATGTTTCTAGCATTTGTAAAACTGTATTTTTTCATCTTAAAAATATAACATAACCAATAGACCTATGCTCTCAATGTCAAATGCAGAAATTGTAATTCATGACCTCAAGGTTAGATTATGGTAATGCTTTATTGGGTGGATGTTCTGCATGCTTAATAAACAAACTACAGATGGTCCAAAATGCAGCAGCTAGAGTTCTTACTAGAACCAGGAAATATGACCACATTAGCCCGGTTCCGTCAACAAGGCACTGGCTCCCTATTAAACATCGTATAGATTTTAAAATCTTGTTAATTACTTATAAAGACCTGAATGGTTTAGCTCCTCAGTACTTGAGCCAGCTCTTATTCCAACTCTGGCCATTTGATAATAACTAGAATATGAAAATCAACTGCCGGCGGCAGATCCTTTTTCTATTTAGCACCCAAACTCTGGAACAATCTACCCAACACTGTTCGGGAGGCAGACACATTCTGTCAGTTTAAATCTAGATTAAAGACCCATCTCTTTAACCTGGCGTACACACTTAACACACTAATACGCTTCTAATATTCAAATCCGTTAAAAGATTGTTAGGCTGCATTAATTAGGTCAACCGGAACCGGGAACACTTCCCATAAAATGTGATGTACTCGTTACATCGTAAGAAGATTGACATCTATGCTAATATTAGTCTGTTATCGCCTTGCTTGCTTAGTTGGTGACACTTCATTTCCAGCGATATCATCGACTTGATTGCACAGATTCTATTTAAACTGAACTGAGCTGGACGATGCCATCACTATTGGTATCAATACACAATTCAATAATGAAATGCCTTCAGCTGAAAATTTAGTGTTAAATCTTGTCATTTTACATTACTGACACACTATTTTCCTATTTTGACATTGTGCAGTTACTTTGTTACAATTTATATTGTTAAAAGCGCTATATAAATAAAGATGACTTGACTTGACTTAATTACTAGTAAGGAACCATATGAAAATTTAATATGCGAACAAGTCTGGTTTATTTTAAACCAACGCTTAACCATTAATGTAAAAGACTTTATATCATGTATCAATTTAAACTCATTTGGCAGCATATACAATAGTTCCATAGACTTCTGATTCTTGACTTGAATTTTGACAAAAAGCATCTAATTAAAATTAAAAAGTCTTAATGATGAACTTGTTTTTTACCAACACACAGCTGTTCGTTCACTAACTGATGGACTGGAGTGGTGTGGATTATTGTGATGTTTTTTATCAGCTGTTTGTACTCTCATTCTGACGGCACCCATTCACTGTAGAGGATCCATTGCTGAGACAGTGATGGAATGACACATTTCTCCAAATCTGATGAAGAAACAAAATCTACATCATGGATGGCCTGAGGGTGAGCACATTTTCAGCAAATTTGTATTTATGGATGAACTATTAATTCAATATCACATCGGTAAGATATACATGCAACCAAAAGGTCCAAAATAACGTGAAAACATTTAGAAATTCAGTACTGCTAACTTTCTCTATGTGACACACTACAGACCCCTCCCACATAAACAAAAGTTTGATTGACAGCCTGACACCACCTATGCTCATGATAATGGCCTAGCGACTCACCACCATATGGCGACATATATTAAAGGCACAATATGTACGATTTTTTTATTCAAATATCCTAAAACCACCAGAACAGTGTTATATATTTTGCTAAGTGTGTCCATAGTGTCATTGTGTCACCTGCCAAAGACGTCATACACCCTCAATTTCCGGCTTTGTTTTGTAGAGAACATGGGCTGTATCCGAAATCGCCCCTATACCCTCATTCACTTTTCCCTACATTAGTCCACTCATAGAGTTCACTTGAAGGAGTGACTGAAAATGAGTGAGGGAATTCAGACACTTCCTGCACCGGAAGGACTGCTGCTTTTGCATAGTTTGCTTGCTGTTTAGTAATCATTTGAAACGGGCAGCTCCAGTAGTAAGATTAAATAATTTATCTTGAACTTTGTCACAGAAATTATTTATAAACCCTAATAGTTAGTTTACAATTAATTTGTACCTGTGTTGTATTACTCTATATTACGTTGTATTACGCCATGGACGAGCGCTTCTAAAATAAATGAATGGATATTTCAGCTGCGGGCGCCCCCATTTTTTGGCGAGACGTGGGAATTCATTTGGCGCATGACTCTCACAGTGCATTATGGGGATTATTTAGCCGTTGAGTGTACATCGGTTGTACATTTGTTTTTGCAATGCATTGTGGGATTGAATGAGTTCACTCGAGAACATCCACTGTGGTTTCAACACCACTTAAAATCATTGTCCCTCAAATAGTGCACTATTTGAGGGTATAGGGGGCGATTTCGGATACAGCTATGGGAACACCAAAGACGCTTTAATATTTTATGCATTTTATTAGACAGGTGACGACCGCACAGAGTAGCATTATAACAGAACTTTCAAATGCATCTAGTATGATAAAACAGCGCGGTTTACCTCAAATACGCTCGACTGGAAGAAGCCTTCAAAATGGTCTCTCAGTTTGGTTCACTAAGCTACGCAATAATGGGGAAGACTGCTGATCTGACAGTTGTCCAGAAGACAATCATTGACACCCTTCACAAGGAGGGTGAGCCACAAACATTCACTGACAAATAAACTGGCTGTTCACAGAGTGCTGTATCCAAGCATGTTAACAGAAAGTTGAGCGGAAGGAAAAAGTGTGGATGAAAAAGATGCACAACCAACCGAGAGAACCGCAGCCTTGTGAGGATTGTCAAGCAAAATCGATTCAAGAATTTGGGTGAACTTCACAAGGAATGGACTGAGGCTTGGATCAAGGCATCAAGAGCCACCACACACAGACGTATCAAGGAATTTGGCTACAGTTGTCGTCAGAGGCGTCTTACCTGGGCTAAGGAGAAGAAGAACTGGACTGTTGCCCAGTAGTCCAAAGTCCTCTTTTCAGATGAGAGCAAGTTTTGTATTTCATTTGGAAACCAAGGTCCTAGATTCTGGAGGAAGGGTGGAGAAGCTCATAGCACAAGTTACTTGAAGTCCAGTGTTAAGTTTCCACAGTCTGTGATGATTTGGGGTGCAATGCCATCTGCTGGTGTTGGTCCACAGTGTTTTTTGAAAACCAACGTCACTGCACCCGTTTACCAAGAAATTTTGGAGCATTTCAAGCATCTGCTGACCAGCTTTTTAAAGATGCTGATTTCATTTTCCAGCAGGATTTGACACCTGCCAACACTGCCAAAAGCACCAAAAGTTAGTTAAATGACCAAGTTGGTGTGCTTGGCTGGCCAGCAAACTCACCACACCTGAACCCCATAGAGAATCTACGGGGTATTGTCAAGAGGAAAATGAGAAACGAGACCAAAAAATGTAGATGACCCGAAGGCCACTGTCGAAGAAACCTTGGCTTCCATACCACCTCAGCAGTGCCACAAACTGATCACCTCCATGCCAGGCCGAATTGAGGCAGTAATTATAGCAAAAGGAGCCCCTACTAAGTATTGAGTACATATACAGTAAATTAACATACTTTCCAGAAGGCCAACAATTCACTAAAAAAAACTTATGAAGTATTCTAATTTGTTGAGATAATGAATTGGTGGGTTTTTGTTAAATGTGAGCCAAATTCATCACAATTAAAAGAACCAAAGACTTAAAATACTTCAGTCTGTGTGCATTGAATTTATTTAATACACAAGTTTCACAATTTGAGTTGAATTACTGAAATAAATGAACTTTTCCATGACATTCTAATTTATTGAGATGCACCTGTACAGCATGTTTTAAAACCAGCCCAGATTCACTCATTTTATTTTATACGACACAGCTTCAAAATCTTCACACAATGATCAGAATATCAATCACATTCACAAATAAAAACAATAATAAATAAAAAAATAATTTCATCAGGTAAACATGGATACAGTGTCACATGCAAGCGATGACAACATAATATTAAATAGACTAAAACAAACAAACAAACCTGTGCCTTGATGCAAAACAAAAATATTTACTCATACTTAACTCTCAGATATCCAAAGCACACAAATCCATGTTCTTATAACTCTTTAAAGATCGCAAGAATATTACTATAACATTTCTTTGTACATTATTAGAATACTAATCTGTATACTATCTCATTATGTTAAGTAACATGTTTATGTTTAAACAAAAATAGAATCATTCTTTTTGTAATTGAAAAAAAATGGTGTTATGTTGCAAGTTTCATCACACAAATGCTCTCTTAGAGTCGATCCTTCACTATTTTGTTGGTTTTACTGATTGTAATAATGACATAAAAAGCCTGATGAGATCCAGAATCTTCCAAATGACACCTGCAAGACATGAGAATGAATCATAAACATCTCACTCATCATTGAATCCTCATAAACCCAGTTTTTATTAAATAAGCTGATATGAACACCAGTTTACCTCCATCTACTCCCAGAAGTAGCGCAGATACCAAATGGTCTCATTTTTAAGCTGAGGTCCAAATAGAGGATTTGCTTGGGCCAGTATCGCTACTAACCAGCTGTAATGGATATGAATACAGAAGTGAATATTCAAAATAAATTGTATACTGCTTCATACTGTTCAGTATTATATAGCAAAAACAAACATATAACAGCAAAAATGCACTGTAAACAGCGCATTTGTAAAGGTGATATCATACACTACCATGCATGGAGGTTTATTTTTTTATTCCAACTACCCAAAACATGAACAACAAAATGGAGTATTTTGCAATGTATGTGGCAGTATTTTCCCAAAATGTTTAATTATACTCACAATAAATAGCAGCAAACGGCGGTCAGGACCAAACTGGTTATGATGACACTGCAATCAAACAGTTAAATCAAAAATCAACGATAATGCAATACGGAATAAAATTGCAATAACATGTACATGACACGGGCTTAAACTGTAGAAGAGCGGATGCGTTTAAAGATGGATGCGTTTTAATCGCTGGGCCTTTATTCCAGCATCAATCCTCACCCTCTGTTTGGTCCTTTCGGTACAAAGAACGGGGCGACAACCCCGACCAGACCCCACAGCGTGGTGAAACAGATCATCGGTAAAGCTAGCGAGTGCGACACCATTGCGAGACAAGTGCGTTATTCTGGACAATAATAATATAAAGATATCAGCGTCCAGTTCAATGCAGCGCGATCTCTCACTAATCCTTCGCTCACGCCCACCTGCTCCTGATTGGACCGTTGCTATTCGCGTGACGTCACACCCATATAGGGACGCCCACCTACGCAGATTGCATCAAGTAGCCTAATAATGTAGTAAAACGCAGATATTAAAAGGCGAGATTCCGTGGACACCATTGATTATGTATATGTGTGACCCTCTCTGTAAAAACAGGCTAGTATCTAAAAATCTTATTCTGAGATAACGAGCATCAAAGTTTGATTACAAGCATTATGATTTCAATATTTGACATGACCTTACTCGGTCAATATTAAATATACCAAGAAAATATGAATGTTGTTCACAAAATGTTCTTTACAATATGTAGGGTGATTGTATGCAGAAAATAGTAAATCTACAAAAAATGACTTTAGCTGTGTTTTCACACAGAGAGGGTCACATTTTGTACAGGCAAGAGGATATAAACGCAATGTGCAACGTTTCACATTAAATGGCTTCCTATAGAAAACCATTAGAAGGAAAACACATGTTCCCGGGCTCATCTGCTTGCCCGGGAACCTGCTTGCCCGATGCATAGTGTAAACTATGCATCGTTAATGTGGTGATTACTGAATTTGATATTTCCATATTACCGTTTTAAATATATTAAGGCATTTTAAGTGTGATTACAACGTTATGTCGCACTGTTTATGATTGCATTATTGCCGCGGGGGTTTAATGTGGATTGCAAATGGCCAAAACTTGCATTTTGTTCAGAAGTTAGAGGTGATCTAAATATTTTCGGCTGGGACAGAGATGAAAAATTGACCCGCTTGTGCAGCACCCTCCAAGTCTTCGAGCCGGTCACGTGACTGAACAATATCAATTGGTAAAATGGAGTTGTTACTCAAACGTTACTGCTAATCCACCCTTCCGAAAAAGTCTTCTTGTATGTAATGCTTACTGAATTTATATTGAACAGCTAAACTGTTCAATATATTGAAATGATTTGACCCAGTATTTATTTATTTTACTTGATATGGATGTCATAAATAAATAAATAAAATCAGTTGCCTGAATTCTAAATATCTTCATCAGTATTAAAGCAATGGATTATTTCTAGTGAAAACCTGTAATTATTGATAAGATACTTCCACTACTAATTCTGCTTTGATTACGTTGAAGCAGTTTGTTTTTCAGCTTTTGCAGTCAAAAAAATTACACCAATTTACTGTGATTCATTTTGTGATTCCAACTTTTATTAAGTTGGTCCTTAATAAAATCATCTAGCCTATTGTTTAGAGCATTGTTATGGTTGATATATTTTTAAATTTATTTATCGTGTTTTATTTATTTTATAATTTTTTCTTTACTTAATTTTATGTTCATTTGTATGTTATTTTTAATAATGTAATTATGTGCACCGCTGGTCTACAGTCTGGATGACTGCAGCCATCTAGTGGACAATTCATGGAAATGTTTATTTCCCCAGAATAAAATAACAGAAAATGTGTTTATGTAAAATTTCAAACGAAGTGCAAAGGTTGTAGTAACCCGTTTAATCCCAATTTTTACCAGACATGAACATATATACAAATTATGTGTCATTAGTAAACCTTTGAAATAATCAGAGGTGGAAAGAGTACAAAAATATTGTACTCAAGTAAAAGTACCATTACATTACTGAAATTTTACTTAAGTACAAGTAAAAGTACCAGTCTAAAAATCTACTCAAGTAAAAGTAAAAAGTAGCTCATTTAAAATTTACTCTGAGTAAAAAGTACTTAGTTACATTTTAACAATGGGAGGGAAAAATGGGACCAAAGGTGTCAAACTCAGTACCTGGAGGGCCACAGCCCTACACAGTGTAGATATTACCCTAATTAAACACATCTGATACAGCTAAACTAATCATTTAGGCTTATTTGAAAACTACATGGTGTGTGTGTTGGAGCAGGGTTGAAATAAACTCTTTAAGGCTGTGGCCCTCCAGGAACTGAGTTTGACACACCTGGGATATGGGCCTATAAATCTCAAACTAGGTGTTTTTAATTAAATTAATCGGTTAATTAGAATAATAAGACATTTGGGCTGTTACCAGGCAAATTAAATCAGTATCAACAAAATGCATCTTTGCAATGCAGAGGAAACGCAGAAGCTTCATCTGAAGTGGCATAGATGTATTACACACTGACATGAATGCATTTAGCCTCAGTTACAAATGCAGAAATAATGTTTTGATAAATAAGACATAAAATGTGACCCTGAACCAGAAAACCAATTTCCTAAATTGCGATTTATACATCATCTGAAAGCTGAATAAATCATATTTCCATTGGTGTATGGTTTGTTATGATCAGACAATATTTGAGAATCTGGAATCTGAGGGAGCAAAAAATCCAAATATTGAGAAAATCTCCTTTAAAGTTGTTCGAATTAAGCTCTTAGTTTTGATATATTTACAGTAGGAAATTTACTAAATACATTAATGGAACATGATCTTTACTTAATATGCTAATGATTTTTGGCATAAAATAAAAATGTATAATTTTAACCCATACAATGTATTGTTGGCTATTGCTACAAATATACCCCAGTGACTTAAGACTGGTTTTGTGCTCCATGCCAGGGTCACAAATGTTAAATATTAATTTGAAATTAAAAATAAATAAATCAAAAGATACTTTAAATGTTAAATTAGAACCACCAGTAGGTGTCATTAAGTCACTGATAAGTGAGTCATTGCGATTGAACAGAATCATTTAAACGGTTAATTCAAGGAATGAAACACCGTCATTGCTCAGAGTCAGAGACGCAAAACTGTGTATGGAATTATTTTTGTTGTCGAAATAGAGCAAAAACAGGCAATGTGTCTAAAACGTAAGTCTCTTAATTAACTTGTTTTTTGAACTGTGTAAAAAGCAAAACTACAGGCCGATGTAATCATGGTGATTTTTTGAGAAAAACGGCATTCTTCATGTGATGTTGACTTACTATATTAAATTATATAAATATATACATTTTCTGCTTCTATATCTTCAATTTTGTGATCATTCTAAACGCATTTTAACAGACTGAATCACGCAGTGAAAGAAAGCACTCCAGATGCACGCGGATTAGTCTAATCCAGCGGTTCTCAATTACAGTCCTCGTGCCCCACCGCTCTGCACATTTCGTATGTTACTCTTATCACTTCAGACGTTTGTTCTATTCGAACGCAAGTGCCCTGCGAAGTGGACATCACACGATATTCCTCCATGATTCCAGTTCGAAGCGAACGTATTCCATTCAAAGTGCATTGAAGTGTGCGAGACGTGAATTTAAATTGTATATATTTACAGACGTATATGATGTCACACTCGTCCGTGCGTAAAGATGTTGCGCAACGCAAATCCATGAATGAATGTTCTGAAGTGAAGTAAACTTCAGCGGATTTCCCCTGCTCAGGGAGTAGGGAGCAATGGACCCTGTGTAGGGAGCAATGGACACTGTGTAGGGAGCATGTCAATTGGAACACAGTTCATTCATGGAGCGCACTTCTAACGAGCTGATTATCTGAATCAGGTGTGTTAACTAAGAGAGACATGAAAAATATGTAGAGCGGTGGGGCGCGAGGACTGGAATTGAGAACCGCTGGTCTAATCTAACGTTACTAGATTTCACGGCACACTGTTTAGAGTGATTTGTTTGGTTTTTGGCAAAATACTGATAATGTCAAATCGCACATCGTTAAAACAACAGTTACTATATTTTCGCAGACGATATTACACACCCTGCACCACTGTCTTTTTGGCTCATTTGTGCAAAACCTTTTGCTAAACCGTAAAAGCTTCATTTTAACCACCAATGCAACGATGCAAGTATTTACCTTATCTCCACATGCTTGCGAAGGGTGATGTCGATATATTTATAAGCTGCTAGTTCGGTCTCCCGAGGCAAACATAACTAACACTGCATAATAGAGCATGAATATGGCCAGGGGTTCACTTCATTTCCTTCGAGTTCAACTTCAGCAGAGTACGACGGGGTCTGGTTTTCAGCTGGGTCTGCACCATTAACGCCTGTCTTGTCCGTCTGCATCTTTCTTGTGATTTTAGCGCCAGTTTCTTCTTCTGCCCATTATTTGCTGCAGTTGTTTCCACGGAGCGATTTTTTTTTACTCAGTAACGAATGAGTTTTAAAATGTAGCGAAGTACAATACTTCACACAAAATATACTTAAGTAAAAGTAAAATTACAGATTAAAAATATTACTTAAAAAAGTACAAGTACACAAAAAAGCTACTCAATTACAGTAACGCGAGTAAATGTAATTCGTTACTTTCCACCTCTGGAAATAATCAATATTTATTTGTTGCATTTTTGGGGAAAAGTGTGTGAAAAATGCTTAATGGTCGGTCATAATTGTGACTGGTGGAATAATGTGCACTGAATTAACATATTTCTGCAATCATACATTTTTATATATATTTTAGCCCAGCTATTATAAACGGTTTGATCTCATACTATTATGCATAAAAACGTATGCAAGATTGATAGGAACACTGAGATAAAAGACAAAACAAAAAATAAAAATCAACCATCAACACATTTCTAACATGTCAGGGTTTGTTCATGATGCACACATTAATGAGTCATTGTGCTGCAAGTATAAATTATGCCACTTTACACATGACAGTCTTAAATTCTCAAAATCAAAACACAGTTGGTTGATTGTTAAAGTATAAAGGCTAACTGCCCTCTCTGATTTTATCCCGACACTGCGCACAAGTACAGTTTAACCATATAGCACAACAAATGAAGGCCAGGTTTGACCCTGAACCCACAGAGAAGGCAGAGAGAACATTCATAATTAAGACTACAACGTTATAGGAACATCTTACTTATAATTTCATTTTTATATCCTGAAAAGGAAAACCCACAGTTTTTTTTATTTGTATTTCATTTTTTTAAGAAAAAGATAGTCCCCATTGGAACAGAACTAATTCATATTCATGAGGTGATAATTTGACGTTGGATTCAAATTTGTTCGTAGGAACGATTCCGTGATTCATTTGAGCCATATTTATATATATATAATTATTATTATTATTATAATTTCGTTCTTTTGAATTTATATTTATCTGACCACACTACTTTTATGAATGAATGAATGAATGAATAAGGAATTAATAATGCATTTATATAGCATTGTGTTTTAACTTTTTGAAATTAGTATTTAGTATTAGTTTTTTAGAATGTATGCTAATGTAGGCTATGTTTTCCAATTTTATCTCATCACTGGTCTAATTGTCTGAGAGCCTAATCATGTTTTTCCTTACAGCGTCCATATTTTCTTCAGAAGTCAAAAAGAGCTGATCACCAAGTATGTTACACACGTGTAATTGTCTAATTGTGTTTTCCCTATTAATTGTATGGATTTTATATTGCCAAATGTTGCATTTTACACGGTAATACATTAAAGCCTGTGCCTGGCCTTACAGGTTTATTCTCAAACAGAAATGCTCTCTATAGTCAGTACAGTTATTTACGAACAGTTCGCGAGTCGGTTCGAAAGAATCACCCAAAGAACGATTCGTTAGCCTATGAACCCGTGATTTAGCGCCGCCTTTTGGCCGACCGCAGATCGCATCTGCTCCACATTTTCTTCTTTAGCTCCGCCTCTGACCATCACAAATCTGTGTATGTGAGAGATGAGCAGCAGCAAAAGCCGTCCGGACCGTGTGCATGAGAAGTGAGGTCCTCGACCATCGCAGTCCAGCTTGAGCTTCGGTTCGATGATGGCCGCGGCTGTGAGAGAGGAGGGTCCGTGCCGCCTTCATGAACCCGGGGTCGGTGCACCCGCTCCCGCACCCGCATCCGCCGCTGTGCCCGGAGGATCAACCATGGCCGGAGCTGGGGGCTCGGGCTCGGGTGCGGGTTTGGGTCCCCATCATGCCTGTGCCTATGAATTTATTCGCAACGTGGGAGATTGACCGCTCATCTCCGAGCTGTGTTCCGAGGTACATCAAACCCAATGCTGTTGTTCATGTGTGTAAAGAAAGCTTCAGGGCACTAATGCATTTCTTTGCTTGCATGCTTTTCTGTGCATGCAACATGGGCTTTAACTTGCACATGTTATTCTTAAGGAGGTCAAAACAAAACTGGTGCATTCAATGTTGCGATGGTCCTGTCTTATGATTATGGCACATGGAAACATTAATATATGTTCATTTTATGCACATTTATGTTGACAAGAGTCTATGTGAACACAGAAAACATCAATAGTTGACCGGATTAATGTGCATGTTTCGTAAAGCGGGTCACAACAAATCAGATGCATGCAATGTTGTGATGCTGAAAACGAAATAGTTGGAAACATATGTCAGAGTGCTTTATATAGCCTAGGTGCATTTCTTGCGTGTTTAGTTTGGTTTAAATACAAAGAAAACACAATTATTAAACGTGCCATATAAACACACCCACTAAAGTTAAAACATTGCAAAGATTTAGCACAGTTTAGCTTAGTTTAGAAGACGGGTTGTTGTTTTAGTGCCTCGTTTCAATATCTTTCTTCTGACATGCCATTTTGTTATAGTGCGTTAATATAATTTAACTGCAACTTTGCATATATTTACTGAAAATGTTTATTGTTTTGGTTTCAAAATGAGGATGGAGCATGTTTAAAAAACTGTTTTAACTGCATGGAAGCTTTTAGTCTGAAGTAATCGGTGGTCTCAAATGCCCTTTTGTATGCATTACAGTAACATCAATGCAAATTTGAGCTTGTTGTGATGACCATGAATGTCATTTGTTTGTAATAAGATGCCCATTCGGGCTTTTGAATGAAGTTAGTCACAGTTATTATCAGTTTTCAAGTATGATTCTGTTATTATCAGTTATTCATAGTTATAAATAATGCTGCATTACATGATAGCTGTTGTTGACTATAGAAAACCAGCGTATCCCTTAGGGTTTAATAAGATCACTTTTGACATGCTTGACTCGTTTGTAAGAGAAAGCATCATCCCAATATTTACAATATCAATATCTTATTCCCTTTCATCTTTGCCCAAATAATTCATGTGTTACACATGATGCATTTTGTCCAAATGACCCAAACCACATCATGTATTATGCATTTTAAACCCAGTTCTTCTTGGAGCATTGCCATGAGAGTGAAGTTGCTTTACAGATTCAAGACTAGTACGTTAAGTGATTTCTAGTGCTGTGTTAGATATATCGATGCGACGGTATATCGTCACAGAGATTTGACGATACGAGTATCGATACAGCTTGCCCTGTATCGATATTGTGGCACGTGTGCAGCAGTGGACCGTACTTAATTTGAATACACGAACACGGTTTCAAATGTTTAACAAACACCAATGTTTAAACTGGCCGCAGAGGAAAAGTACTGGGTTGCCTGATATAAAGACACGTAATCCCCGAATCAGAGCTTCTCACTTGCTCAATACGAAATATCTGCTAAATGTGATACTTATCTTTGTCAACCTGGCAACCATGTGCAAGCGATCTGTCTCCTCTCACTATTTCGTGGATAAATGCGCTCGTTTTATGAAAACACCGGTTTTATGATTATCTAGCTTGCAGTTTAGTGATCTCCACTTCAATTTTTTTCTCAGAAAAGTGTAATTCATCAAGTGTTCACTTTTTCATTTTTCAAAACACTTAACACTTTTTCCAAATGCTTGTATACAATAGCCAAATATCTTTTGTTCATTGAACTAAAATCACAGGTTCAAAAATAACACAACTTAACATCAAAGTATTACTATTTCTAAATGCAGCTCACACATTACATCTGAATTAAGTGTCTATTTATTTCATTATAATGATCTAACTAATTGATACAACTGCTCTAAATGCTGTTTAATTGAAGCTTTTGAACAACATTACAAAAGTGAAGCAACTGAGGACTGAGTATGTCCAGATCAGTTTCAAGATGCCTGTTGTTGGGAGAAAATAATTATATATGATTGTTATCAGTACTTTTTTTTTTATGCAGTAAATGTCTTTTTAGAGGTTGATAGAGCTGGAAGCTGATGAAAACCATTCATATTTTTGGATGAGGCAGGCTTTACTGTAACCTGGCCAAGAGATGGGGGGGGGGGGGTTGAGAGCCCAGCGGTTGAGAGGCCCAGAACGATGTTCTCTGGGGGGCCTGACCACCCCTCACTGAATGTAATTTTGAGGGGCCACATAGCAATATCAGTGCAATGGGCCCAGAATTCCTAGCAACAGCACTGAGAGCAATCATGGTTTCAGGCCCATCCACAGTTTATCACCTTGAATTTACTCCATACTCCTCTTTCCTTTCTGTAACCCGACTGAAGAGTGTTTCTCCACATAGAGGTGGAGGGTTCACAATAGACCCCCTCACAAACAATCCTTCTTCTTCAGGCCAAAGATGATGCCTGCAATGACCAATGTCAGGCCTGTATTTGCCATACCAGAATAATTTGTCCAAGATTTTAGCTAATGAAATCAATTATGCATTATGATGTAGATGAGAACCTGTGGTCAAATCCACAAGACAGTGTTGATAAAAACATAGAAGTGCAGTGAGGGACATTCTAGTTGACATTTTATTGTAGACCTACTGTAGTTTTTTTAAACATCTAATTTATGTTTAAAGTTTAAAAAGTTTGTTTTCAAAAAATTCTGTTTTTTGAAACCTGCTGCGAGTGGAATATTTCATCAATGATTTTCAAATATTGTTTAATGATTTCAGTGTCTGTACTTTTTCTCTCTAGTCTATTACAATGATGTATGAATGTGTATAATCATAATGAAAGCTGCATCATGTGTTTTGAACATCTATATTTAATGATTGTACTAACAACTAAACTGTGAAACTATGGGTATCTTGCGTGGGGGTGTGTGTGAGTGAGCGTGTGTGTGTGTGTGCGTGTGTGTGTGTCTATGAGTGAGATTCAGTGAAGACAGCGCATTAGTTTAGAACTCTTCTTCTTTATGTATTTAAATGTAGAGAGTGTTTTAATTTGTGCAATGATAACCTACCATCAATGTTAAGATGATTTTAAAATAAATTAATATGAGTACATTACAATATACATATATTAGAATGAGTACATTATTTATGGTAAACAATCAGAATATTGTACATGGTGGGAGTGCCCAATGTATACATTAAACATATGCTATTACCTATATTGTACTGTGGTACAGTTATGGAGGCCCTTCATAATGCGGAGGTCAACTGCTGCTCTGCCTATAGTTAGCAACGGCCCTATAGTATGCAATGTTTAATAAACAGCTGTTTTACTAAATTATTCTGAGGTGAAATTCAGCGCAGTCCCATGATATATATCGTATCGTGGCCTCTGTATTGTGATACGTATCATATCGTGGCTTTGCTAGTGACACACAGCACCATTAATACATTCCTGAACTAAAGTTTTTGCTTCATTCTCTTAAATTACCATCAGGCTATTGCATCCTGAAAATAAATAAAGAATAAATTGCCAAATTTGTTGCGAATTTGTATTTATTTATTTATTAATTTGTTGTTTTTTCAAAAAATCCCAACATTTTGTACTAATTAACTTTGTTCAAATTCATACAAAGTCCCCAACTCATGAAATAGGTAAGTTTGTGTATAGCAGGTTGATGAATAGGATCAGTACTCAAGCTCCAGCGTTTAAATGCTTATGGATGGAAGTGAACTGAGGTGTGTCCTCTTCGATGCCAGATTAGATTTTGTATTAGTCAATAGGGCTGTGCAATTAATCGCATGCAATTCTCATCAGTAAAGCCGGCTCCATGATTGGCGGTAAATCTCCATCACGTTAAATATCACAGATGAATCGCATTCGATTATGAACGCGATATTGCCTAGCATGTCAGTGAACTAGGGCTCTGTGTATTAACTGCTACTATGTTTGAAAACAGGTGATGGAGACTTACCGCCAATCACTGAGCCGGCTTTACTGACGAGTTGCGCATGAGAATCGCATGCGATTAATTGCACAGCTCTATTAGTCAAGAATTATAAAGTTAAAGCAAGTCATGAATAATACATTTCACAATCAGGGAATCTAAAACATAATACATTGATGTAATTGTTACATCAGTATCACAAAATCTGATCATGGATGCTCATTTGTCAATCAATACAGTGTTTCATTCGTGCTAAAATGAATTAAGCTAATGAATTTGCTTAATTATATTTTGTGTAATATCTATGTAGTAAACATTTGTATCACAACGTTTTTTATTTATTAATGTAGCAACTGTGGATGTGTGTTTAAAAGCAAACCTGGTGGCACATTAATCTCCACAGAGAGCTGTGAGAACTCGTGGGACCAGATTAATCAGCTCGGCCCAGATGTGTCTCGATGGCTTTGGTAATAAGAACAGGATGCTTCCTGAGACTCGGGCGTCCCTCAAGTATCTGGAGCTTCAGATCTGACGCTGCTGGCTGCCCCTGAGTCCTCTCAAAGAAAGGGCAAATGTTAATCCCACTCAAATGCCAAAGCTGTTTGCTTCATTTTTTCTGCTTCATACAGCATGGTTGGACGTCCAGAGGAACTACAGCTGAGTCTCTGTACCGATCAGGGTTGTGAATCAAGAACTAGAACATATTTTCATGACCTTCATTTTAATTAAAGGGATAGTTCACCCAAAAATGAAAATGTGATGTTTATCTCCTTACCCCCAGGGCAATCAAGATGTAGGTGACATTGTTTCTTCAGTAGAACACAAACAGAGATTTTTAATTCAAACCGTTGCTGTCTGTCAGTCATATAATGGCAGTCAATGGGCACCAAATCTTTGAGAGTAAAAAAAAACATACACAGACAAATTCAAATTAAACCTTGCGGCTGGTGACAATACATTGATGTCCTAAAACACGAAACGATCAGTTTGTGCGAGAAACTGACCAGTATCTGAACAGAATTAGCGGGTTAGCATTTCAAGGGAAAATGCATGTGCATGCACTAAAAATAAAAAAGTGAGTTTCTCAACTATTTTATAAGGGTATTTATGCATTTAGTGGATGTGTATATTCAAATAAATGTACTGCATTGAAGGCACACATAAAAAAAAATATTGCATGTTAATTGTGCTTGGAATTGAACCCATCATCTTGCTGTTAATAATAATAAATAAACAAATAGCATTAAAATAAAATAATCTTAAATTTTAAGATTTTACAGTTTATAATATTTAACATTTTGTGAAAACTATTGTTAAACACAGCTTTAAAAACCGCATCCTTGGGTTTACTTTTTTTTGTAATCTGAGAAGTGTTAATGTTAAAAGTTTACTGTTTTTACCTCATAGTGCAATTTGTTTTATAGACTCCTCCCCTCCTTCCTCTTGTCCCTGCTAAGACAAATGAGTGTAAACCCAACCAGGCATAGATCAGGCTGCCGTAATTAAACATGCGGCTCCAATCCGTTTATGCAGCCAGTAGCATGTCAATTATTCATGCTCTTTCATTGGGCCTTCATTGGTGTACGACTCAGTATAGGGTCATTATTTCTGACAAAACGCCAGCTGATGTCAGCAAGGTACTGTCCTTTCCCAGATAACCATGCGGTGGAAATGCATGCATCATTGTACCTCTTGAAAAAAAAAATACACTGGTTTCTATTTCTCAAGGGTCCCTCAGGAAATTAGCTGCACAGTCCAGGCTCATTTTCTGTTTTAAACCACCGATGCACACTAAAAAGGACTTGGGCATCAGGAAATGTCTGCGGAAAATGTCTCAGTGTTTATTTTCATCCATACATGAATGTCAGTAAGTTGTTGAATTATGAAAATATCTTCTTTAGTGTTCTGTGGAAGAAAGAAAGTCATACAGGCTTGGAACATGATGGTAAATGAGGAGAAAATGTTTTTGGGTGAATTATCTTGGGCTGCTACTAATGATAGTTGTTTTCTGTGGATTACTATAGATTTTATTAGTCATTTATAGAGCTATAAAGGAACCAAAATTGCACAATTCTCCAGTCCTTACTAAACATGTATATACCTTATATATAAGAAGCAATAGGCCAGTTTTACTCCTTTTATCGCAGACTTGAAGGAATTTTTGGTTTTAAAGCTGTTTAGCATCGGATCTGTGATTAACCGTGTAGTTTTATGGTTTGATGTCTCTTTCACAGTACTCTTTTGGAGGTTATCTTCGGTGTGTCGGCACGACAGGAGGCATTTTAATAAATTTTTGAGCACCTCAGGACCCCGGCTGTGTCGTTTTGCTCTTTTCTTCCCTTCATCGAGCTCAGACAGCGGTAGAGCAGCTA
This sequence comes from Gymnocypris eckloni scoliostomus, assembly GCA_027564155.1. Taxonomy (NCBI): domain Eukaryota; kingdom Metazoa; phylum Chordata; class Actinopteri; order Cypriniformes; family Cyprinidae; genus Gymnocypris; species Gymnocypris eckloni. Next base: position 30,522,907 of record CM050427.1, on the reverse strand, counting down.
TCACTGGATAATGCTGATATGTTGGTGCATGTTTTTGATTAAGTGTGCCCTTGCAGTCTGGTGAAAATGTCTCCACAGTCTGCTTTTTTGAAGAAATATTCTAGTATCCTGTTACAGTACACATTATCAGCTGCAGTTCTGGCCCCGCCGTATACTGTACAACGCGACATACATTCACATCAGTGTTAACTCAGCAGTAAAGATTCTCTCACGGGACATTGCACTTATTCACAATCAAAAAAGTACATTATTTGCATCTGCTTTAAAGCCTTGCAGGTTAAACATTTAGTTCACGTGCTGATCTGACATACGCTTTTTTCTAAGCCCGTACACCCAAAGTGCGCACCAGCATGAAAAAGCCCATCAAACAGTACCTGATTACTGAACCAAGTTATCTTTTGCGCTAATACTGTCAAAACACACAAGGTTTATGTACAGACTCAGTAGGTTATGTTTCAAATGAAAGTAAACAGCTGAGAGAAACGGATGTGTGCCTGTATATTAGATGCGTGCAGGTCTTAAAGGGACAGTACTAAACATGCAGCCAACTGTAATTAAAGGGATAGTTCACCCTAATATTTAATTTCTGTTATTATTTATTCACTCACATGTTGCCCCAAACCTGTATTAATTTCTTTTTTGAGCTGAACACAAAATAAGATATTTTGGAGAATCTGGGTAACCAAACAGTTCAAGTCAAGTCGAGCTTTATTGTCATTCCGCTACATGTGTGGACATACAGTGGAACGAAACGTTGTGCCTCAGAGGACCACGGTGCTACATGAATACAGACATACAACAATGGAGTAAAACAGTATAAACCTATACACAACTAACCTACTGACAGATTTGACTGTACATATGATATATATAAAAATGGTTACCTATACATAAACTAAAAAATACAAACTGCAAATGCTTGGCAAATACTGTACATGTACAGTTGCTGGTCCACATTGACTTTAACAGTAGGAAAAAAAACTGTTGACCAGCAACTGTTTGGGTTTCCACCTTCTTCAAAATAGCGTTTATGTTTAACAGAAGAGGCATAAAGGTATATATATATATATATAAGATATAAAAAACACTTATTTTGGGTGAATTATTCTTTAATGTTAATAAAACACCAAAACACACAGAGAAAAATCTCTCACTCCCCTTTACTGAAAAAATTATATACCTGCTTTAATAGGAATACATCTATATAGTGTTATATTTATTAATTCAGTTTCTTGAATGCTACTGATAAATACACCTATTGTACCTGAAAATAAAACACTGTTTATTTTATTTGAATATTGTGTGTATTTGTAAAATGTATCTTTGGTCTCATTTTTTAATAACAAAGCTAAAATAATGACAAAGATTTTATCTTCACCCACTTAGGCCTAAATATCCGCCATACTTTCTTATATTTTGTTACCTTAAAAGGCTGTCTTTATAATATGGAAATTAGTTTGGCTGTAATGCTCAAACAACTTGCAAAATATAAAAACTAACATGTCAAAGAATCGTATTAAAATCATGAATCGTGATATTTAATTATTATGATTTTTTTTAATCATGGTATTATATTTTTGCCATATCGCTCACCCCTAGCTGAGGTGGACCAAACCCATCACCCAGCCCAATCCATCCACTCTTTTATAAAACGTGTAACGTATATCGGCAGGAATTCAACTGGCTCTACACGTCATCGAAAGAATCAGCGTCTCTCTAAAACCCCTCCCCCTTCGCATCAGCGCAAAAGCGCGCGATTTTGTTTGGTCACAGAACAAAGAGAAGTGGCCACTAGAAGATTTCCAAGAGACACATTCATTTCATGATAATAATTCATCTACACAAGAAACATGTGGATATTAATTGTTGTACTCTTTCTCTCATATGCTTGTGGAATATGAATTATTTAGGAAAACGTGGGCTGATCTCTAATCGTGCTTTAACCTGGAATGTGTAGGTTGCAGTGTTTAGACTTTTATGAATGGTTGCAAAATTGTATGAATCAATAAGATAACGAATGTGGTGATATTATAAATGTGTAAACCTGGTAAGAGTTTTAATACAGGGGTAAAAACAAGTTATTTGTCGTCACATAAAGATGCCTTGCAAAAAAAACAGCCGTGCAGGCGGGGCTCCGCCCCGTACCGACACTCTGATTGGACCAGCCGCCTGTGGGCGGCGTCAAAGTTGGACAGTTTAAAAGCGCAGCCTCTCTTCTTGACTCTCTGACATGGCTTGAACATCTCTGAAACTCCGCGAAGCTGCGCCCTCCAACGCGCGCCAGTCCGCTGGACTCTCACCTTGAAAACCAACCATTTATGAAGTCTAGGACCGTGCCAATGCCGTAACACCACGGAGCAACGACTGCAGAGGAGAGCTTTCCCGGTGACGTCACGCAGCAGAGGTTCCCGAAGGAGCACGAACCGACCACGTGACACCGAAACAAAGAACTGAACTCACGCGGGAGAACGAAGCCAAAGCGTCCAGCCTGCTTCAACAGCGAAAGCAAGTAACAAACATTCTAACTCTGACTAAACTGGTAAAATTTGATCTGAATGCAGTAACAGAGCAAAGGCATCTGTCGTGATCTTTTCCGGTTGAGTCAAGTTAAAATAGCTAAAGGGCTAATTGTAACAGTTACGAGTTTATTACCAAAATCCCTTATGCAGTGTGTATGTTTGTGTATTATCAGTTAATCCATTTATGTTAGAATAGCAATATCACGAATAAACCTTGTTCCATTTTTATAAAGAATTGTCTCTGGAATGTGATTTTAAGTATTTTCATCATTATTTGCCCAAAGATAACGCAACCTAGCTCGAACATGATTAATTATTAATTTCGTTTTATTGTTACCGGGGCCACGGGCAATAGAAGCGAATTTAATAGATATACTGATGTAGTATTCGCTGGCCGAGTACTCAAAGTATAAATCGTACGTTAAATATTAATATTACGTTGATCAAGCAACATTGAATATTTAATAACTAATTCCCGGAGCTGAAACAATAGCTCTATATTAAACTGGTTTCTTTACAGAATGGTGGAGGATAAAGCTGGCATTTAAAGATTAAAATCTGAAAATCAAACCAGAGACAATAGGGTATTTCTCACTTTTTATCCGGAAAAATTGAGTAAATACAGAGAAAAGCGGTTATTTGTGGTATTGCATTCTTGTTTGTGAAACACAGTGAGTTTGAATGAAAGAGATTGTAACTGTTAACTCGAGTTCGTTGAGAAGAAAATAAACTGCAGTAAAAAGTCGCTCTAAAGCGCATAAAGAGACAAATGAGCGTGTTCCCTTGTTGCTCTGATTTAAGGCCTGTATAGGCTGATTTGTTAGTGCGTGTTCCCACTTTCAAACTCAGCTATAATGTTACTCTCCGGCTGTAGGATATTAAAGTAGCTATTTAAGTAATTCTCAGCCATTATTTGATTTCACAGGAGTGAAATTCAAAAGCACGCGCTCAAAGGAGTGGCCAGTCGTTTTGAGAAAGGAGAAAATTTTGCAATCGATTGAATTGTTTTCATGTGTGCTGTCTAAACAGACAAATATTCACATAATAGCCCGCCGAGGCTTTGATGATTTATAAGTAACCCGTAGATAAATTTATCTCGCCCTAAATGAGTGAGATTATATGTGCTATACAAATTCAAATCTGAACAATGCTTGTTGATTTTGAAGCGTGGAGCACAGTTTTTTCTCTCCTACAGGCACTGGGTCGTCATAGCGACCAGTTCAGCCACGTGGAGATTTAGCCACGTGTAAGCTAATAGCACTAGCGCGATATAAGCTAACTGAAACAAAGAAGCGTTAGCCATGCTCTTAGCATTACGGCTGATTAGCACATAACATGTAAAGCTTGCATGCAGTGTGTGTGTGGAAACGTGGTTCACAGCTAACACTACTTCCTTTCTCTCTATTTTCCCATTTAAAAGACTAACGTATGTAATAGACTGGCTGTGTCAATGTTATACCCATTTATCTGTCTGACATTTTCACAGGTTGGTTTAATAAACAGTTGATTAAAGTCTTTTACCTTTTGTGGGACCAGTTTAAGAACTGGTGGGTTTATTAGAAGATAATTAGTATACCTACATTATCTTGATAATATGGTGATTTGCATTCAATTATAATGGCTTTTATGATTTTAAAACACATCAATGGATAAGCGCTATTGTTAGGAATTTTTAATTGTTAACTGAATGTCATAATTAATTGCAAATTTGCAATTAATTTCATTTAAATAAAATTATTTTAATTCCTGCTTCCAGCAACAACAGTATCCATTTATGAATCATAAACGCCCTATAATGTGACCACTACTGTAAAACCTTAATTATTATCAAGAGGGCCAGAAATTTTTAATTTCATTTACAAGTAGGATACAGATTAATTATTATTATTTTTTTTTGATGTTAATGACAATGAGGAATGCTTAAGTTTGGAAATTATTTTAATTACTATTATGGGAATCCAAAACTAGTGATTTAGAAGCTGTAAATTAATTTAATAATTAATTATGAATTCGAAAATTCTAATTACATTTAATAATTAATTACACTTCCTGTTTACATTTTGCAACAATATTGGTTTATCAACTCAATTGCAGATTGCATTTGTAATTTCTAATCCTAAGTGAATCCTATTAATTTTAATTATAACATCATAAATTTTAATTAGAAACCACAAAGTCTAATTTTAATTATAATTTCAGACTTACCACAAGTCTGGCGCCCCTGTAGGCCATACTTCATTTCCTTAGGTGATCTGATTAACTCAAATTAATAATAATTTAATTAAAATAATTTTATTAAATTAAAATTAGTCCTCTTTACTTAGGCCTGAGAGTAGATAGTGCTCCCCTAGTGTTGGAGAAGTGACAGTGACACCATACAATCAAAGTCATTTCTCACCAATCTGGAGCATAAAAGCGTAACCTTTAGCATAGCGACTCAACAGCACCACCTTGTGCCAACGTATTAGTTTTAAATCTTGGGAATAAATCTTAATTTCTCTTTTCTTTTCTCCCTGTTACTAACTTCTAATTTGACTTGTTTGCTTAAGAGCTGGCCAGGGAAGATCACGAATAGGCGAAATGTCACAATTGAACAGATGTTTATGAAACTTGAGAACTATATTCAAACTGTTTATCATTTACCCTCTATTGTGAAATCCTATCCCCAGGTTAAAGCAGGTGCAATGAGAAGATAGAGATCGGCAAAAAATTTTTTAAACACGCGTGAAACACGCTGACCAGCGTTGCGGTGTAAAATCCTGCCATTAAGGGACAAGCACTGTCATTGCTGTTGTTTCCTCCATCAAGGAGAAAATTGGAATAAGCAATAACAGTCTTATTACAAAGAGAAAACTCGCCTACAATCCTCTGATTAGAAGCGTCCTTCTAAATCAGACTTAACAAAGCGAAAGAAGAAAATCTGCTATTAAAAGAGATCTGTTTAGTTTTATGGTCCTTCACCTTCGTATTTAGATTGACCTCCTTCCTAAAGGGAAAGGAGGCTTTCTCGTACAGGAAAAGGTGAAGCACAAAATTGTTATCCCTGTTTACTCATTCTGTTAGTGTGCTTTTCTTCCTCTGTTTCCCAGCTGTGCTGCCTCTTGTGCTCAATTCTCATGAAGCTGCAAATTACACGCACCCACCACAGAGGACCACAGAAACAGAATCACACTAGCATACACTACACTGTGCACATTTACACCCCTGTTGTTTTGTTTGTGTTTTGTTTTGCTTTGTTTCTCATCCAAGGTCTGTGTCAGTTCGGTCCAAAATCCCCATCACCCGCCAGAACATGTCTCACAAAACAGAACATGTCGGTCACTGGGAAGGACTGGAAATGTGGCTAAGTGCTACAACAAACAGCATCCTCCCTAAAGCTGCTGAAGCACTCCAACATCAGACACAGGACCAACTAGATGACAACATCACAAGCATCATGAGACAAGACCCAAGTCAAAACTACAAATCACAAAGAATTAGCCAAGATCACCTCAAGCTTAAGTCACACACTCATCGCCACCCTCAAACTGAGCGACAAGCACGCCGCACAACGCCAGCAGGAGCTGACAAGCGCACAACGCGCGCAGAGCAGCTGGAACGTGAAGCTCAGGTGCGACAGGAAGGGACCGATGAGGTGGAGCAAGCGCCGAGGAGGAGATCAACAGGCTAAAAGAAACTCTAGAAGCTACCAGCCACGAAATGCAGCAACTCAAAGAGGACTTCGCTGATTGTGCAGACAAGCTACAGTATGCAGAGAAGCTACTAGAAAAGACTGACTTCAGGGACAAAAACAGCAGAATCAAGGCCCTCGAAGCTCATTTGGCTGAATCAAGAAAGCGAGATCAGCCGCCTAACACAACAGCTCGACTACGTCACAGAGGTCTGAAAGTTTCCAAGAGGAACTCAAGCACGCTTACGAACTACGCCATGAGCCGTCAAGGACAGGGCGTGCACCAACCGCACCCCTGCCAAGCAGGACCAAGTCACCTGTGCCTGGACTGACACGTGAACATAAGACAGAGGGTGGTGTTAAAACAGTCACCAGCGCCGTCTGAAGAACTTTATATCACGACAGAACCAGAAGAATCTGCTGCAGCCAGCCGCAGATCGTCGCACAACGGACCTAAAAGACCTTGACAAGCTCGCCCGAAACGTTGGCAAATTCAACCCCAGCGTGCCAAACAGCCAAAAGGTCCAAGCGTATCTGCAAGATATTGATTTCCATCTGGAAATGCGACCTAACGTTACGGACAAAGATAAACTCTATTTACTCCGAACAACATCCAGTCCTGAAGTACGCAGCTTCCTGGACCGGCAGCCTGTTAACACAAAGACTGATTATCAGCGGCTGCGAAAAGCCCTTATTAAAGAGTTCGCCGACCCTGAGTCCGATCAAGGCTTAGTGGCTGCCCTGGAGGCGAGACAAGGGCGTCACGACACTCCTCAAGCTTACTATAGTCGACTCAGACAAGCATATTTTGGAACTCGCAATGATTCTGACATGGAAGATGAACTGAACTTTAAAACTCTCTTCCTCAGGAATCTTCATCCTGGCATAAGCCACCATCTTGGCGTTCTCGCATGTCCCACGAGCGATGAACACTCAGCAGTTGCGAGACTTGGTGCAAAAGGCCTACTACAAACAAAAGATGGCCTCAGAAAAGAGCGCCAAAAACCCCAGCAGTTCTTGATTTCAACACGCAACACCATGAACTGGCTCTAGAGGGCACCCCAACGCCAAGACAGCGCTAAGCCACCACACAGAGAATGGAATGCACCCCGTCCAACAGAGAAGCGAGACTCACTGCGCTGACACCCGACCTGAACAGAGGTATGACCGATGGGATGGACCGCGTGGGCGTCAGCGCTCACCTGGGCGACACTGGGAGAAGTGGTCTCATGAGAATCAGTGGGAAAAGGAAGAGGCGAACCAGATTCAGCCTGACTAGCTGTCAGGCGAAAGGCAGTGACAAGCTGAACAAATCAGCCCCAGAAAACAGCACCGCTTCACCTTGCTCTCAGAGAACAGTAAACACCCTAACTTCAGATGGACATGAAACCCCACCTGAAAACCCAGCAACAGAGTTAAACACTAACTCAACACCCAATACTCCAAATCACAGCAGCGTCCAACAAACACCTGCTGATGAAACTCCTCAAGTTCCTGAAAGTGCTGTCTCAGTCACCTGCCATTCCTCCGGAGAACACCAGATCAGGTCTGACATCCTAAAGCGTTTCCTCCCAAACTCCAGCCCCTCAAATGACCAAAACGATGCCCTCACCACAGCAGGTGCATCACATGAAGAGTCCTGGACCTTTCATGCCCTCCCACCCAACCCTACAGTGGCAGCAGTAACCCGCCGCCAGCACGCCACTGGCGAGCACCCCTGCCCTCCTGCATTACCATACCACCTCAGTTCGCTGCTGACGATCTCCTCACCCTCACATGCGGATTCGTCACTACGAACCATGACAGCTCACATGTCAAAACCATGATAACACATCCTCCGAGCTCCCAAGCTCCACTCTGTCGACTACATGCTGCATCTGCAAGGCGGTGTCCACACGTATGTCCCTGAGCCACTCACTGCGCCACAGCTCGTAGTACCTCACGGCCAGAGGGAGTATGCTGACACACACGATGCACCATGATGGGTTGCCAGTGCCAACCGGCAAATCAAACCACCGACAGGAAAAGGGGAAGATCAAACCGACCCACTGACACAGACCGACAACCATATGCACCACACAAGCATAAGTATTGTCATTTTAGGAAAACATATAGCAACCATGCTTAGACACAACCCATATTCTCTCCTCCGCAGCACTGCTAGGACCAATCTAGTAGAGAGGAGTTACTCTCAATTTTTTTTTTTTTATTTTATAATTAAAAAATAATTTTTATTAATTTTGCATTTTTGATTTTTTTATTTTTTTTATTTACTTTATCGTTTGGTTTCTTTATCTCGTGTCTCACTTTGTGTTTCTTTCCTCTCTCTCACTTTGAACCCCTTAACCAAACCTTGAATCCAGGTCCTGAAATTGAGATCGACTTCCGTCAGTAAAGTCGTTGTAATTCGCCTGTGAGAACCGTTGTCGACCGATCGAGGCCACCCGCCAAAATCATGAGCGACATGATACACGATGTAAGTTCCTCGATTGACAACGTAGCCATGAATAGGATTCCGTGCTACACGATACCTCTTAGCCTTGTTCAAGCGTTGTAACCCGGCCACTGCGGGCCCGCTAGTCTCATCAAACCCATCTAGCCCCTTTCCGGTGGCGCTATTCCCATATCGCAAACCCGGAAACAGGTGATTTAGTTGTTTTTCAGTTTGCCCATTATCGGCGTTAATAATGTTTACCGGCTCAAAGGCGTTGTGAATGTGGGATTACGGCAAGGGAAAACCTATGTCAAAATCCAAACTCCTAAAGTCGCTGCGTATTACGAGAACAACGAACAGTTGTATCTGGCCCCAAACTCAAAGATGGGCACGCTCACTTAGGACATTCACTCCCCTACCCGAGTAAACTCTGCGTCGCGATAATACCAAGGGCATCTGCGGTTTAGAATCCATTAAACCCGACACTAGCTGCCCGCCGCAACACCACGTTCTCAAGTTGAGGTAGCATAAGCGAAATCATCAGAAACCGATGGCTGGTCAGTACCCCAGCACGAACAGCCACCCTCACATGCGATTAACACGACGCCCGCGCGCATTAATTTGCCCAACCAAATGTTATGGATCACTGTCCCGAAGGCGCGATCCTCCATATTGACGAGTTAGCATTGTATCACCTCACCGGCGATGAATATCAGGTTGAAATCGAAATCTCTTATTGAATTGACACACGGCTGACAGCGCTAGAAGCTATCGCTCGCCTTCCGCCCGCCCGGTCAATTATTCGGTCCTGGTCTGCCGCTGACACGGCGCTTTGTATCTCTACTATCGTAGGATATGTTATGAATTTGACACTGGCCTTCCTCCTACACAAGCGAGTGAGCGTCGTTCAAGAGTCTCTCAACAAATGCACGTCAGGCGTCCCTCGCCTTTTTCGGACGTGGTAATCCCGACCGAGACCCGAACCGAGAATTTGAACAACCTGACTGAGATCATGCCTATACCGCCTCGTCGAGCCCCTGACAATTAAACAGTCAAAAATGACCCAATTGTCAATAATGATAAACAATGCATCCCTATGTCTTCTCAAGTTTCTAACCTGTTCCTTCCCAAATTACCCTGCACCAGGCTTCAGTCAGTGATAGGAATGATGTTTGTGTCTTGTATGTGCCTGTTCTTCCTGCCTCTTGTTCCAGGGCCTTGACGAGGTTCCATCAGGGAACATCACCAAGCCCAAGGGGATATGTAACGATATCGGCAGGAATTCAACTGGCTCTACACGCCATCGAAAGAATCAGCAGCCTCTAAAACCCTCCCCTTCGTATCAGCGCAAAAGCGCTTTCTTTGGTCACAGAACAAAGAGAAGTGGCCACTAGAAGATTTCAAAGACACATTCATTTCATGATAATAATTCATCTACACAAGAAACATGTGGATATTAATTGTTGTACTCTTTCTCTCATATGCTTGTGGAATATGAATTATTTAGGAAAACGTGGGCTGATCTCTAAGTCGTGCTTTAACCTGGAATGTAGGTTGCAGTGTTTAGACTTTTATGAATGGTTGCAAAATTGTATGAATCAATAAGATAACGAATGTGGTGATATTATAAATGTGTAAACCTGGTAAGAGTTTTAATACAGGGTAAAAACAAGTTATTTGTCGTCACATAAAGATGCCTTGCAAAAACCAGTTGCAGGCGGGGCTCCGCCCGCATCGGACGCTCTGATTGGACCAGCCGCCTGTGGGCGGCGTCAAAGTTGGTCTGTTTAAACGACGCGCGCGCTCTCTTCTCTTGACTCTCTTGACATGGCTTGAACATCTCTGAAACTCCGCGCTAAGCCGCAGCTGACCGGTCCGCTGGACTCTCACCTTGAAAACCAACCATTTATGAAGTCTAGGACCGTGCCAAATGCCGTAACACCACGGAGCAACGACTGCAGAGGAGAGCTTTCCCGGTGACGTCACGCAGCAGAGGTTCCCGAGGAGCACGAACCCGACCACGTGACACCCAAACAAAGAACTGAACTCACGCGGAGAACGAAGCCAAAGCGTCAGCCTGCTTCAACAGCGAAAGCAAGTAACAAACCAAACATTCCTAATCCTGACTAAACTGGTAAAATTTGATCTGAATGCAGTAACAGAGCAAAGGCATCTGTCGTGATCTTTTCCGGTTGAGTCAAGCGTTAAAATAGCTAAAAGGGCTAATTGTAACAGTTACGAGTTTACTTACCAAAATCCCTTATGCAGGTGTATGTTTGTGTGTTATCAGTTAATCCATTTATGTTAGAATAGCAATATCATGAATAAACCTTGTTCCATTTTATAAAGAATTGTCTCTGGAATGTGATTTTAAGTATTTTCATCATTATTTGCCCAAAGATAACGCAACCTAGCTCGAACATGATTAATTATTAATTTCGTTTTATTGTTACCGGGCCACGGGCAATAGATTTAATAGATATACTGATGTAGTATTGCTGGCCGAGTACTCAAAGCATAAATCGTGTTAAATATTAATATATTAATCAAGCAACATTGAATATTTAATAACTAATTCCCGGAGCTGAAACAATAGCTCTATATTAAACTGGTTTCTTTACAAACGGTTATTCCACATACTGTGCAAGGTATCACAAAATAAAACAAGCAAATAATTGTACTGATATTAATCAAAACCAGTGGCAGGCTGTGCATTTTACACCTAGGCTTCAATGGCATCCTACATTAATTAATCCACCTCTTAATACCATCATAATTATGCCACGTCTATAGAAACCATAAATAATACACAGAAATACAGTGTAACAGGGCATTGCATCACAGACAGGTATCTTATGTAGCGAGAATGAATGCTATTAATAAAGCAAGAAACCCAATTAACACAATTCAATTAGTTGCCGTAGCTGCGCTTTTATTAACTCAAATGTATTTATACCTTACAGATAACATTGGTATAAAACAAATAAGGCGATTACATGGGTTTTAAAGTTGACCTAACAATTTTACAAACTCTTACTTTTCGTCTTTACGAGTTTCCTCGCCGGTCTGCCTGTGCGCTGCAGGAGGAAAATACTAGTTAGCACCACTTTACTGGGAAAGCAAGCAAGTAACATAAAAAAAATCAATACAAGACGATGAAGAAAAGCGTATACATGTGTTTTAATGTACCCCTATGACTCTCATCCTCACACCGAATCTCCCCGCAGGTCTGCCACTACCTCTCCGGAGGAAAAGACAAACAGCTCGACTCTGGAAACTGAAAGATTTTTACGGAAACTTAAACCTGGCTTTATATCTTGCAAATAACATCAGAATACAACGCATAAAGCAATGAAAAAGTCAAAAATGAAATATAAACTATCATACTCTAGTAGTCTTTCATCTTCACGAGTCTTTCACAGAGCCGGGGAGGTGTGTGGTTGTTTTTCGTGGTCATTTAGTACTTTATTATTTAGATTTACTGAAGGCGAATATTTTTCAGAATGCACTGAAAATATACAATAACGCACTGTACACAGCATATAGGGTAAGATACCTGAGAAACATTAATGCTACTGTGAAAACAAAAATGATTTACAGTGATGCTGTTAGCTAGCTTTGACTAGTGCGCTCTCTGACCATCTAATCAAAGGACGAGAAAATGTTGTTATCGTATGCCTGCTAGATGGCCCTGGTGCTGCCAACTCGAAATCTGACTCAACCAATCAGAATCAAGAACCGGAACTATCCGTTTTATAATATGAATTACAATACAATTTACATTGACAAACAGCTAAAGGACATCCCCTATTATATTTCACATAAATAACTGTTCAGTAATGGGGTGTTTTGTGTTGCGCTTTTGTTATTTAGTTCATGTTTATTGCATTATTTTAGAGTCATGTGTTACCATGATGGTGTTTTGTAATTGTGTGTAATGTGTATGCGTACTGGTTATGTTTTATGGACAGGCACTTTATAATGAACTCTGAATTTGTCCTCTGTGTTGTCATGGAGGTTAGCGGTAGCCTACATTTTAAGTTAAAAAGCTAATTTTGGTTGTTTAAGTACAGTTTGACTAGTGTTCAACGATTAATCACATCAAAATAAAGTTTTTGTTTATATAATATATGTTTTAGTATTGTGTATATTTGTTATGTATATATAAATACACACACATACAATATGTATATTGAAAATATTTACATGTATATATTTATATAATTTACATTTAATATATAAAAATAACATATTTTTCTTAAATATATCCATGCATGGTGTGTGTATTTATATATACATTACAAATATACACAGTACACTCATATATTATATAAACAAAAACTTTATTTTGGATGTGATTAATCGCGATTAATCGCTTGACAGCGCTACTTTTAATACATTACTGTGCAGTTGCTAGGGTGCTGTGAGTGGTTGCTAGGGCATTTATAGGTAGTTGTTGGTGTATTATTGGTGACAGTTACTTAGCTAGACTGTACTTAAGTGTTTTTGAGGGAGTTTTGAGTGGTTGTTTGGCCATTGCTATATTTTTGCTAGGTTGATCAAAGTAATTATGGTAAATTTAGGTAAACTGTGCAATAAAAAGGCGAAGGGTTTTACAGTCATGTCCTTTCCCATGATTACTTACTGAGTGAATCAAAAAGAGACCCAGTGTGTCTCTGGGGGCAGCAAATGTGCACATATGTTTTTTTGTAGGGTCTGGTGTTTTCATGCTTGCATGCATCGAGCTGCAGAGATTGTGTCTGATGTGGTGAGAATAAGCTGCGTTTGTTCTCTTCCTCCTTTTGTTCTCTCTGTGTCTGTATACATGAAGGCACAGTGTGTATTTACACTACTGTTCAAAAGCTTGAGGTTAGTAGATGTTTGTATTCATTTTTGAAATAAATTTGTATTTTTAGTCAGCAAGGATGTGTTAAATTGTTTAAAAAATAAGAAAAAAAAAAATGTAAACCTTTCTATTCATCAAATTATCCTGAAAAAAGGTTAATGCTTTTCAAGTAACGTCAGTTTGGTATTCAGATTACTTTATTAACTAGTTAAGTAACATAAAATATGTGAGTTTGTGTATGTGTAAAACATACACAGACAAATTCAAATTAAACCTTGTGGCTGGTGACGATACATTGATGTCCTAAGACATGAAACGATCAGTTTGTGTGAGAAACTGAACAGTATTTATATAATTTTTGACCTCTGATACTGGCAATGTCCAACTGTCCTGAGCTCATTCACAACATGCAGCCCGTGACTCTTGCTCTTGCACATAGATATATATATATATATATATAGATGCCTCATTAGCGACTGTTTCTATGGGCGCGATACGTAAGGATCTACGTATGTATCTATGTATATAAATGTTCCAGAGCCGTTGATGCGTCACACGCTGGATGTTTTGGATGAGCTCAGGACTAGGGATGGCTTGATACCATAATTTTGGTTTCGGTACTATGCCAGAATATAGTACCTCGGTATCGATACTAAATCGGTATCGATACCATAATCTTGGTTAATGTTAGGTATGTGTTTAATGCATAATGTTAACATACTAAACATATTAGTAGCTTACATTTATAATTTATAAATAATTATTTACCTACATTTATAAGTGCTATAATAATGTCAATGCTGTTAAAGAATTATAGCAAATGTTTTTTTAAAGTGTTATTCTAACAGTCAAAGTAGGGGTGGGAGATATGGCAAAAATATCATATCACTATATTTTTAGAAATATCACAATTTCACGATTCTTTGTCATGTTGATTTTACTATTGTGTCTGAGCAGTGCAGCCAAAATAATTTCCTTATTACAAAGACAAATCCTTTCAAGATTACAAAATATAAAAAGGTATGGTGGATATTTAGACCAAAGTGGGGGAAGATAAAAATCTGTGTCATTATTTTATCTTTGTTATTAAAAATAAGAACAAATATACACATTACAAATACACATAATATACAAATAAAACAAACGTGCTTTATTTTCAGGTAAAATAGGTGTATTTAGCAGGAACATTCAAGAAACTGAATGAACAAATATAAAAATAAAACACTATATAGATTGATTCCTATTAAAGCAGCTGTATTATTTTTTCTGTCAAAAGTAGCGAGTTATTTTTTCTTTGTGTTTTGTGTTAGCATTAAATAATAATAATTCTGTCGATTCTGTCATAGTGAATTATATTATACCATCATTTACTCACTCGAGTTTAGTTTTAAACCGGAGTAAGTTTCTTTCTTCTGCTGAACATAAATGATATTTTAAAAACGTGGAAAACCAAACAGTTGCTGGTCCTCAGTGACTTACACAGTAATTTTTTTATTTCTATCAAAGTCAAAGTGGACCAGCAACTGTTTGGTTTTCCACCTTCTTCAAAATACCTTATTTTGTGTTCAGAACAAGAAAGAAATTAATACAGGTTTGGGACAACATGTGAGTGAGTAAATAATGACAGAAATACAATTTTAGGGTGAACTATGATTACATGATTTGATTACAGTCGACGGCATGTTTAGTACTGTCCCTTTAAGACCTGCGCGTATCTAATATGCAGGCGCGCACCCGTTTGTCTCGGCTGTTTACTTTCCTGTTAGACATAACCAACTGAGTCTATACATAAACCTTGTTGTGTTTTGACAATATTGGCTCAAAAGATAACTTGGTTCAGTTATCAGGCGCTGTTAGGCAGGCTTTTCCGTGCGCGCGCTTCAGGTGTAACTTACGGGCTCAGAAAAAGTGCACGTCTGACCACCGTTGAATGAAACATTTAACCAGAAAGCCTTTAAAACACGCAAAAAAAGTTGTGAATAAAACTTACAATAATGAATTTATGATGCACTTACCAATCTGTCGATCTCTAATTCTCGGAAAAGATCAAGATAAGCAAGCGACCAATGCTTAGCCAGATTGGATGTCTTGAATCCTGTGGTCAGTTCGTTCACCTTTATCATCTGTTTTGTATGCAATTAATGGCAAAGTAATGCCATATTTCACTTCTACTGTTCTCTTTATTTGTTTGTCTCGGGTGCGTTAATAGTTTAATCTGTTTGATTCATAGTGTTGTTTACTTGTTCGGGTGTCACATTTACCAGATGCGCAGCAATTTGAGAAGCACTGCCGTCTACAGGTGAACTTCGGAACATCAGCGTATGAAATACCGAATTGTGCAAAATTATGATATCGTACCATTTGAAATATAATAAATACCGGTAATTCTACAGTACCGGTATACCGCACATCCCTGCTCAGGACAGTTGGACATTGCCTGTATCAGAGGTAAAAAATTATATAAATACTGTTCAGTTTCTCGCATGATCGTTTTTACTGAGGATTTAAGTGCTATAATCAGGTCTCCAGTGCATCTACCAACCAAGGAAACCTGAAAAAGATGAACCCAGTAATTTTGTTTTGATAAGCCTTTTTCTGCAAGCATCTAAAAAAATGAGCGCGTCTGATTTCGCTCCCCTAGTGTCGTGGCAAAGGGATCTCATTATAATATTACTGCCCCTTAATCTGTAAATTTCCACCGCTGCACTGTTCTAGGTCTTTAAGGGCTAAGTGAATACTAGGGCTGAATGATTAATTGCGTTTGCGATAATATCGTGATATGAAAAAAACGTGATTTCTCAACTGCTGAAGCAGTTGACCTGATTAATGCAGATGACCTGATTAATATTCATGAACCCAGCAGCTCAATAATCCTTAGTGTGTTTTATATGGTTATTAATAGTAGAAATTGTGGTAGTTTTGTTATCTTATCAGTATTATTTGTTATAGTTTTTACCCTTTTTTATAGAAACACTAAATGACAAACAACATCTTAAGCACCCCCACCAGTCCTAAGTTCAGACAACATGACAAATATGCATTCATACATGATTATAAATGATAAAGTTCTATCATCATATAATGCTAAATTATCATAATATCTTATAATGTTTGACTGACTGATGCTAAGTGAGATATAAAAAAACTGTGCCATTTTACAAACATAAGCTTTATATATTATTATAATTTATTTATTTTGTCATTTAGCAGATGCTTTTATCCAAAGCGTATATATATATATATATATATATATATATATATATATATAATATTAATCTGGTGAGTAAACTAAACAAATTGCAAGCCAATGGAGATTCTATTGCCAAGGTGTCCATAGAGGGTTGATAATATTTTCAGTAATCAATTGAATTTGATAGGTGTCTCACATTGTCCCACAGAAACATTAAATTAGCATAGATTAGTGTACAATGTTTTATAATAATAATTTATTCTATTTAGTGACCATTTTATTCATTTAACATATTTAATATTGAGGCATCCAAGTTATTTGACATATTTGAACAATAGTTACTTTCCCTAGTAATTAGTTTATTTTATAACGATGTAACTCAGTTAGTATTTGTGAGAAGTATCTAGTAATATAACTAATTACTTTTTTAAAGTAACGTGCCAAACACTGCACACTATACAATGATTTATTGCTTGTCTTTGTTGAATAAAACAATATAAAGAGCTTTAAAAAATAGCATATAAAATCGCTATCGCAATATTGGTAAAATAAAATCGCAATTAGATTATTTTCCAAAGTCGTTCAGCCCTACTAGCAAGGTCCAAAACAGAGTTACCAGCGAAAGAAGGATTGGCCCCATCAGGGAAGAAATTTCCTTCAGGAAGAAATTACCACGACTTTAATCTCTCCCACCTTCTCTCCTTTCATCTGCTTCTCTCTTTTCCTCTCTTAATCTATCAGTCACTCAGGATGATATAGCACGTTTCTCTCTGAATCTACTCCTCCGTAAGTGGAAAATTACCCATGAGCCCCCGGGGCATCGCTGAGAGCTGAGACGACCAATTAGCAATGCAGTGTGCGTGAGAGTCCTGAACTTTGATCATTTGCAGTAAAGTTACAGATCACTTACACATGCTGTGAAAAACCCCCAGAATTATATACTTTATAATTAAGGCTGATTCAGTCTGAAGTATGAGGTGCAGTAGGGATGCTTGCCTCAGCAAACACCTCTAAAAATACACTATAGCGATTCTTGATAGTCCTACACTGAATACATAATTCTTGTCAAATTTAGTCATAAAGGGAAGACAAATGGTGTGTTTTATGAACTTATAATGCCTTCTTAATTTGAGCATTCTACAATATGAGCACTTTTATTAACAATTTGTGGAGTATTTTTAACTGGTTTCCTCCATTATTGACTCTTGTTTTGAGAATGTGTGTGTGTGTGTGTGTGTGTGTGTGTGTGTGTGTGTGTGTGTGTGTGTGTGTGTGTGTGTGTGTGTGTGTGAAGAGGCATTCGGTTTTCCATAAGAAGTGTTTCCTCTTCAGGAAGGAGCTCCATGCAGCCACTTCCTGTGACTGTTCAATCCATCCCAGCCGTAGTTTATACATTCCTTAAAGGGTCATACGCTGCTTTTTAAAGATCATTATTTTGTGTATTTGGTGTAACAATATGTTAACATGCTTTAAAACACATACTTTTCAAATACTGTACATTATTGTAGGTCTTCTATGCTCTCTCAAATGCTTAGTTTTCTACAAAGCCACTCCTTCCGACAAGCACAGTCTGCTCTGATTGGCCAACTGACCAAGAGCATTGTGATTGGCGAACACCTACAACCCGTGTCAGAAATGTAACGCCCCTTTCCATAATCGCAAGCTTCAGCTTTCAAAATTATAGTAAAGACAGTTAATTATGTCCTTAGTTTTACCATCAGTTCAAGCCGAGGGGAACAGAGTCACGTGACAGACACAGTG
>CM050427.1:30293960-30504387 GCA_027564155.1 Gymnocypris eckloni scoliostomus | reverse complement strand
AGTTTGATAAGCGATCCCTCTTGAGAAAAAAAAAGATTTGTAAAGGTTTCGAAGCTTATTTGCTATCTCTAACACGCAACGCCATGAAGATGCGCAACAATATTTTCTCCGAAGCACAGATGGCGTGACTGCAGTGACAGAAAGGTTGTGTGGTTCAGGGGGGCATCATCATGGTCTTCCTCATCCTCTCTGTGCCTCAATGTCTCTTTCTCATCCATGATCAGATTCCAGTCTCACAGCAGCAATGAGGGTCGTGGTGGACGGCGAAGACAGGTGAAGGTGGTCAGCTGCAGAATTGGCACAGCTGTGTTGAGATGGCATAAGGATGTGGGTTCACCGCTTGTAAATACATGATTGTCAGAACAATAAGTTTGAATAAAGCTTTGTTTTATGTGTTGTTGACTTGTATATGAATGTGTTTATTGTGATTGTTACTTTTATTCATTCTTTTACTCATTCGTTCATGTTTCATGTTTGTTGTCAGTAAACAAAATATAATTATTTCATTAACTCATATGATAAATTACATTTTGCTTGTTTTACTAAAACATAATTTCCAGTACAAAGTATATATATGGGTCTGCATTTATCATTAGTGTAGTGTAGTGTAGTAGTAATGCTTACAATACTTACATTTTTCCAGTATAAAATAAACAGTCTTCTCCAAAGGCGAGGTCTTCGAGCAGCTGCACTACATCTGCTTTATGTAAGCATTGCAAAGGAAAACAGCAGGTTGTCGAGTTACTGATGCTTTGAGGTGTTCCTGCACCTGTCGCTTGTATCTTTTTTCTTTCTTATTTATTGCACAACTTATAATTGGACACAAGATCAGGGAAAGAAGGTTGTATCTTTAACAATAAACAATCGTGCATGATGCCCCTGACACAATACAAAATGATTTGTCAAATAAATGAAACATGATGAAACATTCATTCTAGTTGATATTGTTATAGATTACTTCTAGATTGCACTGCAGTGATACATGACATGGTGAAAAATGACTGAATGAATCATACTTAAAGTAGGTTAAGATGAGTTTTAAAATGGTGCCCCTAAAAGCACAAGTGGCCCCTGTCTACCCCCCCCCATCCCCCAAAAAAAACAATACTATTGCGTTTATATTGAGGGAACCAGGGTGATGCTAACTTATGGGTCAGCCTACTAAAGTATATCCCCGCAGCACTGCTGTTGGTAGATGGACTGACACAAAGTAGAATTCATACTTCTGTTAATTTGGCATGATTATTAGCCAGCAGGGTTACCGAGCAGCTAATAATCTCCAAACCTTGGCTGAGTTATCAATATATTAGCTCTCATATTAGCAATGGTTTCCAATGTACAGTGGTACCCTGCTAAAAAAAACAAGAGAAGCCCAATAGAAAGCATCAAATAAATTCTTATGGTCTCCATTAAAATACCATTATGAATTATTAGCTTTTTCCAGTAAAACCATTACAAAATTTCTTTTTGTGGTGTGTTTTGGGCATTGTTCAATATGATTTAACATCCCACCAATAGAATCCATCACATACGAGTAGACAGCATTATAGTTTCCATTAAAACCAATAATACAATTCTTATTTTAACAATTAAATCCATTACATTTTCTATTATGTTTGGACAGGGTTCTATTGTTTTTTCAGCAGGTAAAACGAGTTAAAATAACTCATACTGGAAAAGATCTGGAGCACTGCAGTGTTGAGCTCAGCAGATGGCAGGACATGTTTGTATTTTCAGAAACACCACGTCATGCTCTCAGGTTATGCAACTAATGGGTAACTATAGCATTACTGCTTTATTGTTGATGTGGAAATCCAATCCACTGAATCCAATCCATACATTTGAGTTAGCATTAAATCCAATCTGCGCTACACACTGAGGTTTTAGAGTTGTTCTGCTAAAATGCTAAATCCAACATACTGATAAAATTGAAAGTTTTAGAGGTATAACAGCATATATGCTGTTGAGACCTGAAATAACCCTTAGGTTTTACTTTAATCCATGCCCCGGGCTGTCATGGTGAAGAAAACTGAAGCAAATACAAGCTGTGACCTCTGCCAGTGACAGAAACTAGGTCACCGTGTGGCAGAGAGAGTGCCTTTAATAAAACATTCACTCATAATTCACATTCAAGCATACAGACAGAGGCCAGGCCACTAATTACAAGCCTTTATTGGGTTAGATGAGCTTAATGGAGACATACATCAGCGTGCAGAAAGAGCCATATATATATTTACACATGCAGTCCAAACATCCCCCTCAGTCAAACTACAGTGAAGCATGTGCTCCCTATTTCACCAATCCCGAATAGTGAACACATTACAGTAATACATTGAAAGATGTGTCATTTCTATGCCATTAGTAAAACCACACGCAATTGCAAAAATAGCTTGAGTTTCTGAAGAAACTCAACGCCTCTACTGGCACATTGAGCAGATTTTGACTGAACTTCTGGCCTTTCTTATGTATTTGGCAACAAAAGCCAACGAAGAATGAGTTTAGCCTACTTGACACATACCCAACAAAGCACTTTTTACCAAACTAAACATGATTATGATTAGAAAAATGCAGTACACTTATTTCAAGTATTATTATTTTTTTATAAAATAAAGATAGGTATCAACGTAAATAAACTAAAAGGTAACTGTGTTATAACGTGAGTTATGTAACAAGGTCCGAAAGTTTGAAACCATAAAACTGAAAATGAAGATATATAACAAGAAAATATATTAAATAAAATGAAGAAATCTTTCAAATTCTGCACTACGTTTAAGTCACTAGCATGAATTAAAATGAAAATTCTGTCATAATTTACTTAACCTCGTGTTGTTTCAACACTGTTTCTTTGTTCTTGAAATCAATGTTAATTTTCCAATTTAACCTTTTAATTGTTGATTTATGATTTATATTTATTGGTAAATAAAAGAAATGTATTAAAATTGTCAGCAGACTCAGAATTTTGGACTCTGTTGTGTTTCCATATACACTTTACCTTTTACTAGATTAAACATTAATATATCTGAGAGTTGGCCAGCAATAGGCACCTATGTATTTATTAACAAAAATATCTGCAAAATACCAGGAATTAAATATAACATAAGTTAATATAACAGTATATTGAAGTATTCATATCATTTTTCTGTAGTTATATAATACCAGTCAAAAGTTTAGGGTCAGTACAATTATTTTATTTATTTATTTAACATAATTAGTATTTTTATCGAGTAAGGATACTTTAATCAAAGCAACAGTAAAGACTTAAAGTAAAATATAATTTTTCAAATAAATACTGTTATTTTTAACTTTGTATTGTTTAAGGGATCCTGAAAAAAATATATTATGATTCACACAAAAATATTCAGCAGCGCAACTGTTTTCAACACAGATAATAATCAGAAATGTGTCTTGAGCAGCAAATTAGCATAATATTTTGATCTCTGAGGAATCATGTGAAGCTGAAGACTGGAGTAATGATGCTGAAGATTCAGCTTTGATCACAGAAATAAATTACATTTTAAAATATATTCACATAGAAAACAGATCATTTAAATTGTAATAATATTTCACTGTTTTTACTGTATTTTTGATCAAATACATGCAGCATTGGTGAGAATAAGAGACTTAGCAGAATTAGAAACATTTCAACAAACATTTGAACAGAATTTACCCTTTAAATAACATATGATTTTTATTACATTACTGTAACGATATTGGGAATTTTCTTGACATTACAGGGAGAAATGTGCCTAACTATCACGAAAATCAAATTTCTCATTTCTTTTGACTTGGCCTGTTCATAAGATTCCCTTTGCTAGTCTGACACGTGTGTCTCACTGAGGTTTTACATTTACATTTATGCATTTAGCAGACACTTATATCCAAAGTGACTTGCAGTGCATTCAGGTTATACATGTACTGTCAGCATGTGTGTTCCCTGGGAATTGAACCCACAACCTTTAGCGCTGCTAACGCAATGCTCTACCACTGAGCCACAGGAACACATCCTTGTATATTACAGATTATAGATCAGTGTAACACAGTTAACAATGTAGACACAAAACAGACATCGCAGAGAACAAGTAGGCAAACGAGCAAACGAGCAAACGAGCAAAATCAGTCAGTGTTTGGAAGAATCAGAGAAAGAGAGCAAGAACACACAGGAAATGTAAGATTATATCCCATCAGCCTTAGCAAGAGTTAAAGCTGTGTTGGGCTTCTCTCCACACACACTCCGCCAGGCAGAGAGCAAAGCACACAGCAATCCATTTACATCAGGCAGATCAGATCTGATTTGTTGTAAGAGCAGACAGAGGAGGATAAGGAGAGCTTAGGCCTAATGCGGGAGAGAGAGAGAGAGAGAGAGACAGAGAGAGAGAGAGAGAGAGAGAGAGAGAGAGAAAAGCACACATGAGACAGGCACAACAAGAGCAAATCAATGAAAACAAGCACAGTTTGTTCATAAACGCACATGAAGACACTCACGCCTGTTGGTATCTCAAGATTTAACCTGATTTCACCTGTAAAGATTGGTTTTGTTCGTATAAATTAATGTATTTAGGTTGATTTAGTGATGACCAATAAAATTACCCAATTAAACACACTTTACATATGAAATTCAACTCCCACTGGTTTCTGCAAAAACTGGTTTCTCACTGAAATAAATGTTTATCATCATAGTTCATGGTAGGTATGTCGTATGGTAGGCATGTCTTAAAATGTCTACATTATAAGTTAAAAGTGGAGAAAATGAATATAATTTTTACTTCTGGAATACGACTTTATTGCGCTCTTTTGATTTGTAGCTTCTGTTTTATAATCACAGATGTTTAAATATATGGTTCCAAGACATTCTATAAAAATAGCTTTGCAATAATAGCTATGATTAACAATACATCATAACAGTATTAATGTAATGATAGTGTCAGAGATGAGGGTTCGTGGGTAAGGAGAGAATGACTGCCACTAGCAAGTCACATATCACAGATGTCACACAGGATATGACATCAGCAGGGGACATGGCACACTGAACAGGCTGCAATGAACTGCTGACCGCCACAGTGTGTCTCAATATCTTTTTTATAATATATATTTTTTACAATATATATTTTTAAAGTGATATCGACCCCACAGCCAGATAACACTGCACCATTATCGTATACCTGCAGTCTAAGTGTTAATACTTTTGTTTTGCAATTCAAGCTTTACTCTGTGTTTAATAAAAGATTGTTTCAAATTATGAATATTTAATCATATCAATACTATAGACTTTAATCAGATAATATATACAGAACATACATATAAGAAAAACATGCACTCAATGTAATGTATGGAGCTCCATATGGCAAAAAACAAGATATTGTGAAGAAATATTGCCCCATAAAGCAAGGGGAGCAATAATGTAGCCATAATTTAATTCTTAAAGGGGTCATATGATGTGATTTCAAGTTTTCAATCTCTTTAGAGTGTTACAAGCTGGTTGTACATCGATAAGATCCTGAAGTTGCAAAGACTAAAGTCTCAAAAGCAAAGAGATATTCTTTATCAAAGTTAAGACTCTGCTCGCCCCCTAAAATGGCACATTCAAACACGCACCCACATGTCTACGTCAAGATGTGTGAAGATTTGCTTAACTGCCCAAATGTTTACACAAAGAAAGGAGTAAAATTTATTCTAGCTGTAGTATTGTTGCTGCCGCCGGCGCCATGTCCTGGAGACGCTGTGTTTGGTTGTGAAGTACTTGGTTTGGGCTTCCAAAGAGGACACGACTAGAAATCAGTGGTTCGGTTGTATTTACAACACCGTTCCAGAACAGTTCAACCCAAATATTAGAGTGTGTGCAGCGCAATTTACAGAGGACTATTTCCTGATCCTGGGAGAGTAAGCCTACAATGCTGGTTTGCAAAAGGCTGTTTCTATAAAGTGGGGCAATTCCAGCTTTGCAAGAACAGTCTGGCGCTTCTGACTCATGAGCCAACACACGTAAGTATGTTTTATTATTTAAAGAATTAGCCATTGACGATTCAAACACGAGTTTTGAGCTGTGTAGAGTAGTGCTTGTTGTTTGTCGTTTCTCCGATCACAAATGCAGACATGGAAATGTTTACAGCGCAATGCAGCGATGCGTAAAGACCATATAAGTCATTATAATCAGTAATTATGTAATTACCAGCCGTGCAGGCGGGGCTCCGTCCGTACCGACGCTCTGATTGGACCAGCCGCCTGTGGGTGATGTCCAAACCCGGACAGTTTAAAACCACGCTGTGTGCGCTCTCTCTTGAATCTTTGAACTCGGGAACTCCTCGGCTCGCTTGCTGCAACTCGCCCCAACGCTGGCGGTCCGTTGGACTCTCACCTTGAAAACCAACCATCTATGAAGTCTAGGACCGTGCCAAAGCCATAACATCACGGAGCAACGAATTCAACGACTGCAGAGCAGAGGAGAGAGAGCTTTCCGGTGACGCCACGCAGCAGTTTCAAGTCTCCACACGAGAGCAACCGAAGCACGAACCGACCACGTGACACCGAAACAAAGAACTGAACTCACGCGAAATGAAGCCAAAACATCCATCCAGCTTAAACCAACAAAAGCAAGTATAACAAACTAAACATTCCTAACTCGGACTGAACTGGTAAAAATTGATCTGAATGCAGAAAAGAAAGCCTAGGCATCTTTCGTGATCTTT
The DNA here is from genome assembly GCA_027564155.1 of Gymnocypris eckloni scoliostomus. Classification (NCBI taxonomy): domain Eukaryota; kingdom Metazoa; phylum Chordata; class Actinopteri; order Cypriniformes; family Cyprinidae; genus Gymnocypris; species Gymnocypris eckloni. Next base: position 30,497,704 of record CM050427.1, on the reverse strand, counting down.
TCTGGTTAGTTAAGTCATGAAATAGAAAGAATGGTATTCTTTCAACATTTAACCTCGTCTGTATGTGTGTGTGTATTATTAATTAATCCATTTATGTTAGCATAGCAGTATAACAAATAAACCTTGTTTCATTTTATAAAGAATTGTCTCTGGAATGTGATTTTAAGTATTTTCATCCTTATTTGCCCAAAGATAACGTTACCTAGCTAAAACATGAGAAATTATTAATCTCGTTTTATTGTTACCGGGGCCACGGGGCAATAGAAGCGAGATTTAATAAGAGATATACTGATGTAGTAATCGCTGGACGAGTACTCAAAGTATAAATCGTAAGTTAAATATTAATATTACTTCGATCAAGCAATATTGAATATTTAATAAATAATTCCCGGAGCTGAAACAATAGCTCTATATTAAACTGGCATTACACCTGGATTACTTTGTTTTTGTTTAATAAATCCTTTTTATCTGCATTTGGATCCTCTGCTTCATCTTCAACTGTACAAATGTTACATTAAGAAAGAAAATTGGTAACACTTTATTTTAGGGTCTCTTAACTAGTTGCTTATTAGCATGCATATTACTAGAATATTAGCCATTTATTAGTAGTAACTAAGCTACATGATTACTACATGACCTTATTCTACATCCTAATCCTATCCAATACCTAAATCTAACAACTACCTTACTGACTATTAGCAGCAAATTAGGAATTTATTGAGGGAAATGTCGTAGTTAATAGTGAATATGTGTTCCCTATTCTAAAGTGTTACCAGAAAATTAATTTCATGAAGATTGATAATGTATGTTTAATGCTGTTAGCAATTTTGCTAACTTACACTACTTTGTTAACTTTGCTAACTGACAGGTTGACAAGGAGAGAGTATTTCTGATTGTCAAATAAGTTATATCTGTCAGACGGCAGGGACATTTTAGGAGTGTTAGTAAGACAACACAATACTTGTACAAAAGAATGCTAATATTTTATGAAAGACTGCAATATTTATTGCGGGAATACAATAATTTTGTGAGAGAACGTAAATGTTTTGCGAGAGAATAAAAAGTTTCTCACAGGAATGCAATGCTTTTGCAAAAGAGTGCAAATGTTTTGCAAGAGAATGCAATAATTTTTTTTGCGAGATAATGTTTTTCGAGAGGTTACAAAGTTTCTTAGAGGAACGCAATACTTTTTGCAGACAACACAATACTTTTATAAGAGAATGCAAATATTTTACGTGAGAATGTAACGTTTCTCAGGGGAACGCAATACATCTGCAAGAGCATGTAAAAGTATTGAATTTCCCATCTCATATTTTTTGATCACCACCTCCCCCCTTTGAGGCTCAATAAACTTAAAGCAGCTTAACATGACAAAGATATTACTAACTCACCCCATTCCACTCCACACTGCCCTCTTCCCGGTCTCATTGCTGCAGTCGTACTTCACGCTGGAGATGGATGCAGTGCTCCTCCGCCTCTCCATCTCTCTGGGGATACACTGCCGCCCCTGACACACACACACACACACACACACATTATAAAGGCATCATGTTTCCTAGCCTTCATCGCTATGATTCTCACAGATGTTGCACCTGTTTGCGGGACCTCATGGCACACTCCTCTAGGGTCTCCGCCGCCTCTATTTTCCCCTGCTTACGGTACAGAGCACCCAGGTTCTTTAGCGTGGTGTTTACCGTGGGGCTGTGTATGAAAAAACACACAGATTCACTCTCAAATGTGTCTCATATAGTTCCCAACATGTTAAATATTCAGACTAGGTTCGGGTAATGGAATGCTTTTGTGAGAGAGAGTGCAATAGTTTTGGAGTGAAAGCAAAAGCCATTTCATAACAAGCCTCATAATTTTCCATCATTATTTCCAGTAGTTTTTGCCTGAGTGAGACGAGTAAACAGTGTCCAGTGTCTTATATGTAAATGCAAATATGTTTTACTTTAGTACATTAAAGTCTAAACAAATATTCAAGAACACTTTATTTTTTTTGTCCTTATTTTAAGACCTATGCATGCATGAAGTACTTGCATCTTTAAAATGGAACTTTAGGTGTAAATCCAATTTAATGACCATTAATCATGATTAAGATAAGAGCCTTTTCATATGTAAAATGTCCTTTTACGTAACATATGACTATTTACTGGCTTTCCATGGTCCTGACAAGAGTGGAAACATTTCTGCACAGGGTTGCAAATAGTGCATTTTAACACTTATTTATAGCACCCTTATCTCATATTCAACTTTCCAGAACATTCCTATAAGCTGGAGTTTCAGCTGAACTAACTGCAGACAGCAGTTTTAGCTGTGGGGCAGGTCATTTTGGGTAATTGTAGCTGCTTTTTCTCACCTGTTCACCTTGCAGGCTTTGTACCAGCCACCGTATTCCCCATAATGATTCCCATCTGCCAACTTTCCCTGAGAGCGAGGAGGAAAACACACAGAGACAGACAGTGAAGTTTCAAAATCCTCTCAGCTGTCAATCATCCAGACAGGGAAACTGCTGTAAATACACATGGAATGGGTACAGAAAGCCACAACCTCCTTTCAAAATATTTTTTGTACAGGTTGTGGAAAGGCACAGGGAATAAATGTGTCCTTTAAGAAGTCTATAAACAATGTGTCTGACGAAACCCAGCCGAAGAACAAGAAATATTTTGTTGAGGTACTTTTCAGCCAGGACTGAAAAAAACGAAATACTGACAGATTGAGGAGAACCTGCAACCCTCTGATGTTTCAATACGACAGTAACTTTAATCAGAGCAGCAAAACAGCCATAAAGGACAAGAAAGTGAACACTCTCTAGTGGCCTATTCAGGGCTCAACCTAAATCCTATTGAGAACTTGTGGAATGACTTATTCAGAGTTGTTTGGATTAATTTCCTCTGGATATTGTTACTGATTGTAAAGCCAGAAAAACTATAATTGTGTTTTCAACTCGGGCTCTGTGCAACAAAAGGTGAATATATTGAAAGCGGGTGGTGACTTTCTGTACTATATCAGCTTCCCACACGTTTACCATAGGCGTAATGTTTTTTATACTGTACAAACCGTATGTGCTATTTGCCCTACACCTAAACATAGCCCCCACAGGAGACTGAGCATTTCTACTCCCATCTAATGGAGAATGATAATTATACAAAAGTGCAATGTTAAATAATTAAATAATTTATACATATTAGCGATGTGTTATGCTGGCACAATAATGACTGTTGATGATATGCGCTGGACGCTGCAGTGTTGATATGTCGGATTAACATCACGTAAATTGACCTATTTCTCCCGAAATACATGAAAGTAAGTGTCCAGTTAGCTGGGAGAAACACTGAGTAAACGTCATAGTCACCTAAACAATGTGTATTTGATAGGAATAAAGCACGTCGTCTATTAATTGAAATGATTATTATTGCCGCTTTCCATAGAAATCAGTGTGTAACCTATTTAACAAACTCAATTTATTTTTACTTAATTGAAGTGTATTTAAATGTCTGAAACCTAAAATAAACTTTATTCGGATGAAAACACAGAACAGTTATGAAACATAAAAGCACTGTGCGGGTCTTTTTTTCTGAGCTCGTCTGTCTCTGGCTCAGCATCAGCCAGATGTTGCCAGATGGCGTGGCGCGTCAAAGGGTTAACATTGATCGCGTTTTGGGGGTGGAGGAGGACAAATTCAATATTTATGGCACAAATCAGGTTGCGTTTCTCAAAACCATCGTTAGCCAACTATGGACGCTATCAAGCCCGGGACACACCAAGTGTGTAGCCTACTTCAAAGAACTAGCGGTGACGAAATTGGGGTATCTTTTTTATTTATTTATATTTTTTAGGGAAGTTAAGGTTTGAACATCAAAACATCAGCAAATAGCCTTGACATCTTAATATAATATAACAGTTTACTTAGTTTTAGATTCAATGTTTTGTCTACTACGTAAAAACAACTTTGCTTGGTAGCCTATATATTTTCGTAATAAAAATAAGCTTCTGTTTCATAAAGTGATAACAGCTTAACATAATTTACCTCAATGTGTCATTGCTATTATATTCCAATATCATTATGCCTCAATTAGCTAGATTAAGAGTTGCTGTTTTACATGTGCAGATGATCTCTGCTGTGTTTAATATTTGTTATAAAAAGTATGACATGTAATACAAGTCCAACGATTAAAATGTATGCCGTTAAAATTGCATTCTGTTCTGTAAATGCGTTGTCAGCTAGTTATTTAGCTACTTTTCAGCACACCACTAAGTATGCCACTTAATACTTTAAGACTTTGAATGTTAAAGTATAAATTAACACCTGACCTCACTTGTAAGTTTGCAGCTGTTATAATTAAAAATCACAGAAGGGTAAAAACATGCCAGGCAAACAATATGATGTAAGCAACACAGCTACAACAAACAAAACTGATAATGGGTGTATTAGATTTATAGTGTGTGACTAATCAAGCTTTGACACAAAACAGTTATATTGAAGGCAAGGAGGGGCCACTAAATTCTGCTTAGGGCCCCATAAAGACTTGGGCCAGCTCTTACACACGCTGGCAGAAACCTACTTTGTTCTACACACACACACGCATGTTCTGGCAGAAAATTATTTTGTTCTCTCTCACACCACACACACATACACACACACACACACACACACACACGTGCTGAGAGAAACCTACTTTGCTCTCTTGTCTTTCCTCAGCATGCATCCAGATGGGTTTATTTTCAGCTGCAGACACAGAGAAACAGTTCTGCTACTGCAGTCAGCCATCACAAAACACAATATGGTAAAACTGCCAAATACCGTAGTTATTACTGTAAAATTATAATTATTTAAAAAAAATTATAACTCTTGCCAGGGAATTGCTAAGCTGTTTTAAGGCATTCTGAATGGTGGTTCTGTGATAATCTAGTTTCTAGACATAATAACTGGGTTCCTCCTTCAATTTTAGATTTAGGTTACAAACTTTCTAGGAGTTTCATAGTTAAGTTTAATGGTTTAAAAAAATCATTATGTATGGAAGCTTGTTTCCATAACTGAATAAAAAAAAAAAAATGTAATTGCTACTTTTTAATCTTACAATTGTGACTTTTTTCAAACTTGAAATTCTAACTTTAAAAAAAAATCTAAGACATAAATCCGCAATTGCAAGTTAAAAAGTCATAATTGCAAGATATATAAACTCAAGATAGTCAGATCAATATATAAACTCGCAATTGTAAGAAAAGTGCCAGTCTTTTGGTTTCGTTGAATCTGGACTTTACTAGTCACAATTGCAACTTTTTATCTCACACTTCTGACTCTTCGAAATTGTGATATAAACTCGCAATTCTGACTTTATGAAAAATGAGAGAGATAAATTCACAATTGCAAGTTATAAACTTACAATTGTTAGAAAATGGGCAGTCTTTTTCTTTCGTTTTCAGATTTGTACTATTACTCCGTTGCTTTTTTTGTGTGTGCTATAAACTTGCAATTCTGACTTTTCACAATTTGTGTGACAAACTCATAATTCTGACTTTTTGCAAGACATAAATTCGTAATTGCAAGATATATATATATATATAAACTCAAAATAGTCGGATCAATATATAAACTCGTAATTGTAAGAAAATAGCAAGTCCTTTTTTGGATTTGCATGGAAGCCTGGCGGAAACAGGCTTCCATGCATATAGGATCTAACAATAACTGTTGTAGCTACATTCTTGAAGTTTTGTTATTTACCAACAGTCCACCAGGTGAACATGTATTAAAACTGTCAAGAGCACAAAATTAATTTGGCATGAACATTTGAAACAGAAAATATAGAAAAATGAAGAAATCAATCAAGTTGATTTATTGAAATAAAGCATGAAATCAACATTAAAATGATTCACAATATCATATAAACAACACACAAATGGGCCAATTCTGAAGAGATAATCAATTTTCTGATATTAAAGAACACAAAATAAAAAGAAAGTCACAAATGACATAACAAAACTTAACCTGAAAGTTGCACAACTTCCAAGAAGTAAAAGGGAAATCACAGATACAAACCATCTGTTCAGTTGTTCGTACACTAAAGTGCTTTGCACTTCTGCTTTCACGTTTATTTTTGAGACATTCATATTGAGTATTTTGCCTGGCACAGGCAAGCAGTTCACTAATATAGCGTCCATGTTTGATAGCCAATTCATCTTCACGGCAAAACATATATGGCAAGAACAAGTAACATTTAGTCCAAACCCTTCTGAGTGTGAATTAATCCTATATTTGTGGAATTAAAATGATGTTTTATCAGTTATGTTTGCTCCTGGATTTCTGTGAAATCCATAGCTCTCAGTGAATGGTAATAAACCAGAGGTCAGGTATGAAGAAAGGTCACGATATCAAGAGTTGAGGGTCGGCTGGTGAAGTCATCAATACGTATCATTCAGCAATGACAACAGTTCAGTTTTATAGCATTGCCAAAAAAAGAAAGAAAAATCCCTTTTGTGAGAAAGCATGCAGGCTGCCAGCTAATGAATAATGAGCCATAATCAAGCAATGATCGTACCATCTACAGATCCAAACTCTTTCTCGTGGGCGCGCGTCAGGATCTCTTTGTAGAGGATCTCAGCTTCCTTGTACTTGCCCTGTTTCAGATAGCATGAGGCCTGCAGGAAATATAATAAAAGAAGCTATTTTAAAATTAATGGCATACCCTTAAAAAAGTGTGTACAATTATTTCTATTACAGGTTATAGGTGAAGTACAATTTGTGACACTGGAACACAAAAACCAGTCATCAGGGTCAATTTTTGAAAATTGACATTTATACATTATTTAAAAGATTTATACAAAGCTTTCCATTGATGTATGGTTTGTTATGATAGGACATTATTTGGCTGAGAAACCATTATTTGAAAATCTGGAATCTGAGGGCGCATTAAGTTGATATATTTACAGTAGTAAATTTGCTAAATATCTTCATTGAAAATTATCTTTACTTAATATCCTAATGATTTTAGGCATAAAAAAAATGATCATTTTTGAGCCATACAAAGCATTGTTGGCTATTGCTACAAATATACCTGTACTACTTATGACTGGTTTTGTGCTCCAGGGTCACATGCATTTTAAAATTGCTCTCTTAATAATGAATGAGTCTAATTTGTTGTGCAAACACGAGTGCCGATTATATTCACCAGGTTGTTTTTGGTCTTGGCAACATTGGGGTCATCAGGTCCCAGTTTTTTCTCATAGATACCTAGAGCCCTGCAGTAATAATACTCCACCTCCTCATACTTCCCCTGATTCTGACAGAGCAGAGCCAGATTATTCAGCTGCTTGGCCACGTCTGGGTGATCCCGCCCCAACACCTGAGCAATGAAAGACAGAGAAAAATCATTACAATATGGCTGACTAATCACAGAAGACATGTTTATCCAAATATCGTTTTAATCTGTTGACAACAACAAACAGGCCAGGTTTTGTGAGAGTACCTTCTCTCTGATCTCCAAGGCTCTCTTGCACAGTGGCTCTGCTTCCTTGTATTTTCCTCTCTTTCCGTACAGGACCGCCAGGTTGTTGAGGGTGGCTGCCACCTGGTTTAGTCATGAAATATGTACATTGATTACTGGGTACAGTGTGGATCCAGACACAATGACCTTGTACTGTTCACTGACCATTTGTCATAAATATAACAAAGCTCTCTCAAAATCCCAGGCTCCAATCTGATTGCCTGGGTTTACACACGTATGTGAAACGTGCCATCGTTTCTATAAGTCTATATAGAACTTGATTTGAAGTTTGCAAGGCACTGAATCTCTGAAGACATTTAGTAGCAAATATAGTAGATAGTATCCCAAGCACAACTGTATAAATCACACTGTTTTTAATGTAATAGGTGTTTTGTTGTACTTACAGCTGGGTGGTCATTGCCCAGGGTCTTTTCTCTGATTGACAGGGCATCATTAAGGAGATGAGCAGCATCCTTGTATTTATTCTGGTCCCTGAGTGAAAAGAATTGCAATCAAGTCTTATTTCGAGATGCTTATTTCAGTTGTGGGCAATCTTCTTTCTATGGAAGACCATTTCTGCCACTGAATAAAAAAAAAATAATAAAAAGGTAAGTATAAAACCACAATTCAGACGTTTTTCTTAGAACTGCATGATATAAACTCACAATTGTAAAAAAATCAGAATTGGAATTCATAACTGGCAATTGCGAATTTATATCCTACAATTATGAGAAAAAAAGGTCAGATTTACAAGAAAAAAAGTCCGAATTGTGAGATATAAACTTTTTCCTCAGAACTGAACTTTATTGCACGCAATCGCAAGATTGTATCATGTATAACACAAGTGATAAAAAGACACATACCTTATTTAATTTTTTATTCAGTGGTGGAAACGGGCTTCCATATCTTTCACTTAAATATTATTCTAAATTCAATGAAGGAGAATTTGGTTTCCATGACAAATTAGGCAAATTTGCAAAATAATAGCCAGTTCTTACAGAGGATCTTGAAAACAATGAGGAATAAAAAAAAAAAAAAAAAACACACACACACACAGTATATATTAGGGATGGGTCACATCGAATTATCGAATATTCTATTTAATTATAGAATATCGATTAGGTTGTGCGATTATTTTCTAAAGGTGTAACAGGGCTTGACAATAAAGACTGTCCGATGGCGTGAAGGACGCTCGGATTTGTCACTTACCAGATCGGGTCACTGCAGGTGGTCACTATTGTATCATTTGCATGCGTTTTAAGCCTTGTTTGTTTAAAATGTAAGCGATTAAAAAGCATTTGGCGCGAAAGACAACTCCTTTCAGTACATGCGCGAACTGCACTGTCGGCACTCGGGCGCGGCACACATACATACACACACACATGTGTGAGCGCTAACCACGCCGGAGAACTTCCGATCGTTCAGCCTGATTGCGTGAACAATAGACCTGTTAAACAATATATTGTGAGAGGGCCGTTTGCTACAGCGTCCCCAAACAACTCAAAATAATAAACCAAAGTTGTCAGAACGATGCACGAGAGTGCTTCTCCGTCGCCTTCACGTGCTGTTTCCCATTAATGAAGCCGTGGCGAGCTCCCTGCATTCAAATTATTAGTTTTTTGCTGAAATAATAATATTCCACAGGTTGATATATTATATTTATATGCAAAATATTTGTGTTGTTTTTCGTGTTAAATGTGAAGAATGACAGGTTGGATGCCACACTTATTATTATTTTTTTGGCAGAGTATACAGGTGTAATTTTAACTTTAACTTCAGGCAATGTAACATGATTTTATGATCGTAATTTTGACTTTATTCTTAAAATATTATGACGTTAATTATTTAGTTATTTATTTGAGAAAGATAAACTGATCAAACTTGCGCTGGCCGCTTGGTATTTAAAAAAAATCAAACTTGAATTTAACAAACAAAGGATGTTCCAATCATATTTCTAAATTAAATTAATAAAGAAAGGAAACACAATAATGACCAATTTGCTATTAAAAACCAAAACTGAACTATTTAAATGGCAGAGAGAGAGAGAGAGAGAGAGAGAGAGAGAGGTCTATTGTTCACGCAATCAGGCTGAATGTATCGGAAGTTCTGTTCTCCGGCATGATTAGCGCTCACATAGTGTGTGTGTGTGTGTATGTATGCGTGCAGTGCCGACAGTGCAGTTCGCACATGTACTGAAAGGAGTTGTCTTCGCGCCAAATGCTTTTTAATCACATTTTAAACAAACAAGGCTTAAAAACGCAATGATACAATTTAGTGACCACCTGCAGTGGCCCGATCTGGCAAGTGACAAATCCGGCGTCCTTCACGCCATCGGACAGTCTTTATTGTCAAGCCCTGGTACACCTTTAGAAAATAATCGGCACAACCTAATCGATATTCTATAATTAAATAGAATATTCGAATATTCGATAATCGTGACCCATCCCTAATATATATATATATAAAATGCGGGCGGAATCGCGGAATGCAGTCATATAATGGACTTTACCGTATAACGCGGAATGTCATGGAATCTGTCGAAGTTTGGATGAATTAATCAAAAGTAGGTCAGTACACTTAAATCGACTCGCGCTATGGACTAGTATATATAAATATTAAGCCCCAAAAACACTATTTAAATATGAATCCTGCATGTTCTGCATCTCTGTTAATGAATGACACAGACATGCGGTTTCATTTACTGCACACATACATACTGAAGCGTGTGATGCTCGCGGTGTTTTCAGCATCTGCCGTCTCACTAAATGAGGACATAAATACATGAACAACATCCCCAGAACTGCTCGGAGAGTCACTTCATGAGCATTTGACCGTTTCATTTGAGTAAAACGATCGTCATATCATATATACATAGGCTACAGAAACTTAAAAGGTCCTCATGGCAACCTGTCAAAATATAAGTTCGGTTTAGCCGAATATATTACTGTGGTGCAGTAGAATATTACGTAATACAACTACAACAATTATTACAGCTTTTGTTGAGAATAATCACTGTCGCTAAATATGTTTACTTTAAGTTTTACAAAATGTTTACAGAATGCTTCTGGGTGATCCCTGCATTTATGTTATTATTAATATTACTGTTTATTTAATGTTGTTATTAACAGTTTTCAGAATTAAAGACATGTTTAAAAGCATTTAAAGAATGTTTTTGTCAGAGCTCTTGTTATTATTAATTTTGGCATTCATTTTCATTTTACACCAGACACGTATATCGGTTCAAAATATCGGTTATCGGTCTACTTGATCTGTAATAATCGGAATCGGCCCTGAAAAACACATATCGGTCGACCCTAATACACATATATACATATATATACACACACACATATACACACACACATATTTAAATGAAATGTAAAGAATGATTGAGTACATCCCAACACATAAACCGGCCCAGACAGTATCTGCAGACTTACTTTCTACTTTATGCAATCTTTTCTGGTAAAGCTGGCTGAAGGAAATCTAGCTGGTTAAAGAACGTAAGTTCTGTCCTCATTTACTCACAATCACATCACTCTAAACCCCCAAAATTACTTCATTTCTTCAGTGGAACACAAAAGACGAAATCTTGAAAAATGTACCGGTTGTTTTGTCAATGCATTTACAAATAATGGAAACTGGAGCGTCGAAGATGAAGCTAATACAAAATAAAAGTGACACGATAATTCAAATAAATTGTGTACTAAATTACATGCTGTCTGAAATAATTAGTCATTATTTGTTCAATGAAAATACAGACAGCTTCCCTACTATAAATATACAGGTTTGTAATGACATGGGAGTGAGTAAATAATGACTCTACATGCATCTACACATAAGCAAACACACACCTGTAGACCAGAGCCAGGATGTTGAGCATGGTGGCTACATCGGGATGGTCGTGTCCAGAGGTTTTCTCCAGGTCCTCCAGAGCCTGTTTGCAGAGAGGCACGGCCACCTCGTAGCGGCCCTGAGCGGCGTACTGGATCACCAGGTTATGGAGGGTCCTGAGGCGGGCTGGGATCTCATACCCACCCTGCTGAGCGGCAGCAAGCGCGGCGCTGTTGTGCAGGTGTGGAACTGAAGGGGGCGACAAAGAATCACTGTTACTATAAAAAATATGACTTGTATAGTTTCTCTAGCTCTGTCCCAAATGCCATTCTTGCCTCAAATCCACACTTTGGTAATGCCACATTGACTAATGGGTAGTACAACAAAATGGCATCCTCACAGCAATGCAGATTTAGCAAAAGGACTGATAGGACATGCAAAAGTAACGAGATGGCCAAATTCAGCATTCAACACAATAATCCCACAACAGCTCATCAATAAATTAAGCCTGCTGGGCCTCAACAATTCCCTCTGTAACTGGATCCTGGACTTTTAACCGGAAGACCTCAGTCAGTTCGGGTCGGCCACAACACCTCGAGCACTACCACACTGAGCACAGGGGCCCCACAGGGCTGTGTGCTCAGCCCGCTGCTCTTCACGCTGCTGACCCACGACTGCACTGCCAAGTTCAGCTCCAACCACATCATCAAGTTTGCCGATGACACATCAGTGGTAGGTCTCATCAGCAACAACGATGAAGCACTACAGAGAGGAAGTGGCACAACTGGCTGAATGGTGTGGCGCTAACAACCTGTCCCTCAATGTGGAGAAGACAAAGGAGGTTGTGATGGACTTCAGGAGAAACTCTGTTGACCACCCCACTGACCATCGACACCTCGACTGTGGAGAGAGTCAGCAGCACTAAATTCCTGGGGTGCACATCACAGAGGACCTCACCTGGACTACCAACACCAAGTCTATCTCCAAGAAGGCACAACAGCGCCTACACTTTCTCCGCCGGCTGAAAAGAAAGCCTCCCTCCACCCATCCTCACCACCTTCTACAGGGGTACCATTGAGAGCGTGCTGACCAGCTGCATCACTGTCTGGTGCAGGAACAGTTGTGCAGCAGACCGCAAGACCCTCCAGCGGACAGTGAACACCGCTGCAAAATCATTGGTGCCCCTCTCCCTCCATCCTGGATATTTTCCTTACACGATGCTCCAGCAAAGCAAAAAGTATCGTGGAGGACCCCACCCACCCTCCCACAGTCTCTTCCAGCTCCTACCCTCAGGTAGACGGTGCAGAGTATCAGAGCCCGCTCCGCCAGACTGCTCAACAGCTTTTTCCCCCAGGCTGTGAGAGCCCTGAACTCAAATCACACCGCCCTCTCTGAAACCCCAAACAACAAAACATCGTGCTTTTATCTTGAACAGGAGCGCTTCACCAAAATGAACTGAAAGCCAAATACATGCCTCACAGACATGATAAATCTATAGAAAGCTTTAAATTACTACTTAACGAAAGAAATAAAACAAAACTCTTTAATATAATCATTATCCGTGAATAGGCACTTCTCTCTAAAGTCAAATGAGGAGATGGCGAATCCTTACTATTTCCCCGACACATTCATGGTAATTATTTTTGCTGGGGCTTTACGGCAAGCTTTATTGCGTGTATTTGAGCATGCAGAACTCTTCCGCTGCGCTGACGGCTCGCTGGGACACTAAACACCGTCCGAGCCGCTCTTGACAGTTGCAGCACGGTCTCGTGTTTTTTCCACTAGAGTGGCCATTTTTTCATCAATAACTGATGGGTGTCTAAAATATAATAAGGAGAAGCCTAAAACAGGCCAGAGGCCCGGCCCGCATCTGAACTATGATGTGAATATTGGCCCGAAGCGCAGTCCTAGGGATGTAAAAAAGTCGGAGTCCAACTTTAAATTAAATATTAAACAAATACAATTTTTGGCTAAAAGTGTGTTGTAACGCAAGCGTTACTGAACATGTACGGAGTAAAATATTACTGGAAATTGATTAGTAATACCTTACACTACTCGTTACAACAAAAAGTAATCCGTTACTTTAATGTACTACTTTTGTAACGTGTTACTCCCAACACTGCAGTTTGGACTTGAATAAAGAAAGAAAACTTGCACTTATCCTTTTCGAAGGCATTTTGTTCAGAACGATATCGTGATGTATCATTATAGGATTTTCTAGAAATATATAGATTATCGCTGTATCGTAATATCGTTAACGTGAGCCATGTATCGCGATTATATCGTATCGTGAGGTACCCTGCGATTCCCACCCCTACTGTTCACACCAAGAACAACTATAACGTTAACTATATTAACGACAATACCGTTATTTTTATTATAAGTAGACACTGCCTTTATTCCATCTGGTGCGTTTAATGCTTGAGCTCTTTAAAATCTGTTAACGGTCACCCTCAATAGATGTGAAAATGCACTGAACTTAAATGGTTGTAATTCTTAAATGTTTTGGTACACAGACCAAAGCTTGGTTAATGCTGAAGTGAAAATTTAAAAAGGTTTAAGAAGTGTATGTCTGTTGTAAAGCAAATGCACTAAACATTTTACACAAAATATATTTTACTAAATATATTGAACACTAAAATTACTAGAAAATCAAAGCCATATCTAACAAAGTTGTGTTCCAAATTTGATGTGGATATCACAAAAATGCTAGATTTTGTTTAGGCTTTGATGCTTTCTCCTGTCACAAATTATTACATATCCATCACATTTCACTTTTATTACAAAATATGGAACCTAGAGTTAAGGTTTGAAAAATATGGAAAAGCTGCATCCAATTTGAATACAGTTTTCAAAAGATGGATTTTGAGTGCATTGAAGCCTTTGAATTACACCTAATTTAAGATGCTATAAATAAAATATATGTAGATGCTGCCAAGTGTCCCACTAACAGGTAAGAAAAATAATTCTGAAAGTAAATATCAAAGTCCACACTACAAGTTTTAAATGAGGACTTTGCTTTTCTTATAAATTAGGGTGATTATTTGTATCATTTTGTACGTCCTTACCCTGGTCATCTTCATCATTGGGAAACAAGTCATCCAGGGCATCTCTGGGAGTCTCACAATTTTTTCTTCCTAAAACAAAGTTGAAGAAAAAAAGATTGAAATATTTAATTTAGTATGATTCTTGTTTATGTACAGTCTGTGCTGCTCTGTTACTATTAGTCTTACATATTAGATAATTTCTAGAGTCAGCTGCATCTGTCTTTAGAGATTTGAATGGCTCCATTAATTCAGAAATATAAAATGACAAACTGGAGGCAACGGTTCTTTTAACAGTGTCTTCAAATGTCCAATGCAGAAAGAGAAAAATGAAAAACATTGGACTGAAGTAAAGGAGAAGACCTTCTGTTTTCCAGAGAATACAATTTACTAATTCATCGCAGTAACAATGAAGATCTTCTTCTCCATCCAGCAAAACAGAGTCATCTGTTCAAACCGACAATTAATCAATGCTGACTACAGTTACAGGAAGAATGACACGGCTCATTTCAAAGAAAAAAGCCAGGCTATTGCTGCAGAGGAGAAAAAGTTCCCCTTTTATTCATTTATAGGTCCAATTAGAACGTTAGTCATGAGTTCTTGCACCAAAAACAATTGTAGATTAGATTTCTAATTTAGTAAATGTATTAAAATGAACTCCAGATCAAAACAATTTTCAACAAGGGATACACCAGATTTATTTTAGTTATCTAAAACCATAAACTTTAAACAAAATGGAATAAAACAACAACTAAACTGAAAAGATAAGTTATTAAAAACAATATAGATATATTGTAAAAGAAAACAAAATACAAAATGACTAAAACAAACTAAACTGATAAAAACATAAATCAATAGACAGACACAATATGAATAATGACACCAGCGTTATTTTATTATTTGTATACTGCTATTGTCACGAATCCAGTCTATGAACTTCTGTTCCCTCACCACCACGAGGTCACTCGCTCACCACATGGACTCTTGCACTGCATTACTGTTGCACTTGACCTCGGACTCCAGCTCCCATCATCCATTGCACTGATGACACACACAGCTGATTCCCATCACATGCCCACATAAGCCATGTACTTCCTCAGTCAGCTTGCAGAGTATTGTAAACACATATCGCTACCCTAGCTGATAGTTACTTTACGGAGCCTGTCTTAGTTGTCATGGTTTTGTCTTGCCTGTTTCGGATTGTGTTTTCTCCTGCCTGGATTATCTGTCTTTACCTTGCCCTGTTGGATACTGTTCACCGATCGAAGACCCATGCTTGTCCTAGGAATACTCTTTGTCTTGCCTCATCTGTGACTCTTTGCTGTGTATCGACCCATGCTCGTTTCTGACCATCTCTTTGAATAAAGTCCTGCAGATGGATCGCACGTTTCATGTTCTGATCATTTCGTAACAGCTATAGCATTTATTCATATTTGATTTAGCTTTAATTTTATTATCTAATTGTAGTTTAAATTTTAGAAATGTTGTTGTGATTTTGTTATTCATTAATACTTCAAATTAAACTTGCTTAATATAATTTAGTTGCCAGGGGAACATTTGTAATTTTGGCTTTTCTTCTAATATTTATATTTTATTTAACTTTATTTCAATAAGTAGGAATTAGTCTGAGATTTAGTGTAACAACACAGAACGACACTGGAGATAGAATCCAGCACCATGAAGTTTCTTTCTGGAGAGAATATTTAATCTCCTACAAATATAAATATACACACACACACACACACACACACACACACACACACACTAGTGCTGTCAATCGATAAAAATAAATTAACCAATTAAATCGCTAATTTTTCTAAAATTAATTGCGATTAATCCCACCTAGCATTAAAGTTTTTAAATATATTTTAATTAATCTTCAAATGTACAAACAAAAGACAGTATATTTTTTATATTTCATTAATGGCATCTTTTTATGATTGAAGGCCAGCATCACTGATATCAATATGTCTCTATAAAATTGTTTTCCCTTTAATATTTAACCATTGACTGTCCATCATTACAGTATAATTGAGAGCAATCAATTTAGAAATTTATTAGACTTAACTTCACTAAATTTAAGTGGACTTAAAACAATCTTCACATAAACCCATAATAAAATGGCATTTATCTACCTGTGCCCTTCAGCAGAAATATACACAAAATGAATAGTGTTAAAACACTAAATTAAATATAGATTAACCCCTTAAAGCCATTAAAGTTATTGATTGAATCTTTTTCTTTTGTTCTTGGATTAATAGACATTGGCACAACCTATCTGCTATCACTGGACACCATACGATGCACATCCACGACACTGCATATGAATAATCTGTTGCACCTTTGCACATCTATCTGCTGCTCAACCAATCTGCTGTTAATTTATAATCTGTTGCACCTCACATTATTACTATGTATAGACCACATTATGTATAGATACTGTACATAATGTAGATGTCTTATCTGATGTATAATGTGTCCTTGATAATTGAGTATGTCTCTATAGTACACTAAGCGTACTGAGTATATGTATGTGTATTTGCACATTGTCTTCTGTACACGATCTGTAAATATGTACTGTCCATATGTATAAGTGCTGTTGTTTTTTGCACTGTCTGTCCATATGTAAATTGCTGTTGTTTTTTTGCACTGTCTGTCCATATGTAAATTGCTGTTGTTTTTGCACTGTCTGTCCATATGTAAATTGTTTGTTGTTTTGCACTGTCTGTCCATATATAAATTGTTTGTTGTTTTTTGCACTGTCTGTCCATAGGTAAATTGTTTGTTGTTTTTGCACTGTCTGTCCATAGGTAAATTGTTTGTTGTTTTGCACTGTCTGTCCATAGGTAAATTGTTTGTTGTTTTTTGCACTGTCTGTCCATAGGTAAATTGTTTGTTGTTTTTGCTGTCTGTCCATAGTAAATTGTTTGTTGTTTTGCACTGTCTGTCCATAGGTAAATTGTTTGTTTTTTTTTGCACTGTCTGTCCATAGGTAAATTGTTTGTTGTTTTTGCACTGTCTGGAGCACGCTCATAAGAATTTCACTCACCAAGGCACTTGTGCTGTGGTGATGTGACAATAAAAGTGATTTGATTTGATTTGATTTGGCTGGTTATTAGTGTATTTGTCTGCTATTGCATTAAAAGCTGCTGCTGCTGCTGAACGTGACGCGGATCTGACACGCATATTATTTTCTCACAACTCTTTACATTTTCTGACCCACTTCAGGTCTTAAAGTCTCTACTAATGAGCGGACGAGTTGAATCGGGTGTTTTAGATGAGAGACACAGACACACAGTGCTGGGGTTCCTCAGGACAGTTTTTAAAACCATTTCAGAGACATGTTCTTAAATATGACGCATATATAACACATTGCATGCATGCACACAGTATTAAGGCAGCTTGAATCGCCTTTATGGTAACTTCATGCCATAACTAGGACATTGCATGCACATAGTTTCTTTTGCTGTTTGATGTGAAATGATACACAGGCTACAGCGCATGTCGGCACCTTTGTGTTTGTATTTGAAGAGCGCGCGCTATGAGCACAGTATCTTTTAATTTACGCACTTGTTTGACTCGCGCCTGGCGCGGAGGCGACGTTAGAGAACGTGTTTGAAATGTCTCCCGTTTGATGTGGTCATAAAGACGTTCTGCATCTAAATAAACGCAATCCTTTAAGAAAAAAAAGAGACGGAGGAAGCATTTGTGAGTAGGGTGCCCAACACTAGGCCCGCCCTGCATAAACTACGTGAAATATTTTTTACGCATTAATCTGAAAAAAATGTATCACCTGCATTAATGCACAAATTGTAATTGATATATATAAATATTAATCAAAAAAAATAAATTACAACATGTAATTGGGGTGTTTTTCTTGTGCCAGTACGACGATCCACCCCATAGACACTCACCTCTGGTGAGACGCCATCATCATATTTCTTGAGCTGGTTCATGAACTCCAGATGTTTCTTCTCCTCCTCCAGCTGTGCAACACTCTGTTCGCTCTTCTGGAGCTTCTGCTGGGTGTTGGCTAGCTCATCTCTCAGCCACTGGTTCTCCTGACAGAGCCGTCGCACCTGAGCACGCAGCTTCTGCTTCTCTGACTCCACTGCGTTCAGGTGGTTAGACAGGGCCATCATCACCTGATATGTAATATAGGTGATGTAGTATCTTACATTATTAACTAGATCAGCAACGTATGCTAACAACAGACTTTCTACAAATTCAGTGGCATTCACCCTCTGTCATCGCTCTGGGCGGGAGCGCCCAGCCTACCCCAGGTCATATGTTGAATTGAAAGCCCATTTCCGCCGCCTGTATCCGGATCTTGTCCTTTCCGGGTCATGACCGAGTTCACATGGAGGAACCCATTCTCCAGAATCGAGAGGGATTAACCTCAGACGACACGAAGGAAGGGAGCAGAATGTCCACCTGTTCAGTCCAGGTGACCGCCAGGTGAGGGGAGCAATGCTAGCTACGATACCAACATACGAGCTCTGGAGAGTGAGGACTCAACCTGTGAATTGAGAGAGGAAACGTTAGATCTGGCTCATATTGAAGGAGCAGCATGCTCAGGTGACCCTCTAGGTGAGGGGGAGCAATGTGCTAGCTCGACCAACAGGAGAGCTGACTCATCACAGAGCTCCAGAAATGGGGAGCTTGAGAACCCATTCCTTCAGAATGTGAGAGGAAACCAGTACGCCATAAGCCGAGCGGCATGCTCAGTGACTCCCTCTAGGTGAGGGAGAAATGGCTAGCTCTACTAACAACGAGCTCCTGAGAGTGGACAACCCACTCCTCAGAATGATGAGGGAACTTAGATGCTCAGAAGGAGCCGACATGCCTCATCAGGTGACCCCAGGGTGAGGGGAGTGCTAGTCACCGACAATGCTCAGAAGGAGCCGGTGGCTCATAGGGTGACCCTGAAGGTGAGAGGGGCGCCCTTGCTACCGACCGGCAGGAGGCCATGTGTCGAGCACATAGAGGCCTAACAACCTGAGAAGTCGTTGAATGATGCTCTGAGAGCGGGGAACTACATTCCTCAGAAATTGAGAGGGAACTTAGACGCCTGTAGCTGTAGTGGCATGCCTATAGGTGACTTCACCATGGTGAGGGGAGCATTATGCTACCGCTCAATTTCAACAAGGAGACGCGTTTTGACCTAGCCTGGATCTAGCATCGACGAGTGAGGTAATCACTGCGACAGCCGTTTATAGGCCTTTAGGATAATGGATTGTACTCATCCAATTGGTTGCAGTGGAATTAGAGAGGACCATTAAATTGAAGAGGGGCAGAAGAGGGAAGGAGATGCCTACTCTGGTCCGGACGTAAAGTAACTTATGAATTTGCGCTACATGCCTGGAAGATCGACCCACAACAATGTCGGTGTTTGCCACTCTCTGACCTGCTGCCTTCCCCAGCCCTACCCGAAATAGGCGAAATAGAGGAGAAACTGAGTCAGCGAGTCTAGTTCTTCTGAGCCCATCGTGTCTGATCCCAGACTGAGATGGCTAGGACCCCTGGTTGTTTGGCTCAGGCTGTGTACCTTTAATACGAGCTTAATTAAATTTGGCAATACCTGTCTCTAGATGGAGTTAAACCAATGGTACTATTACCCATTTTCCAACAAGCACAGATTAATGCTGATTTGTTCGAAAGAGAAAAAGATAGACTTGGACTTGGTCGAGACCAACTGGAACATTTTATGTAGTCCATGTTCAAAGACCAAGTCCCGAGACAAGTCCGAGTCCAAATACCAACGTAGTCCAAAGATTTAAAACCGAACTGAATGAGTACTACAGCCCTAATATATAATGTTCTTCGCTATTTATTAACATAAATTGCAACAGATTTCTAAATATGTTAATCCAGTAGAATAATAACATTATTTACCTGTGCCCTTCATGATCAAGAGGAAACTATACATTGATGTTCATTGAACTGAAAGTTATCAACGTGATAACATGTTATCAACAAGATTGGGGTCAGAGCATTGATATCCTCGCTTTTGATTAACAGACATCACAGCAGCTGGGTTAGCCATTTGGTAATTTACTGCGCAATGACGCGGATCACGATGTCACTGCTCAATTGCATCGCTAACATGACAGGTTACAGACTACAGCACGCCAAACCATTTGTGCTCTGTAAGGTGGTGCCAGCGACTTGAGCACAGTATAATGGCAGACAGGAGAGGAAAATTCATATTTACTGACATGGCCTGACAACATCTCATCTGACCACAGATCATTGAGCCCCACTGAAGCCCTCATCACCAATCATCAAATGGTATGGCGGAGGCGATCTAAAAAGCTCCCTTTATGTAGTAAAGATATCCCGGCGCTCAAAATATTATTTAACAAGATAATTCTGACAGCACTCATAATATACATTTACGAAATAAGACTGGCTAATGTAGGGTGAACAAAATAATATAATAAAAAGAGAAATACTAATTAGCATACCAGTAATGTAGAATTTATAGAAAGATACTAGAGAACACACTGAGGGCTAATAAATGAACTAATTAAAGAATATAACCAACATGTTCTGTGTCAAGAGAGGAAACAGTCTATGAGGGGAGAGGTATGAACCAGAGAGACCAGACCGCCATAACCGGAGACTGGGCCGAGCTGAACGCGAATTGACGACATCAATGAATTGATGAAGCGATCAACAGCGACCAATGAGTTTAACGAAGATCAATGATTAACCAGCGACCAATGACCTATTGAGCTGAACCATGACTGGCTGAGCTGAACCAGCGGAGACTTGGGCCGGAACGAAGTGACTTTGCCAGTTAACCGCGACCGCTGACGGCGATCAATATTGACCTGCCGAGATCATGACGAACCGCGACTCAATGATAATCAATGGTTTAACGATCAATGATTATCTGAATTGAGACTGGTTTGACACCTGACCATTGACGAGGACTGAATGGACCAGAGGAGAATCAGCCGCACCGCCACCACATCATCAACCGCCAGCCGACCGACGCCACCGCAGAGATCAGCGGTCCAACCAGCAATGCTCGCCTGAAAACAACTGACCCATCTAACTCAGCCGGTCTATGCGCGTATCATAAAGGCTGCCCATAACATCCGACCCACCCATGAACCTGCCGAAAGGACAGAGATCATCACCGTCTGTGGCAGCCAAAAAGACAATGCACAATCACCAGGAAAGCGAGTGGTTGTGAAATGTCGATCAGTTTCCCATCTGCCGCGAGTTCACGCCACGCAACACACGCCGAACTGCCATCAGCGAACAACAAATAACCTACGCTGTTACCGCGTTTACCAACACGACTTAAACATGTCAACTGAGGCAGAACCAGACCACCAGCAGATTCAAGAATGTACACCGTATAATGAATTGTTTAACACGAGATGAGTCACTAAGACCATCACACAAACCCAGTTGATGACAGAGGCCCGGCCACAAAACCAGAACTATATTCAGATCACTGACTACAAGCCCCGCTTCAGATACCACTTTATTTGCCAGCACCAATGGCAGACCTTATTTAGAATAACTGCACATCATATTGAAAGATCAGCAAAGGAACTGGCCACGAACTGATACCAACACTCGCTGAGCCAGTTATCCATATTGACAATCACATCAAATGAAAATCAACAATGATTACCACGGTAAATTTACTCAACTGCGCCGAGGCAGCCAACAAACTAGTATCCGAACAACGGATCATCGAAGCTTGTGATACCGCCGAAACCGCCTACGATGATGCACTTTCACCTCCACCACCACCAGCAAGACGGTGTTAATGTTGTCACTTTGTTCGCGACGAATATAATAATCCTAAACAGCTCATCAGCAACAACCAGCCTGGCACCTCAGATCCTGAATTTTGATCAGCCTGGTCGCCACAACACTGAGCACCACTGCACTGAGGGACTACAGGGTTGTGCCCATGACCACAGCCTGCACCACTGTCACCAGAATAAATATTGACAAAGAAGAGGATGGACTTAGAAACTCTTGTTGACCACCCCTCACTCAGGCACGCACCGCCAGTGTCCATAATCCCCTGAATGATCGACTATGCACCACAAACCACCAGCGTTGAATGCCTCGCGCTGACAGTCACCATTAACCATGGTAACCACGGCGAAGGCACCATTGGCAACAGGTCCATGGAATGAAACTGATCGACTTGACTGAAGAATCAAAGACTGATATTTGAACCTTCCAGGATAATCGGACCGCACCACCTGCCTGAACGGTCCTTCACCGACGGCTGTGGCACTGGTCCAGCAACCCATGTCCATACCATCGACAAGGAATAACCCAGAACTATAATATAACAATTATTGAGAATATGAAATAATATGATTGTGCAGGCAGCGCTATTTGATATCTTAATTGACGAACTAACAACAGTAGCTCTGAGTTTTAAAATCAGCTGGGTGTAAAGCACGCATATCGAACTGGCATGTCTCTATGCTGTAATACCCATCCATTCAGCCTCTTAACCACCACTAGTAATGAATCAAGACGATGAGTCCAATAATAACCACGATGAACGGCAAAACAAGGGACTTTTAAATATCCAGAATGTTAATTAATGAAGATAATTTTAACTTGAATTTCTCAATAAAACTGACAAACTGCCTGCTGCCATCTGAGGATTCTTCAAGGAAGAGAAGAATCAAAGGTTCACTGAATAAAGAAGAAAACCGACTAAGAAGACTATCAAAGAAAACCAATAATTTGAATTAGTGAATGTTTTAAGTTTACAGTGAATACGGTAATTGACTTGTCTACTGGGAGACTGCGACATATCAACTGATATTTGACATAGTTAATAAAAGTAAACATCTACACCACCAGACCAGCCCCAGCCGTGAGAAAACTGAAACCCAGACCTGTTATTATGATTCAGGAAATGGCTGATTTGAATGGAGATCAATACTGTTTTGAGTTCAAATGATCCAGATGTATCTGTTTCACCAACTTACACAATAAAGGAAATAGACCACAATATTGAGTCAGTGATGAAAACCAGAGGAAACAAAAGGATGTATGATGAAGCCAGTATGGCTGTGCACCAAAGGGGTTAGTTCACACAAAAATGTCATTAGTCTGTGATTTACTCCACCTCATACTGTATATCTTCTTTCTGACAACCAATCATTGCTATATTAAAAATTATCCCAATTTCTAAGCTTGAACACAGTAGTGGTTGGGTGTCACAGTCTGCCATAAATAGCTGAAAACCCATGCTTTTAAAAAAATATCCATATATCAAGTATATTAAACACTTTTCTCTCACTTCCATCTAATCAATAGTGAACGATCAAAGAGGATTTTACCAACACTAAAGATGACCAGATCCACCTGACGCAAAATATATATTTATTAAAGGAACTGTATTTTTGAATTAGTTAAATATACATCACTGCTGGGATATTTATTAATTAGGGTGAACTTTTCAGATATTGAAACATTGATTTTAAATCATAACTTTAGTAAATGTCAGTAATTAATTTATTCAACTGTTGATAACTGATACAATACCTTTGAGAAATAACAAGTATCAGATTCAACACAGTGAGCTGCCCCAACACTGGAACTCAAGTTCATTATTGAAGGACGGTAAAGGTGACGTTTATGAGACTTGCAGCTAAAGCAGAAGTGCACCACATTTGAGAGGGGTAATTAAATAATCACCTCATTTTTAGCATCTAAGACAACTGACACAATCTGCACCTTCAATACTGCAACCTGAAGTTCAATAGACGCCCAGCGATAATATTGTACTGTTTTAAATAGTCAAATGTATTTACGTTATTGGAATTGTATCCAATACTACACAATGCTACTGGCCAATTTGATGTGTGTGACGATTGACACGCACTGGCCATTAGGTGGATATTAGACACGTACTGGCCAGCTAGGGGTGAGACGAGAGTCACATACTGGCCATTAGGGGTGAGACTTGAGACACGTGATTGGCCATTAGTGTGGACGAGACACGTATCATTAGGGGTGTGACGAGACAACGCATTAGCGGCCATTAGGGGTGTGACGAGACACGATTGGCCAGTTAGTGTGTGATTTGAGACACGATTGCCATTAGGGGTGTGACGAGACAAGGCGTGATTTAATGAGTCATTAGGGGTGTGACAGGAACAACTTATCCCTACTAGATTTGAGACGAGACTGTTATACGGTTTTTATCCTCTATGCATGGAGAGATATAGGAGCCTGAAAAATAGTCTGGTCATTCATCCGAAAAACACCAAAATGCAAAAAATGTAGGCATTTTGAAAACGATCAACTGAACTAATTTAGTGACCCAATATAAACTTCATTTTTAATTAATATGCACCGGATTAGTTCAATAAACAATATGTAACCAGAGCTGTACATTCTGAGATAAATTGATGAATCTGTTTTTTTATAAATTGAATGATCACGATGTCCTCTCATTGTCAAAAACCTAATTTACTTGACAGAAATGTTCATTGCTTGACCTTTTAACTGACCACGCAGATAATGATATATTTATATATATATATATATATATATTAGGTCGGCCGCGGTAGACGAGTGATGATCAGACAGTTCCGATTGTTAATGCTTAAACACTGCTAATCGCCACTTGCCTCACCGTGTGGCAATCGTCATCACCGCCGCTGAGAGGTATTTAACCATTATAGTACATGCAATTTTGTTCAGTTAGAGGACACTACAATTAAAACTGAACGCTGCTGCAATACAATGCAACACACCGAACAATGATCTCTCTGAGAGCCGCAACTGTCTATCACAGCAGATTCATAGGTCTTCGTTTTTATTTCACTTGCCGCGTCTTGTAAACCCTCAGACAATAGCAGATTTCTGTGAGTCATGATTTTATCATTTTAACATTTCTGTTTAACGTAACGGTCGTAACTCTGGTGCAATTTGAAGGAGGAAGAGATAACCAAGGGCGGTTCTAACATTATCCTGTTGCCGACGTCCTTTCAGAACAGTATATCTGCGTCATTTAAGATTCTTATCGAGCTAACATCGGTACAGCCTGATCAACAATGGACCGTCTATGCGCCCGCTGCATGCATGAACTAGTGTCGCTTTATATTGTAGAGGTCTGGAGCAAAGCATGCAACGGCTGCTCAGAGCAGGCTATCAGATATAATAAATAGCTCTCAACAACATGATATCCCAAATGGTGAAACTGGCAGACCTCTCTACTGTGGAGGAATTCAAAGACATTTATAACCACCATTAAGTATTCCTGTTTACGGCTTAACCGAAAAGAATGGGATGTAGAGAAGCGAGAGGAGAAAAGTAAAGAGTAAAAGAAGTAGAGCTGTGGCGCATGTATCGAGAGAGCGAGATGATGACCACAGTTCATTAGACAAGGCATCGAAGTGAGCTGAAGAGGTTGGCACTGTTTCTACACCAGGTGAAAACATCGAGTTTTTGCCAGGGACTGGAGTTTCTTTACGGAGTTTGATCATTGCAGAAACTGAGACTGATGCGCCTGTAAATGATCAGTGAATAGGGGCGGCGCTTAAAGTAAACAATAATTTTGATTAGGCAGTGCTGACGGGGTGCTAGATCATCATTCAAGTGGAGGTACTGCGCAATTTTATATATGGACATGGCACGTCAGCTTATGAACATTGGAAATACTTCTGATCATTCATTTCTATGTAAAAGACCGTCAAAACATCAGTCAAGCCAACAACGTCACGTGAGGATGAGCATCAGCCTTGAAAATTTTGCACCAAGAACAAGGTATGCCATGACATACGCCTTGTATAAATTAGGTGTAATTGAAAGTGTAAAATTGATTACGATGTAATAACAAGTCAAACATTTGACGCCGTGATATTCAATCTCAGAGACTGAATCTACTTCATACATATTACTGTAAGGATAGAAACTGTATACCTAGCTGTTTTAATTTATTTTAATATTTCATCAAAGGTACATAGTAGCAAAAATTTAAAAACAGATTCGAAGATATTGACGCTAGCTAACTTTCGTGTTAAACGTATTTTTCATTTTTCAACAACTGACATTAGGTGCTTAAAAGATAGGTTATCAAGACTTTTAAATTATTTTTTCATTTTTATTGATCAAATCATAGTAAAGACACTATAGTGTGTTTATAATTAAATGATGTAAACATTCAATTAGTATGGTGTAGACTACACATGGTTTGTCCAAAAATCATCAAAATAAATCACTGCACCTTTAGAAAACTTTGTAATTCACACATCTTGATGAATGTGATCTGATGTCACTTGGTCTAGATTCAACCAGGACCTCACTGAGCCAAATTGTGTGACTTTCTCATGCACTATACATCTATGTCAAACATCATTATTACAGTTGTCCTTTCAGTCAAAGAGCTCCCAAATAACACATAACCAGAGTTGTTATGTAATGATATATGTGTATAGTGTATAGTTACACTGTTATTTTTGCTCATAAAGGTAATAGAAATACATAATTCGGAACTGTAAAGGGTCTACTTTTAATTTGTGTGCACATTCCCAGTATCAACAAAACGTAGTGCTTTTATAAAATAAAGAAAACAAACATGATGCGTTTTCTGCCGTCTCATCTTGAATAGGAACGCTTCACAAAAATACCAAAACTCAGAGAACACATGCCTCACAGACATGACAAATATATCTATTTAACACTTTAAATTACTACTTGACGAAATATTTTTTTTAATAAAAATTGATGTCTTACAGACATCTGTCAGATGTTTGTAAACAGCAGATGCTTTCCAGATCAAGAGATCTTTAACAGACATCTTACAGACATATGTGTGCTATCTGTCCAGGGATCTTTGGCTGCGTCCATTGCATCCGACACGTTTTTTTCACTGACACGCCCCCAACTCAGAAACTCAGTGCTTAAAGAAAATCATGTACAGGTAATATAAACTAGATAGATTTTCTACAATTAATAAAATACTTGAATCTAAAAAAGGATTTACATTTACATTTATGCATTTAGCAGACGCTTTTATCCAAAGCGACTTATTCAGGTTATAATTTTTTTGTCAGTATGATTTATCATCTAGAAAGTTTTATGTCTTCTGTTTCAGAACAAACAACACAACCATATTTTTATTATGTCATTTATTTGCACAATCTTCCAATTAGTATTTATCAAATACTAAAAAAAGAAAAAAGTTTTTGTCTGTGCACTCAACAAACAGAACACACCGGTTCACTTTCTTATTTCATTTACATGTTAATGTCTGAAAACAAAGCAAAAACAGAAAAAGTCTATAAAAGAGTTCAACTCCATTAAAAAGGGAAATAGAAAAACAAATAGTAAATGTAAAAAAAAATCAATGCAGCCATGGTTAAAATCATTTTAGTATTTGTAAGACAATTCAAACCAGTATAAAGGATATGAAATGGCAGTACACTGTATGTTTATGTATACACGTGACAGAGAATAGAAGAAGAAGAAGAGAAGCTTTCCTCAGTGGTTCATTCAAAATCAATACTTTCAAACTTTAAAAATAAGGTTTTGTGCAAATGTCTACATTTCTATTTGAAACAGACAGATCAAATATAGTGTTTTCTCAGTTTTACAGAAAAAAACCCATCTCATGTTGCCCTAAATGTAGTGCTTAAAAACAACCAGAAGCCCAAAATGGTTGAACAAACCTCAGCAGTCCACCTCAAAAAACAAAACCAGTACAAAAACTAGGTTAAAACACAGAATGAAAAGAACAGTTCTATTCATAAAAGACACAAAACATCGATTTTATGCACAATGTAGCTATATTGCAGTTTGCACTTGGCTGTAAAATAACGCCACAAGCCATAACAGCAAACTCAATGAATTTAATACTGAAAACCTATTTTTGTTTGACACACACACACACACACACACACACACACACACACACACACACACACACACACACACACACACACACACACACACACACACACACACACACACACATACATAACCACAGGTAAAGCTGCTATCACCCTCCCTCAGTATTTACAAACAGGCCATTTTTGTAAAATTATTTTTGAAGGGTGAAAGAACATAAACAGATTAGGGATGTGCAACAGCAATCGAGTACTCGAGTAGCCTACTCAGCTGCGACAGCAATGATCGATCATGAAAACGATGATTGTGGAAAAGAAAAAATCTGATTGGTTATAGCAGCACTTTGGGCGGCACCCTGAGCTCTGATTCTTTAGCTTGCAACAGCATGCGGTTCAAAGTATAGACGTGAGAAGAGAGAAGCTTGGCATTGAAGTCACGTAGTGATGTCTGGGTACATATCTGATTAACCTAATATAGGATGCGTTGAATGCCCTGCATATTCCCATTGTTTAGTTGCATGCTCAAATGCAAAGCCCGATATTGACTGAGTTATTTGAGACGGCCATATTGCTTTTAGATGTTTCTTTAAAAAAAATACTGATCCTATAATAATGCAGCAGTGATGTTTTCTGTCATATTTGTTCAACAGTAGGCATACTTCAATTAAAATTGTTTTTGTACTTCGTATGGCTTCGAAAACACGCAGGCGATTTTATGAATAACTTGATAATGTAGATGAAAATATAGCACAAATCTGCCATAAACATTAATGACAAGCAATATTATGAGAACTTTATAGAATCCTGTCCTTGACCGTGTTTTAGCGCGCTGAAAGTGCATCACGGTGGGAGCTCTCTCTCTTTCTCTCTCGTGCTCTCTCTCTCTCTCTCGCTATAGCACGTTACTTAAAGTTCACTAGAATTTCATAAGCATTATAATGAGAACTTTGTAGGATGTGAAATCTATAGTAAATTCCGTCCTTTCCCGTGTTTCAGCACATTGTCAAGCGCATCACGGCGGGAGCTCTCTCTCTCTCTCTCTCTCTCTCGCGAGAAACTTTAAGTTCACTGGCATATGCATCCTTTTGTGCAAATACAAGTTGTAATGTTACGTTTATGTTATGTATCTAAGTTATCTGATTAATATCATAGGAAGTGTCATAGAACGTGTTTCAGTTTATTGGCATAAAGTCAGCGTCACCTCAGGCAGCTATTCTTTTTTAATAACATTGCTGCATCATAATCATAATTTCATGTCATATTTAATTTTTAACATTCATTATTAACAGTCTTCATATATTTGTATTATCTCCATTACGGCCATGCCCCAGTACTCGATTAATCGTTTTTGAAACCTAACGATGATCGAAATAAAAAACTGCCCATCCCTAAAACAGATCCACCACAAAAGTTACAAAAAGTGGGACCGGACGTCCTGTTATCATCCCAACAATCTTTTAGTATGAGCCCTTATTAGCCGGCAGTAACTGGACTCTGTATTTAACACAAAGACACAGCCTTCCAAAAACACTTGGTAACATGGTAACCGTGAATGATCAGAGATGACAGGTAGAAATGTTAAAAGAGTAAAAAGTTAAAATATCTGCTCGTCATCCCACACAGAGAGAATTAAATGATTTAAAGGGCGTTTTAAAGCATTTTACAAACAGATCTCCCTTTAGATTTAACCCACACAAGCTGCCCTTCTTCATACAAAATACCCCACGCTAGTCCACGTCAACACGCCTTTGATATTCATTCAGGTAAAGAAATTATAAAATACTGTTTTAAATAACCAAATACACTTTTTTATAATTCACAGCTACGCTAAAATCATTCAATAAACAGTAACATAAACTCCTCCCATTGGTTTTGTGGCCCTCAACTTGCATTTGAACTCCTCCCACTTGTCATTTAAAGGAACAGTTCACCCAAAACTGACATTTTTGTTATCGCCAACTTACAGACATCACACAATGGCACAGAATGAGATTTAAGAGCTATGGAGAACGTCTCAGGTTACGTATGTAACCATGGTTCCCCGAGTGGGGAACGAGACACTGCGTCCCCTAGGGGCCACTATGGGGAACGCCTCCAGCGTGACTCGTGCCTGAAGAAACATATGAAAAAACACCATCCGTTGGCGGCGACAGCCCAGCGTCACTACCGCGCGACCACAATATAAGGGCGGCCGGGCGAATACATCATCCGCTTCTTCGTCTGAAGCTTGCGTCCGAAGCATGGCCCCAAAGCCTAGGGGCGCGGTGTCTCGTTCCCCACTGGGGAACCATGGTTATCACGTAACCTGAGGCGTTCCCCTTCATGGGAACTTGAACTGCGTCCCCTAGGGGCCACTATGAACGTTATACCCACGCCCGCCATGCTGAGGGAATGCAAGCCAAATTCCCGCAGGAGGCGAGCACAAGTTAACTCTACCATTTGGCTCAGGAGTTGCCCCTGTTTGGACGGTTGATGCTGTCAGTGACATTATCCTCCTTTGGCCAAAACCCGAGCTGCATACCTGAGTACTTACCTGCTAGGTGCCGGCATTACCGGACCCAAGGTAGAGCTCACAGGTTTGGAATCATTCTTATACAGAAAGATTCCTTTAAGGGGATAGGGGCCAAGTACCTAGTGGTAGCCACTAGGTCCTGGCCGGTCACTAGGGGCTACCGCTTGCTCTACATGAGCTTGCTGAGGGAGCTGTCTCAACAGACCCCTTGGTAGCATTACCCTTTTTAAACCAAAATATTTGGTTACATGGAGTGGGGCCCAAGGCACAAACCGGGCTTGACCAACTCAAATAAGGGCATGGGTTGCACAGAACCGTAACCCCTACCCTAGGGTTTTTAGAAAGAAAGCAGAACATTCGATGTGCTAACTTACCACTGGGTGGATTTTAGAAAAATGGCCAAAGTCTAGCGTGTGCATTTACCATAGCATGGATTTTAGAAAGAGCAACGCAGAACATTGATGTGCGATCTTACCACTAAGGGGATTTTAGAAAGTGCCCATTGCTTTAGCGTGTGCACTTATATATATTTTATTTTTACGTTCTATGTCGGGGAACTAGATGCTCAGAAGGGAGCTGTATGCTCATAGATGACCCTCTAAGATGAGGGGAGCAATGCTAGCTCGACCCACCAGGCGAGCGATCTACCCCGAACTCTGGAAGTGGAGAAACTTCCGATTCTCAACAGGAGCGGCATGCTCATGGATGACCCTCTAAGATGAGGGGAGCAATGCTAGCTCGACCCACCAGGCGAGCGATCTACCCCGAATTCTGGAAGTGGAGAAACTTCCGATTCTCAACAGGAGCGGCATGCTCATAGGTGACCCTCTATAGCGAGGGGAGCAATGCTAGCTCGACCAGCAAGGCGAGCGAACTACCACAGAGCTTTGAGGAGCGGAAAACTCATTCCTCAGAATGAGCTCAGGCGCTCGAAGGGAGCGGCATGCTCATAGGTGACCCTCTACAGTGAGGGGAGCAATGCCAGCTCTACCAATAGGAGCTCTGGAGGCGGAGAACTCATTTGAGAGGGAACTCAAACACTCAGGAGTGGAGCCCAAGAAGCCGGGAAAGAAAGCAGAACATTCGATGTGCTAACACCACTGGGTGGATTTTAGAAAAGTGCCCAAAGTCTAGCGTGTGCACTTACCATAGCATGGATTTTAGAAAGAGCATGAGAGAACACTTGATGTGCTAACTTACCACTAAGTGGATTTTAGAAAAGTGCCCAGAGTTTAGCGTGTGCACTTATATATTGGTATTACGTTCCACTTGGAACGGAGAAGTACTCATCCCTTGGGTGAGAGTCTCAGGCGCTCAGAAGGGAGGCGGCATGCTCATAGATGACCCTCTACAGTGAGGGAGCAGTGCTAGCTCTACCGATGAGGAGCTCTGGAGGCGGAGAACTCAGTCTTCCAGTCACGGGAGCTTGGATGCCCAGAAAGGAGCGGCATGCTCATGGTGACCCTCTATGGTGAGGGGAGCTATGCTAGCTCAACCAACCAGGAGGCAACCTCTCACAGAGCTCTAATGGAGCGGAGAACTCATTCCTTAGAAGGGAGGAATTTTTAGGCGCTCAGAAGGAGGCGGCATGCTCATAGGTGACCCTCTGAGGGGGAGCAGTGCTAGCTCGACCAACCGGCAACCTATCACAGAGCTCTGGGGAGGCGGAGTACTCATTGTACAGAGTGAGGAGGAACTCAGACTTTCAGCAGGGAGCGGCTTGCTCATAGATGACCCTCTATAGCGAGGGAGCAATGCTAGCTCGACCATCAAGGCGGCGAACTACCACAGAGCTTTGAGGAGCGGAAAACTCATTCCTCAGAATGAGCTCAGGCGCTCGAAGGGCGGCCATGCTCATAGGTGACCCTCTAGGGTGAGGGAGCAATGCTAGCTCTACCCACAACGCTCAGAAGGGAGCGGCATGCTCATAGGTGACCCTCTAAGGTGAGGGGAGCAAGGCTAGCTCGACCAACAGGAGGCGACCAATCGCAGAGCTCTGGGGAGGCGGAGAACACATTCTTCAGAATAAGAGGAGAACTCAAACGCTCAGAAGGGAGCGGCACGCTCATAGGTGACCCTCTAGTTGAGGGGAGCAATGCTAGCTCGACCAACAACGAGCTCTGGCGAGTGGAGACTTAGATGCTCAGAAGGGAGCGGCATGCTCATAGGTGACCCTCTATGGTGAGGGGAGCGATGCTAGCTCAACCCACAGGAGCGCTACTAGCCTGGATCTAGTATCGGCGGTGATGTAATCACTGCGATAGCCGATAGCCTTTAGAAATGGATCATACTCATCCATTGGTTACAGGGGAATTAGAGAGGATCAAGAGGGCAGATGCCCCCCTAAGGGAAAGGAGTAGATGTCTTACTCTGGTCCGGACGAAAGTGTCATATAGGACGCTTCATCCGGAACACTTCCCTCAGGTTTTGCCTCTCTGACCCATGCCTCTCTTTAGCCCTACCCGCAGGCGGGAGGGCATGAGTCGCGAGACTAGTTTTCTGAGCCCATCTCTGATCCCCAGACCGAGATGGGCTAGGACCCCTGGTTGTTCGGGCTCATACCTGGACTTTACAGAAAGCCTTATCCAGGTCTTTCAGCAGATCAGTCTGGTGCGCCTGAAGCACCGCCATAGTGTGCAGGGCGGACGATCTGACCTGCTGCTGCATATGCCCTGCCATTTAAGCAAGATTCAGGGGCTTAGATGGCAAGGAGGGAGCCTTGAGAGAGGATGTCTCGCCCACAGCGAGATAAGCTGGCTATCATCTCTTGCACAGGGGCATCCCCTCATAGCCATTTTCACGCACCTCAATGTCAGCATAACTAGTATGCTGAAACCTATAAATACGAGAAAAATAGCTTTTCCACTCCTTCTCAACCTCCACATCGACATTTATGAAGAAAGGAAGGCTCGCTCGAGCTGGGGATTTATGGCCAGAAAGATTTATTTTATGATCCATAACCTCCAAAAACTCATTCATATGCAGTGCAGGAGGATTGAGAGGGTTCAGTCTCAACTTCCTCACCCTCAAACATCTCCTGCTCTTCCTGGGCATAACCCAGCAGAGCACTAACCGCTGAATCTGATGATGTCAGAAAGATCGCATCATCACAATCCAGCAGCTCACTCGTTCTCGGCCGACGACGCGAAAAGGGGCGGTCCTTCTCTAACTCATCGGCCATATCCACGCGAACCCCGCGATTTCAATCGCCTCCGTGCCTCGGCAGCGGTGGGTATCGAATCGCGGGAAGCAGACGGCCGCCCTCTTTCCTCGAAAAGAGGGACAGACGAGAACGGAACTTTCTCACAGTGCACGCAGATTGCCCCTCAAAGACATCGGTGCGTGCTCTTCGCCCAAACAAAGAAACGATCGTGTGTCATCGGGTGTCAAATAACGAGGACACGGATCCACACACAATCTCAAACGCCTTGCTAGTGCTCGCCATGATAAATAAAGGAAAACTGTATTCCTACCAGAATGCACATTTCTTCAAACAGACCAGTCAGTGAAGACGAAAAAGCTGATGATGTATTCGCCCGGCCGTCCTTATATTGTGGTCGCGGTAGTGACGTCATGGGCTGTCGCCGCCAACGGATGGTGTTTTTCATATGTTTCTTCAGGCACGAGTCACGCTGGGCGTTCCCCATAGTGGCCCCTAGGGGCGCGGTTCGAGATTCCCATGAAGGGGAACTCTATTCCTCTCCCACTTGTAAGTATAACACGCCATTATCAAACTTTTTGAATGCAAATTCAATCAAGCTCACTTCATAAAGCCCGCCCTATAATATTATACACTGAACACTTATCAATATGGAAAATTTCACAGAAATAATAACAAACTCTAACCCAACAATGTGCAAACTGAAGCTGCCGAACGTGCCGGTACGATTCCTACCACAACATATGCTGCTCATCTTAACATAAAAGACAGCGTTTGTTTCAAGCACGCCAATGATAATTTCACCGTCAAAGCAACAAAAATGACAAGTAACATCATGAACAACATTTTGTCGAGGACACAGGCTTTTAAATTGACCATTTCCACAGGAAAATCCATCTGTTTTATCTCACATCCATAAATTCCCCTCGTGCTGAAGAAGTAGCAGCAGGTCACATGGGCTTGCTGTAGCCAAAGATTCCTACAGGGAAGTGTTTCACGTGAGTCGGCCACTGCGCAGCCAGCTGGAAAAACTTCACGTCATGCCACTCTACGCCATCGATGGACACTGCAGAGATAAAGACAATATAAATGACTGCTGTGAGAAGTCACACAGGAGATGAAGGAGAGTCTTCTGAGTCGGGTAGGTGGGGGGAGCAGTTGGGAGAGGCATGCAGAGGTTCTCTGCATGGGGTGAGCTGGGGAGGCGCTACGCGTTCCAGCTGGAGCGGGAT
Organism: Gymnocypris eckloni scoliostomus; assembly: GCA_027564155.1. Taxonomy (NCBI): domain Eukaryota; kingdom Metazoa; phylum Chordata; class Actinopteri; order Cypriniformes; family Cyprinidae; genus Gymnocypris; species Gymnocypris eckloni. Next base: position 30,462,582 of record CM050427.1, on the reverse strand, counting down.
GAAAGACTTCGGTACTGTTTCGACTTCCCGATCAGAACCGTAAAGAAACAGCACTAGATTGATCAGTTCGATCAGGGGATAACTACCGGTGGGAAGCTCGCAGCGGATAGTCTTGTCATTCAACCCCAGATGGAAACACGCACCTAGCGAGGCATCATGCCAGCTCACCGGTTAGAGAGCTCAAGGAATTTCTCCACATATCTCTCCAACCCCCAACCGTCCTGCCGCAATTCCCAAAGCTTGTCCTCAGCTGTTGTCATCTTTAGGGTCGGTTATTCTGTCACGGTTCTACACGGGGATCCAGGAACGAGGAGACGAGGATTATAACAAACAGGGTTTTTAATGTTGCACAGACGGAGGAGACACAGGAACACAGGTAAGGACATCGACACAGGCTTAGACGTTGACATTAACAATAACCGACCGGAAACATGGGGCAGAACAGACTATATATAAGGAGACATAACTGGAAACACCTGGGACGTAATCAGGACACATACGGAGACTAATCAACTAATGATGGGGAACAGGAAGGACCATACAAGGGTAAGGAAACACAAGGCAGAGGGAGACAAACTCTGACATTATGCAGGTAAACAAAGCATTACATTTTTATAGTAAGTGTTTTATTTTGATTGATATTATTAAAAATATATTTATTTTAATTTTACATTTCTTTAAATTGAATTAATCATTAGCTTTTTATTAAACTCACAAACTCTTTTTAGTGAACCGGTCGAACCAGTTCACTGAATCGAACTGAATTGTTTGAAACGGTTCCGTCTCCAGTACGCACTAATCCACAAATTACTTAAATTATTCAGTTTATAAACAGTACATTGACTGAACTGCTGTGAAAAGAGAACTGATGAGCACGAGCAGAGCAGCTGATAGACTGAGCGTGCATGTTTACACTGGAAACCAATGCATTGTAGCGCCACCTGCTGGCACAGAGTGAATCTGGGTCTGTTTTTTGCTTCAAATTTCGATCTATTCGATCAAATTTAATCAAATTTATATTTTAAAAAAGCATGTATGCAGCACCTTTGTTTGGATCATGATTAAAATGCAGTGCTTGCCTCTAATTTTCAACGGAAAGAGAACAGACAAAGCCTTATTTTGTTTATATGAAGAGATTTAATTTATTTGTCATATTTATTTGATTTGAGGCTTGTTTCAATTTAGTTGTGTTATTTACATTTACAGTGCTCAGCGTAAATGAGTACACCCCCTTTGAAAAGTAAAATTTTAAACACAAAAACCGTTTCCAAAATGTTGACAAAACTAAGTTTAATATAACATCTGTTTAACTTATAACATGAAAGTAAGGTTAAAAATATAATCTAGATTACACGTTTTTCAGTTTTACTCAAATTAGGGTGATGCAAAAATGAGTATACCCCAGAACAAAAACTATTAAATCTAGTACTTTGTATGGCCTCCATGATTTTTAATGACAGCACCAAGTCTTCTAGGCATGGAATGAACAAGTTGGCGACATTTTGCCAGATCTATCTTTTTCCATTCTTCAAGAATTACCTCTTTTAGAGATTGGATGCTGGATGGAGAGTGATGCTCAACTTGTCTCTTCAGAATTCCCCATAGGTGTTCGATTGGGTTCAGATCAGGAGACATACTTGGCCACTGAATCACTTTCACCCTGTTCTTCTTCAGAAATCCAACAGTGGCCTTAGATGTGTGTTTAGGATCATTGTCATGTTGGAAAAGTGCAAGATGACCAAGGGCACGGAGTGATGGTAGCATCTTCTCTTTCATTATAGAGCAGTACATTTGTGAATTCATGATGCCATCAATGAAATGCAGCTCCCCGACACTAGCAGCACTCATGCAGCCCCACATAAGGACACTGCCACCATCATGTTTCACTGTAGGCACCATGCATTTTTCTTTGTATTCCTCACCTTTGCGACGCCATACAGTTTTGAAGCCATCAGTTCTAAAAACATTTATCTTGGTCTCATCACTCCAGAGTATAGAGTCCCAGTAGTCTTCATCTTTGTCAGCATGGGCCCTGGCAAATTCTAGGCGGGCTTTTTTGTGCCTGGGCTTTAGGAGAGGCTTCTTTCGTGGACAGCACCCATGCATGCCATTCCTCTGCAGTGTACGCCGTATTGTGTCACGGGAAATAGTCACCCCAGTTTGGCTTTCTACTTCTTTAGATAACTGCAGTGAACTTGCATGTCGATTTTCTTCAACCCTTCTCATCAGAAGACGCTCATGACGAGGTGTTAACTTCCATGGACGCGCCTGGGACGTCTCTGTGAGATGGTTGCAGTTCCATCTTTTTAAATGTTTGTATCACTTTTGCTACAGTATTCTGACTGATAAGTAAAGCTTTGCTGATCTTCTTGTAGCCTTCACCTTTCTTGTGTAAATAAATTATTTTCTTTCTCAGGTCTTGTGACATTTCTCTTCCATGTGGTGCCATTGCTGGCAGCATGAAATGAGGGGTTTTCTTTAAGTAACACCCTTTTATAGTCAACTGTCACCTGTGTAATGAATTATTAGACTCACCTGTGGTTGAATTCTTGTTAAATTAGACATTTGTAGTCTAAAATTTAGCTTTGCTCCAGAGACTTTCAGTGGGGTGTACTCATTTTGCACCACCTAATTTGAGTAAAACTGAAAATGTTGTTCTCTAAGGTTATTAACCTTACTTTCATGTTATAAGTTAAACAGATGTTATATAAAACTTAGTCTTGTCAACATTTTGGAAAATGTTTTTGTGTTCATTGAGATATTGTTTAAAATGTTACTTTTCAAAGGGGGTGTACTCATTTACGCTGAGCACTGTAAATGTTGTTATTTAGCAGACGATTTTGTCCAAAGTGACTGATAAATGAGGACAAAAGAAGCAATCAAAATCAACAAAAGAACAATAATATGCAATAAAGTGCTATATTAGTATATTATAGTGTTATATTTCAATTTCACAAAGAAACGTGCAGCTTTTTGTCCAAGCAATAATAAAAGGACACATTTAATTTATAATTTATCTTAAATCTCATTTTGTTCAAATAAAATCAGGAATCAAATCGAAGCGTGTGTTGACGTTACATCCCTAAATATTATTCTGTTTAAAGCAATGTGAAAAACAAGTTACATTAAAAGTAGTCTAAAAGTTGTCTGATTATATTACCTCCGTCATTGATTTCCGAGGGAGGAAAAATGCTGTCTCGCCATTGACTATTAATGGTCAGGACATTGAAAATGTTCAATGTTTTAAGTTTCTCGCGACTACCATCTCTGCAACATTAAAGTGCAACCTAAGAGGCATTGTGAAAAAAATCCCATCAAAGGCTTTTTTTCTTAAGACAGCTTAAAAAGTTTGGTGTATCTAAAGTCGATATGCTCAAATTTGATAGAGCTGTCATTAAAAGCGAGCTGACTTTCTCACTTATAGTATGGTTTGGTAGCTCCACAGTACAGCAGAGAAGTCGGATTTGTAATATCATTCGAGCTTCAAAAACGATTGGCTGTGATCTTATTGATGAGATCAATGTCTCACGTTTGCAAAAAAATGATTTAACAATCCTGAACGACCCCTTACATCCAGCCAGACACCTCGTTACACCTCTTCCTTCAGGCAGATGCCTTAGAGCAATTAAAACTAAGTCTACACATTTTCTGAACAGAACTTATTGTAGGATTGTCCATGCTCTTAATTCCTCTGGTATTTATGCATCTGCATTTCACTCCTTATAATTGATAGGACATATATGTATAGTTGGATTTATGTATGTGTATGTCCTTATGTATGTATTTAATATATGTTGTCATTGTTGATGAGCTCACCAAGCAAATTCCAAACAACTATGTTGTTTGGCAATAAATAAATAAATAAAATGTGTAATGCAATAGATTATGTTACTAACTACTAATTCTGTCATGTAATTTGGAATCAGTAAAGGACTACAAGTAATCTACCAGCTCTGACTGTAATAAATATTGAAATACAGTATTTATGATAAATCCTACTCTTAAATACTTTTTCACAGTTTTTGAAGTCTTGTGCTTATTTATGCTGCATTTATTTGATCAAAAATACAGTAAAACAGTAATATTGTAAAACAATTTGAATACATGCTATGCTATAATGTAATTGATTTCTGTGATCAAAGCTGTATTTTCAGCATCATTACTGAAAACAGTTGTAATTAATATTTTTGTGGAAACAAAATTTGTTCCCTTCCGAAGGGAACTCTACGCTGCGTCCTCTAGAGGTCGCTATGGGAACGCCTTCAGCGTGACCGGTGTCTGAAGCATGAATGAAAACACACAATGCACTTGACATTGGCAGGTGGAAGCCTATGACGTAAGCAAATGAGCATCTGCGGGAATAAAAGGGCGCCTGTGGAACACGTCATCCCCTTTTTTGTCTTCAGGGGACATTTGTGTCTGAAGTGTGAGTATTATGAAACGCTTTAGGAGGTGTGCCGATCCATGTCAGCGTTTCTGACACCAGATGACACACACGACTTATGTGTTATGTGTTTAGGCGAAGAGCACGCACGCTGTTCTCGAGGGAATGGAGTGTGTTCATTGTGAGCTTTTTTCTTTGGGAAAGCTCCGCTCTCGTTTGTCCCTTTTCTCAAGAGAATTGGGGCAATCATCTGCCCCTCGCGGCTCGGGTCCAGCCATTGCTGAGGCAGCGAGGAGACTGAGATCGCGGGGATTGCAGATGGAGCTTGCTGACGAGTCCGAGAGAGGAAATTTTCATCTCGCGCTCGTCAGCGGCTGACGAGAGTAAACTGCTGGAGGAAGATGTATTGTCTCTTACATCTGATCCAGCAGGAAGTGCTTTGCTGGCTCGTGGGCAGGAGTGAGCTGATGAAGGTGGAGAGGATATTTCTGAGCCTTCTCAGCCTGTCTGCCCCGCATATGTAGAGCTGCTGGAGGTTATGGAGCGTGCTACTGCTAGGTTAGACCTACAGTGGAGGCACGAAAAAGGGGGAGTGGCTCTCAGTAGACTTGATGAGCGATTTCTCTCTGGACATAACCTCCCAGCTCCCGTGAGCCTCCCATTCCTTCCAGATCTTCATAGTGAGATCATGTAGGCATGGGATAAACCATATTCATCCCGCATCCATCGGTATAAGCATGCTAATTATGCTGACATCGAAGGGAGGCGCGAGCATGGATATGTGTCGATGCCCCCTAATGGCGCTTGCGAGCTATCTAAAAAAAGTAAATTTTTTAACCTGGATCGAGTGTTGTTAGGCTTCCTCTCATTTAAGAGAGTCATTCTGCTGAAGTCTCCGCTCTCCAGAGCTCCGATGAGGCAGCACTATTAGTATGTAGGCTCTATTTTGAGCCTCACTAGCTGTCTGTAGCACTGAGTACAGTCAGGTCTCCTCTTGTTTTAGAGAGTCGTTATGCTGAGTCTTCCACTCTTAAGAGTTCCCCTACCTGGATTAAGTGTTGCTAGGCATCCTCTCGTTTAAGGGAATCATTTTGCTGAAGCCTCCGCTCTCCAGAGCTCCGCTTAGACTGCACTATTAGTATGTAGGCTCTATTGTGAGCCTCGCTAGCTGTCTCTAGCGCTGAGTGTAGTCAGGTCTCCTCTCGCTTTAGAGAGTCATTATGCTGAGACCTCCACTCTTAAGAGTTCCCCTACCTGGATCGAGTGTTGCTAGGTTTCCTCTCGTTTAAGAGTATTTTTTTTCTGAAGCCTCCACTCTCCAGAGCTCCGCTTAGGCAGCACCATTAGTATGTAGTCTCTATTGTGAGCCTCGCTAGCTGTCCTTAGCGCCGAATGTAGTCAGGTCTCCTCTCGCTTTAGAGAGTCAGTATGCTGAGACCTCCACTCGTAAAGAGTTCCCCTACCTGGATTGAGTGTTGCTAGGCTTCCTCTCGTTTTAGAGAGTCATTCTGCTGAAGCCTCCACTCTCTAGAGCTCCACTTAGGCAGTACTATGCACAGGCTCTTTCTTGAGCCTCACTAACTGCCTTTGGCATTGAGTGTAGCCAGGTCTCCTCTCACTTAGAGAGTCATTATGCTGAGACCTCCACTCTAAGAGTTTCCCTACCTGGATCGAGTGTTGCTAGGTTTTCTCTCGTTTTAGAGAGTCATTCTGCTGAAGCCTCCACTCTCCAAAGCTTTGAGCTTGCCTGAAGAGGGGTTTTAGACTCTAGTTCTGCTGGGCAGGGATGGTGTTCCTTGAGTCTGTGACTTAGGAATCCAGCTTTCGGACACTCTTTCCCTCAGCATGGTGGCGTTGGCATAGCGTTCCCATAGCGACTTCTAGAGGACGCAGCGTAGAGTTCCCTTCGGAAGGGAACGTCTCAGGTTACACATGACCCTGATGGAGGGAACGGAGACGTATGTCGTGACGACATAGGGGATTTACTTGGAAGCCCCGATCATCTCTGACTAAAGAGGTGGATTTTGCATACCTGAGCCACTCCCGTGCACCACGGATATAAAAAGGCGACAGGTGCATCCACTGATTAGGTTTTACGCTGAGGAGCCAAGACGAGTCCCTGGCAACCAGCGATGGTTCAAGATTGTGGCATGGGAACATAACGTCTCAAATTGGTAACCTAGGCGTTCCTATCTGTTGGTCACTACGAGTTATGTCGTGATGACATAGGGGTCCTATGGAAGCGCCACAAGCTGAACCGTCGTCACAACCTTGTGGCATGCAGATGTTGACAAGCGAGTGCGTGACAGACAAATGTCATGCAAGAGGTTGCAACCTTCCTACCGCCCCAGCGCAAATTCGCTAACTTTGCTGCCACCCACTGAGTACATCGCTGCTGGAGATAGCCAAGCCGCTGTTCCTTTCCCCACGGAAATCGGAAGGATTTGACCTTCAGTGAAAGACGGCTTCAGGTCTTTCCTATTTGTTGTTACAGCTTGCCGTAATGGCAGGGAAGCGAGCCTTCCGGAGAAGGGCGCTACGAGGCCACATCCTGCCCGAAGGGAGGTAACATGTGGAGATACTGATATGGACTGGACCCAGGCTTGGGGCAGTACTACGACTGGGCTCTGGGGCAGATCCTACCTAGGTGTAGGGAGGAGGGCTGCCAGCAGAACCTGACAGAAGCTCTGTCAAAGAAGACACGGGTTTACCATGAGGAAACCTTACCGTGGAAGAATACACATATGGGATTACCCAGAGAATCAGGCCATCTGGACACCTAGCCCAGTACAGGGGCTGACCGTGAGACCCAGGCGAGCTAACACCAGTACTGGGCCTGGCGTCAGACTGCTCCGCCCAGTCTGACTGCCGGGGTGCTGGAGGATTCCCCAGGGTTCACCGTCCGGGAACTGAACTGGGGAGAAAAAGGCGCTCGTATCCCGGGTGAGGGGAATGGCGCAGCAAGCATGACACCGGCCAGTTCTTCCGGACCATTACTTACCCAACACACGGGAAGAAACTGGCTCAACGCGGAGATTGTAGAATCTTGCGAAGGTGTTCGGTGTCGACCAGCCCGCAGCTCTGCAGATGTCTGCCAAAGAGGGGCCATGCACCAACGCATGGGAGGAGGCAACACTCCGAGTGGAGTGAGCCCTCACCCCCAGGGGGCATGGCTCGCCTTGCGACTGGTACGCCAAGGCGACGGCCTCCACTATCCAGTGGGCCAACCTCTGTTTGGAGACAGCCTTCCCTTTCTGCTGCCCTCCGTGGCAGACAAAGAGCTGCTCAGAGCTTCTGACACTCCGGGTGCGGTCCACGTATATGCGTAATGCTCTTACGGGACACAGCAACGCTAAGGCTGGATCTGCCTCCTCCGAGGGCAGTGCTTGCAGGTTCACCACCTGATCGCGGAAGGGCGTGGTGGGAACCTTGGGCACGATCCAGGGGTCTCAAGACAAGCGTGAGAGTAGACCGGCCCGAACACAAGGCACTCTTCACTTACCGCGCCTGGAGGTCCCCGACCCGTTTGATGGAAGTGAGCGCGGTCAGGAGTGCTGTCTTAAGAGACAGGAACTTCAGCTCGACTGAGTCCAGCGGCTCAAAGGGGCCCCTCTGAAGTCCAGCCAGGACGATAGAGAGGTCCCAAGAGGGCACAAGGGAGGCCTGGAGGATTCATCCTCCTGGCCCCCTTCAGGAACCTCACGATGAGATCATGCTTTCCCAGGGACCGGCCGTCCACTGCATCGTGGTGAGCCGCAATAGCGGCTACATACACTTTCAAGGTGGAGGGTGACAGCCTACGCTCCAACCTTTCTTGCAGGAAAGAAAGCACTACTCAATCGTGCATCTTCGGGGTCTTCTCGCGAGAAGAACACCAGGTCATGAACAGACTCCATTTCAGTGCGTAGGTTTGCCTTGTTAAAGGAGCTCTAGCCTGAATGATGGTCTCTATCACTGCCAGTGGTAGACCACTCAAGTCTGCCGCTTATGGAGGTTCCATAGATCTGGACGCGGGTGCCATATGATGCCGAGCCCCTGAGAGAGGAGTTCCTTCCTCAGAGGAATGCGCCAGGGAGGTGCTGTCGTGAGGGAAATGAGTTCGGGAAACCAGGTCCGGGTGGGCCAATGGGGCGCGACCAGCAGGACCTGCTCCTCGTCCTCCTGAGCTTGCACAGTGTCTGTGCGAGTAGGCTCACTGGGGAAACGATACTTGCTGCGTGGGCCGAGGCCAGCTATGTGCCAGTGCGTCTGTGCCGAGGGGGCCCTCGGTCAGAGAAAAGTACAGCTGGCAGTGGGAGGACTCGGGGGAAGCATACAGGTCTATCTGAGCTTCCCCAAATCGACTCCAGATCAGCCGGATCGTCTCAGGATGGAGTCGCCACTCTCCGGGGAATGAGAACTGTCGTGAGAGTGCGTCTGCTGCACGATTGAGCTTCCCCGGGATGTGAACAGCGCGCAGTGGCTTGAGCTGCGTGGGACTCCAGAGGAGGAGATGGCGGGCGAGCTGTGACATGCGGTGTGATCGTATACCTCCCAGCCGGTTGATGTACGAGACCGCCGCAGTGTTGTCCGCGGACTAGCACGTGCGCCCAACAGCAGTTGCGGAACTGCCGTGGGCTAAATGCACTGCCCACAGCTCTAGGCAGTTGATGTGCCAAAGCAGTCGGGGCCCTGTCCAGAGCCCCGAGGCGTCCTGCCCGTTGCATGTAGTGCCCCAGCCCGTGCTGGTGGCATCTGTTGTGACAACAGTATGCCGGGACACTTGTTTTAGGGGCACCTCGGCCCGTAGAAAGGCAAGGTCCGCCCAAGGGCTGAGGGAGTGGCAACACTGCTGGGTGATACCCACTCGCAGTGTACCACGGCGCCATGCCCACCTCAGGACCCGGGAGTGTAGCCAGTGCTGAAGTGGTCTCATATGAAGTAATCCGAGCGGCGTGACTGCAGCTGCGGATGCCATTTACCCCAGGAGCCTCTGAAACTGTTTCAGTGGTACCACATTCCTGCCTCTGAAGGAACTCAGGCAGTTCAGCACTGCTTGGGCACGTTCCTCCGTGAGGCGTGCCATCATACTCACAGAGTCTAACTCCACACCGAGAAAAGAGATTCTCTGCACAGGGGAGAGCTTGCTCTTTTCCCAGTTGACCCGAAGCCCCAACTGGCTGAAGTGCCGGAGCACCAAGTCCCTGTGATCGCCCAACTGCTCTCTGGATTGGGCTAGGATAAGCCAATCGAGGTAGTTGAGGATCCTGACACCAACCTCCCGTAGCACGGGTAAGGGCGCCTTCTCGACCTTCGTGAACACACGGGGAGACAGGGAGAGCCGAAGGGAGGACCCTGTACTGCCATGCCCGACCTTCGACGCATAAACCGTAGGAAAGGTCTGTGTCGCAGAAGGATCGAAACATGAAAATAAGCATCCTTCAGGTCGATCGCTGCAAACCAATCGTGGGGCTGGATGCATTTGATAATGCGCCTGCGCGTCTGCATCTTGAACGGGAGCTTGTGTAAAGCCCGGTTCAAAACTCGCAGATCCAGGATTGGTCGAAGGCCACCATGTCTCTTGGGTACGATGAAGTAAGGGCTGTAAAACCCCTGCCTCCTCTCGGCTGGAGGGACCGGCTCGATTGCGTCCTTTGCCAGGAGGACACCAATCTCCTCGCGCAAGACAGGGGTTGAAGGGGTTGAACACCGTTGAACTTGGGAGGTCGCCTGGCAAACTGAATCGCGTAGCCGAGTCGAATTGTGCGCGTGAGCCAGCGAGACAGGCTGGGCAGCGTGAGCCACGCCTCCAGATGCTGTGCAAGCGGCTCCAACGGCACAATCAACATACCTGTGGTGGTGCAGCGAAAGGGAGTAGGGGTGGATGGTACAGAAGGTGGTGCGTTCTGAGGCATCCTCACCGAACTCCCTGGGTCCCAAACGGGACTGGCCAGAGGTGCGTGGGGAGGAATGTCGTCCCCGAACCATACTCTCTTGGCTACTGGCAAAATGGGTCGTGGGCGAGAGTGAGGAAGCAGGGCGTCGCACGATGTCGTCCCATGGACCTGAGAACCCGGAGGAAAAGGAAATTGCTCTTTCTTGAGAAAGTGGGGGAACAGAAACGGAAGATTCTCCTCCCGGCCCTCCACCAGGGGAAGGAGCGGCGCTGTTCTCGCAGTCTCCTGAGAAAGAGCAAATTCCAACCTCTCCGGGTTGCCAGCGTAGGGCAGCCGTCGACTTCCTGGACGACTTGGGGCCTGGTTGGGGCCAGGCGCCGCTCTCCTGCGAGAGGCTCGGCGCCCGGCCAAGGTATCGATTCGGCCTGGGGCGGAGCAGCTCTGGAGGACGCAGGAGGGCGCCCACGGCGACGGGCAGACTGAGGCCTCGCCCCGGGGGCAGCGGTGGATGGTGCATCACGCCAGGGCAGATGTGCTGGATCGCCTCGGTCTGCTGCTGTACCCTCGAGAACTGCTGGGCAAAGCCCTCTGTTCGTGTCTCCGAACAGCCCTGCCTGGGAGATGGGGGCGTTGAGAAAGTGTGCCTTGTCGACGTCCTTCATCTCTACCAGGTTGAGCCAGAGATGGCGCTCCTGGACCACCATGGTGGACATCGCCTTCCCGAGGGACCGCGCCGTGACTTTCGTCGCTCGTAGAGCGAAGTCAGTCGCCGTGCGCAGCTCCTGCATCAACCCCGGGTCGGTACTACCCTCGTGCACCTGTTTGAGCGCCTTGGCTTGGTGAACCTGCAGGATAGGCGTGGCGTGCAGGGCGGAGGCTGCCTGGCCCGCAGCGCTATAAGCTTTGGCCGCGAGAGCGGCTGTCAGCTTACAGGCCTTGGACGGGAGACGCGGATGGTTCCTCCAAGTGGCGGCGTTTCATGGGCACAGGTGCACCGCGATCGCTCTCACCACCTGAGGAATGCCCGCGTACCCCCTGGCCACTCCGCCGTCGAGGGTAGTGAGGATGGAGGAGGCGGACGAGGGGCTTCTGGCCGTGAAAGGGGCCATCCATGACTTTGTCAGCTCCTCATGCACCTCCGGGAAGAAAGGCACCGGGGCAGGGCGCGGTTGTGAGCCGCGCCCCGCTCTGAGAAACCAATCGTCCAGTCGCGAGGGCTCGGGACTGGGCGGTCTGGTGACCTCCAGCCCGATGCTCACAGCTAGCATGGCCGTCAGCTCTGGGTCCGGTGCGGCGGTGGCGACAACACCCGAGGGGGGCACCTTCATCCTCAGAGGACGTGAGCCCATCCCCCGATGCTGCGATCGACATCCTATTTACAGCTGGCGCACCGAATGAAATGCTGGGCGCCCCGTAGGACAGACCAGCGAAATCACCCAGGAACCGGACGGGATGTTCGCTGCGTGAGGAGTAAGAGGTCCGTGGGGGCGTGCCCGGCGGAGAGGCTCTTACAGTAACCTTCAGATCTCCCAGAGCGCCGGCGATCCTCTGCTCGCAGAGAGACCAGTACGGGTGGCGGCAGAGGGTGCCAATCCTTTCATAAAGGAAAGGCGAGATCGCAACAAAATCATGCTCAAACGCCCACAACAGGCGCATGAGTCATCCACGAACGCATCTTCACCGTGTTGGAAGCCCAGACACTGAAGACAACGATCGTGTCCGTCATCCGCAGACAAGAAACGACAGCAACCAGAAGGACACGGACAAAACGGCATCTTGAAAAAGACACGATCGTCCGTGATTTGCTCTTTTAGAATTTGCTCTCTTAGTTGAAGTGCCCAGGGCAATCGCTGATGAGAGGGACTCCGCTGATCGCACCGTTACGCCAACCAGGAACAAAACAAAGATGAAAGGCTTTGTGGAGATCAGCACTCTTCTCATCCACTCGGCTCCAAAGCAAAAATCTAATCAGTGGATGCACCTGTCGCCTTTTTATACCCGTGTGCACGGGGAGTGGCTCAGGTATGCAAAATCCACTAGCCAATTCATTGGCGTTTTCTCTTTAGTCAGAGATGATCGGGGCTTCCAAGTAAATCCCCTATGTCGTCACGACATAACTCGTAGTGACCGACAGATAGGGAACCATGGTTCCCTGAGAATAGGGAACGAGACGCTGCGTCTCTTGGCCATGCTTCGGGCATTCCTGTCGGCGTTCCCTTTGAAAAAAAGAGGATGACGTATTCCAAAGGCGCCCTTTTATTCCCGCAGACGCTCATTTACTTACGTCATAGGCTTCCACCTGCCAATGTCAAGTGCATTGTGTGTTTTCATTCATGCTTCAGACGCTGAAGGCGTTCCCATAGTGACCTCTAGAGGATGCAGCATCTCGTTCCCTATTCTCAGGGAACCATGGTTACATGTGTAACCTGAGATGTTTTTCGCTATCTTTTGATGATTAGAAAGTTCAAATGAACAACATTTATATTATTAGTAACATTATAAGAATCTTTACTGACACTATCAGTCAATTTAATACATCCTTAGTGAATAAAAATGATTAATTTCTTTAAAAATATCTTACTGACCCCAAACTTGAACTATTATCATAAAAGAAACCCATTACATCCACAATAAGGATCCATGCAACGTTTTACAAGAAATATCACATTTAGACAAATGACCACAGGGTAGCAGTAGTACACTTTCACTATACACTGGGGGTTTGTACATTGAGTTGTGTAGGTTTGTGTCTGTGTGTTGGCTTACCCTTCAGCATGGTGTGCTGGTGTTTAGCGGTGCAGATGAGTCTGCTGATGCTGTCTATCACCTGACTCTTAGAGTCCACATCTTTCTCTTTTAGCTTCTTGCTTAGGAAAATCACTGAGTGGAAGGAAACCAGATGTAAAGCAGCAGTAACAGCACATGGGAGACAAATGAACCACCTTCGTAGCTTTACGAGTCAGCAGCTTTTTAACACACCTTTCTTGTTTTTCTCCTTCATGACAACGGTCATGGCCATTCCAGGAGGAGGTGTAGGCTCCCCTCCATTGGGGATTCGCGAAACCTGCAGCGAGCGGAAGTTACTCTTCAGCGTGTTCTTAATTCCCACGTCTCTCTTCTCACCTTCTTTCTTCTTCTCTGCACCCTGTAACGTCCAGTAGTCCACTTGAAGACCCATCACCTCACCACCGGTGCCTGGAGAACTGCATACACATATTTTTGAGATATACAGTGGGGCAAAAAAGTATTTAGTCAGCCACCAATTGTGCAAGTTCTCCCACTTAAAAAGATGAGAGAGGCCTGTAATTTTCATCATAGGTATACCTCAACTATGAGAGACAAAATAAGAAAAAAATCAAGAAAATCACATTGTAGGATTTTAAAGAATTTATTTGCAAATTATGGTGGAAAATAAGTATTTGGTCACCTACAAACAAGCAAGATTGCTGGCTCTCACAGACCTGTAACTTCTTCTTTAAGAGGCTCCTCTGTCCTCCACTCGTTACCTGTATTAATGGCATCTGTTTGAACTCTCGTCATCAGTATAAAAGACACCTGTCCACAACCTCAAACAGTCACACTCCAAACTCCACTATGGCCAAGACCAAAGAGCTGTCAAAGGACACCAGAAACAAAATTGTAGACCTGCACCAGGCTGGGAAGACTGAATCTGCAATAGGTAAGCAGCTTGGTGTGAAGAAATCAACTGTGGGAGCAATTAGTAGAAAATGGAAGACATACAAGACCACTGATAATCTCCCTCGATCTGGGGCTCCATGAGATCTCACCCCATGGGGTCAAAATGATCACAAGAACTGTGAGAAAATCCCAGAACCACACGGGGACCTAGTGAATGACCTGCAGAGAGCTGGGACCAAAGTAACAAAGGCTACCATCAGTAACACAGACTCAAATCCTGCAGTGCCAGACGTGTCCCCTGCTTAAGCCAGTACATGTCCAGGCCGTCTGAAGTTTGCTAGAGAGCATTTGGATGATCCAGAAGAGGAATGTCATATGGTCAGATGAAACCAAATATAACTTTTTGGTAAAAACTCAACTTGTCGTGTTTGGAGGAGAAAGAATGCTGAGTTGCATCCAAAGAACACCATACCTACTGTGAAGCATGGGGGTGGAAACATCATGCTTTGGGGCTGTTTTTCTGCAAAGGGACCAGGATGACTGATCTGTGTAAAGGAAAGAATGAATGGGACCATGTATCGTGAGATTTTGAGTGAAAACCTCCTTCCATCAGCAAGGGCATTGAAGATGAAACGTGGCTGGGTCTTTCAGCATGACAATGATCCCAAACACACCGCCCGAACAGCGAAGGAGTGGCTTCGTGAAGCATTTCAAGGTCCTGGAGTGGCCTAGCCAGTCTCCAGATCTCAACCCCATAGAAAATCTTTGGAGGAGTTGAAAGTCCCAAAACATCACTGCTCTAGAGGAGATCTGCATGGAGGAATGGGCCAAAATACCAGCAACAGTGTGTGAAAACCTTGTGAAGACTTACAGAAAACGTTTGACCTCTGTCATTGCCAACAAAGGGTATATAACAAAGTATTGAGATGAAATTTTGTTATTGACCAAATACTTATTTTCCACCATAATTTGCAAATAAATTCTTTAAAAATCCTACAATGTGATTTTCTGGATTTTTTTTCTTATTTTGTCTCTCATAGTTGAGGTATACCTATGATGAAAATTACAGGCCTCTCTCATCTTTTTAAGTGGGAGAACTTGCACAATTGGTGGCTGACTAAATACTTTTTTGCCCCACTGTAAATGTGAAGTAGTAAGATGCACTTTTTCGCTGGAACCAATGGTCATGTTAAAGTGCCCCTATTATCGATTTTTGAAAATGACCTTTTCATGCAGTGTGTAATACAGCTCTAAGTGAAGTTTTAAATCTGAAAGTGCACCGCGTATAAAGTTATTGATCACTCAAAATAAAGAGTCAACTCTGAATCATTGAAACGAGTCGTTTTTAAAATGAATCCCAAGCCGTTTCATGTTGACGTCAACATGAAACATTAGCATATTGCTGCCCACTTGTTGGTCTTTTCGCGTTGGTCTGAATGAAAATGCTAATTCATTCTTTGCCACTAGGGGCTGCTTTTGGAGCGTAAAATAGCTGTTTCCATGGTAACGCTGTACACAAAGCAGCACAAATCTCACAAAAGCTGCTTTATCAGGCATTATTACAGGCATGATGAAATGAAAATGAGACCAATCGGACAAATCACCGCAGATTCAGCGTCATGCAAATGCGGGGTTTGGAAAAACGAATCGTTAAACGAATTATTTGAGAGTCACTGAGCAAGTAAGTTAAAAATAAATGCATATTATAAGACAATGAAAGTGTTTTTTTTGACCTTGCATGCATGCCAACCTGCTGTTGAGGACTCCCAAAACCAAAATATGAACCTATCATAACCCATAATAGAGGCAATTTAATACATTTCCATTTCCAACCTCATTTCCCATTGGAATGGTTAAAATGATTCTGTGTGTTTGCACTAAAGTTGGTAACACTTCATATTTGCTTGCAAAAAGTTTGGTAACAGGACTGAGTGGTCATGTTAGACACATCATCAGGCTCATATCCAACATCATTTATTTACGATTTGTTGCCTGGCCTTTGGCATTTATGCTACACATTTTCACAAGCGCATACACAGTTTCTCGTACCCTGCTACAGAGAAACTGGCAGAAACGGAGGGGGATGACGGAGGGGTGGAGGTCATGTCTTTCCCGTACGGTGTTCCCGTCTGTGCTGGAGGTGAGGAGAGCATGTTCACACTGCCCACCATCATTGCATCATCAGAGTCCACTGCCAGACGATGCACACAAACACAAATCAATCATGTTTCACTGCTGTTATTGTTTTCATTGTGTTCTTGACTCAAGTAAATCCTACCTGATGTAGATAAGCTGAGCTCCACAATTCCCACTTTCACCAACTGCAAGAAAACACATCCGAATCCTAAATTACATAGGTCAGTTATGTTTGGAACAGCATACTATAGTTTGTTCGGTTTTTGGGGCATTTTTCGTATGCACAGAATACCCCAAAATGTGCAATATACATCCAGCACTGTGCATGATACTGTATCCCACAATGCAATGCTTTAG
Source organism: Gymnocypris eckloni scoliostomus (assembly GCA_027564155.1). Taxonomy (NCBI): domain Eukaryota; kingdom Metazoa; phylum Chordata; class Actinopteri; order Cypriniformes; family Cyprinidae; genus Gymnocypris; species Gymnocypris eckloni. The sequence goes on along the minus strand of CM050427.1, from coordinate 30,446,190 downwards.
ACTTAACATTATGTTTTTAATGTGATGGAGTCAACCGCTAGTCATATCAACTGTGATTTCTAACATCTTGTTCTTGATCAAAATGCCAAAAGTTAAGCAAATTTGACACAAAATTGGGTTAAAAACAATAAATTTCTTTTAGATGATACCTGGAAATGTACACATGCAATTTAATCATGACAACATTATTTAATCATGTAACATTATACAGCATATACAATAACCAGCACATCATTTAAACACGATCAAGTTTGTTATAAAATTAGCTGTAAAAATTTGTAAGTCTTGCTTTTTTATTTAAAAAAAACAAAAGAAAGTAAAATGTTGATTATGAGGTCTGCAATTTTTGCAACCCTGTTGCCAAACTTGTAAATCTCTGAATACAAATTTTAGTGATTTCGTTATTTTCCTGCAATAAACATTACATACACAACATGTGACATAACTTTTAGTTGGTAACAGGGTTGAATGGTTGAGCTTCATGAGATTAAACTAACACATTTTTGTGAAAATGGAATTTGTCGTTTTGTGTAACGAGGGAAAATCAAGCAAAAACAGGACGGTGCTAAATTATGTTTTGGGGCAACTTATATGAGATACCAATTTACATATTTAAGTTTCAGTGTTTATTTATAATTCAAATAATATAAGAACTATATATTCCTATATATATAAACACATTCCTCACTATAACAAACATGCTTCTAATGCTTTTGTAATGGGACAACCAAGTATTATTTTAGAAAAGTGCAGCTGACACACAGAACAACATCAGAGAGGAAATGAAAGAGAAAGCATTTCTCACCCCTATGAATGGGACAAACTTCTGGCAGGAGTCTTCGTCAGGGCTGTCGAGGTCAAACAGAAGAGAAGGGTTAGCACAGGGCTTACAGGACGTGTAATGTTAAGCTGTCAGTGAGGGCGGATGGTCTGAGAGATGCGTGTGAAGTCATCTGGGTGTGGGGGGTGAGAATGGGGGTGTCAGATCAGATAGTGTGACACATAGTGGTGCCCTCTAGCCGACAGAGTGCTGTGAGGCCACAGTGAGTGTGAGGGCTCATGCCATGAGAGGACGCTGGGATAGCTTCTTACATCCTCCACCAATCAGGGGGGTGTAAGGCTGCAGGCTATAAGGGGCGCTTCGACATTGAACGCATTGTTATATAATATTTTGTGACTCTTCCCAAGAGTTGTCTACAACTGACAGAAGCTGCACTCCAACACTCAAGAGACCAGAACACAAGGAACTTCCGAGTTTAGTCGATTGTAATTGACAAAAACAGAGCTGGCACTGAGTCGTCTCCTGTAGCCAGACTTGACTATCAGCATAAAGTCTGATCCACTTTGCAGCTATTTTAGTTCAAGAATCACCTACTTAGACAAGAAGAGAATGTCTGACCAACAATGACCAATCACAACTGAGAAATCTCTCTGCTTCCAGACATCTACTTGAGTTGTCTCAAATAAAACGAAAAAAATTTGAACCCGCAAACTCCACCAACTAGGTTAATTTATTTTAATGGTGTGAGCACATCAAAAGCAAATACAATTATTTGTGCAGTAGTGTTTTAGTTTGCACCAATAAGTGACATGAAAAACATCCACGAGTAATCTAGAGCGATAACACGATGGAAATATCGCTTTGCTTTTGGTATGCACACCATAAGAGTTTCCATGATAATAAAAATTAAAACTATTTTAAAATACATGTCCCAGGTTCTTTGCCATTTTTGGGAAAAGTTTACATTTTAAAATATTTAAGAAAATGTTCCTTATACATTGAATACAACTTAATCATATAAAATGATGAATTACTATTAAATATTAAATGAGTGTAGAGTCGCACCACATGACATTATATTTATTTAATTAATAATTATTTTGGTATTTTAAGAGACTTATTGACTGGTGCAAAAAGTTAATCTTTCTATGACATGATTTCCGGTTTTATTTTATTTTTGATCCTGTTTTGTTGTTCACAACACATGACTTTGATTTCAGCAAACTTCTCAAACATTAAACAATCCTTTTTGGAAATTTCCCAAACATTTTCTCTCTCTCCACTTTTTGTTAGAAACTTTGAGTTTTGATTTGCTTGGCCAAGGGGCATCAACAAAATTTGATTCAGAATCAGAATAATTTGATTCAGAACGGGAATTCAAAGCGCGTTTCGTGAATCATTTGATTCAAAACGGGAATTCAAAGCACGTTTCACAAATCATTTGATTCAGAACAGGAATTCAAAGCGCGTTTCACGAATCATTATATTCAGAACGGGAATTCAAAGCACGTTTCGCAAATCATTTGATTCAGAACGGGAATTCAAAGCGCGTTTCTCGAATCATTTGATTCAGAACGGGAATTCAAAGCACGTTTCGCAAATCGTTTGATTCAGAACGGGACTTAAAAGCGAGTTTTGTGAATCATTTGATTCAGAACAGGACTTCAAAGCATATTTCACAAATTATTTGATTCAGAACGGGAATTCAAAGCACGTTTCGCGAATCATTTGATTCAGAACGGGACTTCAAAGCGCGTTTCGCAAATCATTTGATTCAGGATGGGAATTCAAAGTGCGTTTCATGAATCATTTTATCTCCACCAGGGATAAAAATAATTCACCAGAGGCAGGGATGCATAGACCAGAGGGGGGGGGGGGACAAATCGCACCCTGCCTGCGGCATAACAATCTCTGCCGTCCATTCTCACTTCATTCATTTCTCTTTTTGTCTCCCTATAGGTGTTTTATCACTTTCTGTACACCCGGGTTTCACTCTCTATTTCCCTTCATCTTTCTCTATTTTGTTCTGCTTCAAAGTGATAATTGGATGTGTGACCTTTTGTATTTGTGCTTGTCCTTCTGTAGACTTTCACAGATTTATGTTCCAGTCAGTGTGTGCGTGTACTTCGCTATTCATCCAATATTTGGATATTTGTTTTTCACAGGACTAATTTAGCAAAGTCTGCCAGTGATAAAAACGTCTCGGTTACATATGTAACCCTCGTTCCCTGAAGGAGGGAACGGAGACGTCACGTCGGAGGACCGACAATTGGGATCTCGCTTAGAGACCTATCCACTTCGAGTGTAAACTAAACGAGCCAATGCACATTGGCATGCGATTATGCATCCAGCTGCCGCTGATCACAGCGTGAGCATAAATAGGCAGCAGGTGCAGCGCATATTCAGGTTTTCGCTGAGGAGCCGAGCCGGGGCCCGGCCGCTCAGCGGTGGTACAGGAGCCATGGCGACGGGACGTCGGAGGGCCGACGAATTGGGATCCCTACCAAAAGGCCACGGATACTGCCCCTTCCAGTGTCCCGTGGAGGCCTCCTGTGCCGTTATTTTCTGGCGCAGGTTAGGGCCCCCATAGGAAGATCCGTTACTGTTGCTATGGCACTACCCACTCAGTAGGACTGGATAACACTGGGAAAACGTACCCGTTCAGCTCAGAACAGAGACGCTGCGGAAGCCCTTACCTTCCAGAGGGAGGTTCAGAGGCAGTTACACATATGGACAATAGTCAGATGCATATGGAAGATTGGAGGTGATTGTAACCTCTTGGAGTAGCAGGAAGTCTGCCGGGAAACACGGGCTCTAAGGCTAACCGTGGAAATACACATATGGGATCCGAATGGTCTCTACATATGGAACCCAGCCCTCTACCGGTTCTCAAGGACTCATCGAGTGAGGGCCTGGCGCGCGGACGCTCCGCCACGTCCAGCTGCCGAGGGATGGAGGAGCTCGACAGGGTCTACAGTGGACTCTCTGGAGCAGTTTTAGCAAGCTGACCCGAAACCGGGCCCCTCAGTGCTTCTACCCGTTTGAGGTGAGAACACAGGAGGAAACCGGTTCCACGAAGGCTATAGAATCTAGCGAATGTGTTAGGGGTCGCCCAGCCCGCAGCTCTACAAATATCTGTCAGTGAGGCGCCACGAGCCAGCGCCCAGGAGGACGCTACACTTCTCGTGAGTGAGCTCTCAACCTGAGCGGGCAAGGCACACCCTGTGCCTGATAAGCCAGGGTGATGGCATCCACTATCCAGTGGGCCATCCTCTGCTTGGAGCGGCATTCCCTTTCTGCCGGCCTCCGTGACAGACAAAGAGCTGGTCTGAGGTCCTGAAGCTTTGCGTCCTGTCAGCGTAGTGTCTTAATGCTCGGACGGGACAAAGCAAAGCCAGGGCTGGGTCTGCCTCCTCCGGGGCAGCGCTTGCAGGCTCACCACTTGGTCTCTAAATGGAGTAGTGGGAACCTTGGGCACATAGCCGGGCCGGGGCCTCAGGATTATCTGGGAATCCGCTGGTCCAAACTGTAGGCACAGATAAATGCGAAAATCGTGCAGGTCCCCAACCCTCTTGATGGAGGCCAGTGCAAGCAGGAGCAGAGTTTTCATTGAAAGAAACTTGGGCTCGACTGTCTGCAAGGGCTCAAACGGGCCCTGTTGTAGTGCTCTAAGCACTAAGGACAGGTCCCAAGAGGGTATAGAGGGGGCGTGGAGGATTCAGCCTTCTAGCCCCTAAGGAACCTGACGACCCAGTCATGCTTCCCCACCGACTTCCCTTCCACAGTGGTCATGGTTGGCAGCAATCGCGCCACGTGAACCTTGAGGGTGGAGGAGACAGCCTTCGCTCCAACCCTTGCTGCAAGAAGGATAGCACGACTCTGATCGGGCATCTCCGGGGTCTTCTCTGTGAGAAGAGCACCATTCGACAAACAGGTTCCACTTCAAGGCGTGGCGTGTCTCATGACGGTGCTCTCGCCGAAGTGATGGTGTCAACTACCTCTTGGGGTAGGTCACCTAGAACCTCCGCGTCCCGTCTAGGGACCAGACATGAAGTTTCCAGAGGTCTGGACGCGGGTGCCATAAGGTGCCCCGTCTCTGAGTCAGTAGATCCTTCCTCAGAGGAATCTGCCAGGGAGGGGCTGTCACGAGGAGCATCAGCTCTGGGAACCAAGTCCTGGTAGGCCAGTATGGTGCCACGAGCAGGATCTGCTCCTCTTCCTCTCTGACCTTGCACAGAGTCTGTGCGAGAAGGCTCACTGGGGGAAATGCATATTTGCGAGGCCCCATGCGGCCAGCTGTGTGCCAGTGCGTCCGTGCAGTGTTCCATCGGTCAGGAGTAGAACAACTGGCAATGCGATGGCGTCTCTAGGGGCCGAACAGGTCTACCTGTGCGAGTCCAAAATGCCAAATCAGCTGGACCGTCTGGGGATGGAGTCTCCATTCTCCGGGGCGCAGCTCGTGACAGCTCGTCGGCTGTCCGGTTGAGCAAGCCCGGCGGGATATGAATGGCGGCGACCTCAGATGCTTCCGACTCCAGAGGAGGAGGTGGCGGCGAGTTGTGACATGCGACGGGAGCGTAGACCACCTTGTCGGTTGATGTATGCAACGGTCGCAGTGTTGTCCGTACGGACTAGTACATGCTCGCCTCGTGGCGTCTCTTGAGATGGTTCAAGGCCAGGTGTACTGCCAGCAACTCTAGGCAGTTGATGTGCCAGTGCAGTTGGGGACCCGTCAAACCCCGACACTGCATGCCCGTTGAGCGTGGCCCCAGCCCTTGGCGGGCGTCTGTGTAAACCACAGCGTGCCTGGAGACCTGTTCCAGGGGCACTCCTGCCCGAAGGAATGAAAGGTCTGACCACGGGTGAAGGTTTGGCGGCAGGCTGGAGTGACTTGGACCCTCAGCGTGCCACTCTGCCACGCCCACCTCGGGACTCGGCCATGGAGCCAGTGTTGAAGCGGTCTCATATGGAGCAGCCCCAGCGGCGTGACCGCCGCCGCAGCCGCCATATGCCCCAGGAGCCTCTGAAACTGTTTCAGTGGTGCCGCCGTCCTGTTCTTGAATGTATTCAAGCAGTTCAACACCGACTGAGCGTTCCTGCGTGAGGCGCGCTGTCTGACTGACCGAGTCTAACTCCATACCGAGAAAAGAGATCCTCTGCACCGGGGAGAGTTTGCTCTTTTCCCAGTTCACCTGAAGGCCCAACTGGCTGAGGTGCGAGAGCACCATGTCCCTGTGTTCGCATAACTGGTCCTGCGACTGAGCTAGTATAAGCCAGTCGTCGAGGTAGTTGAGAATGCGCACGCCCTGTTCTCTCAGGGGAACAAGGGCTGCCTCCGCTACTTTCGTGAAGACACGGGGCGACAGGGAGAGCCCGAAGGGCAGGACTTTGTACTGATATGCCCGTCCTTCGAACGCAAACCGCAGAAATGGCCTGTGGCGCGGAAGGATCGACACGTGGAAGTATGCGGCCCAGAGACCGCGCCGTAACCTTCGTCGCTCGTAGCGCGAGGTCTGTGGCGGTCCGAAGCTCACTGAGAACTCCTGGGTCGTGACCACCCTCGTGCAGGTCCCTCAGTGCCTTGGCCTGGTGAACCTGCAACAACGCCATAGCGTGTAGGGCTGAAGCAGCTTCGCGGTCCTTGGACACAATTGCATCGCAACCGATCGCTCCACCGGCGGGACCTCCGTATACCCCCGCGCCGCTCCGACGTCAAGGGTGGCGAGGGAGGATGAGCCACTGGAGCGGTTTCTAGCAGTGAAAGGTGCCGTCCATGTTCCAGTGAGCTCATCATGCACTTCCGGGAAGAAAGGCACGGGGTGGGGCCCTGAGAACCAGCGCGGGCCACCCGAGAAACCAATCGTCCAGCCTTGAGGTTCGGGACACGGTGGAGGCCTCACTCGAGCCCAACACTCTCAGCGGCCCGGGCAAGCATAGCCACCATTTCCGGATCCGAATCCGGCACCGCTGACCGCCCGGAGGTGGCAGCAGCGTACTGAACCATCATTTCCGGATTGGTCTGACTCACCCTCCGATGTAGCGATCGACACCCGATCGTCGGGGAGCGCCAAAGGATACAGCGGTACCCCTCCATGGGAGGGCCAGCCCGTTCCCTAGGCAGCTCCATCGGTGGCAGTGCCAGTAACAGGAGGAGCCCTCGCTGTTTTGGAGGGAATTCCTCACTGTCACCGAAAGACCAGCTCGGCTACTGCCGGAAGTAGCCTCCCCGGTAGCCACCAGGGGAACCCTAGATCTCGGCAGAGGCACGGGTACCCGCCCCTTTGCAGGAAACGAAGCCTGGTCCGCAGCGCGGTCATCCCCGCAATGGGGGCATGACTCGTCACAAAGCCGCCTCTCGTGTTCAATGCCCAGACACGAGAGGCAGCGATCGTGACCATCACCGCGCCAGGAACCCAGGCATCCAGAAACGCACGTGGGCGAAGGGCATCTTTGAAAAGACGCGTCTTAAAAAGGCGTTCCGCCCGTAACACTCTTTTAGAGAAGTGTTTGCTCTTTTAGCGTGCTGAAGCGCACAGGGGAGATGGTCGCTGCAACACAACAGGGGGTAGTGCAGCCTGATGTGTGCAATCCACTCGACGAAGGAGACCACCACCGCTGAATCGCCGTCCGCCAACACCAGAGTCTTGAGGCACTCTCAGATAGGTAACTTAAGTCTGGAGCCGAACGATAAACACCGCTCGGCTCCGAAGCAAAAAGCTGAATATGCGCTGCACCTGCTGCCTATTTATGCTCACGCTGTGATCAGCGGCAGCTGGATGCAATAATCGCATGCCAATGTGCATTGGCTCGTTTAGTTTACACTCGAAGTGGATAGGTCTCTCTAAGCGAGATCCCAATTCGTCGGTCCTCCGACGTGACGTCGAGAGTGACCGACTGATAGGGAACAGGATTATGTGTTCCTTTATTTCCAAATCATTCCAAAACCTGTCCTAATATGAAGGCATTTAGCCAACGCTTTGGACACAAGCAACTACCGTGTGTTTTTAATTTTTAATAGCATGCAGCTAAAATCTAATTAATGTTACATTTATAATTAATAAGTTGATCACAATAATGAAATCGAGAATTGAGAAAACTGATCATACAAAGTATTAACAAAAATTCTTAAGAATCTTCCTCAATCAACAGAATCGTAATATTTTGTATATAAACACTAGCAGGTATGAACCTGTAATTTACCACATTTTTAAGCACTAAGCCACTCTAATTCACTCATCTCTTTTCAAAGTTTGTCACCATCTCTTATCTCCAAACCTGATAAACTCAGACCAAACTAAGACATAAAAAAGACTGAATTATGAACACAAAACACACAGTGAGCAAAAACTAGTCACGCAGACAGGTGTGTGAGGATAACATACTCAGAGCATGAGTGATTTAAACCACAGCAAACATTAAAAAACGTCAACCCAAACACACGATTAGGTACCTGATGTAAAAATCAAAATACAAACTTCTCTTCCTTGAAGGCAAAAACAAAAAGAAAAGGAGGGAAAAACCCAAAGCATAAGAGTTACTGCTTCATCCTCAGCACACATCCTTCTCAATGAGAAAATAAAACCAGATCAAATAAACGAGTGACATAATAAAAAGAAAATACAAGTGTGACTGATTGTTTGATCTACTGTATGGACCAATTGACGTTAATGATTATGATACACATAATAATTAATTGAGTGAAAACCTACCTGCTCTCTTGACAAAAACGTACCTGTTGGCCAACATTTTTGCAAGACGTGAAATACGTATCAATAAGTACATTACAGTTTCCAACAGAAATGAACACTAGCGGCGGTACAACATCGAGCACTTGCAATCGTTTTCGTGCACAGTGATGAAAAAGCAGAGCACTCTTTTAAGCGCCACTCAGTGGACATTTCACATCGAATATATCACAAAACATACATGGCGGTACATATTCCGCGTCTTGCAAAAAAGTTCTCACAGGTACGTTTCCGTTATGAGATCAGGTTGCGTAAAACATGCTCTTGTCACATTTCACCCCAAAAACAAAACTAATACGAATTTCGATTTTGCATAAAAAAACAAACAAACAAAGGTTTTGCATTTAAGATAGTTTTATTCATCGCCAAAATTCTCATTCCTGCAGTGTATCTGCACAATTGACCTATCGGTAATCCCCTCCCCTTGAACGCAGATTTCAGCACCATAGAGAAACATTGGTAGATCCGAAGCCCGCATCGGTTTTATGGGGTATATGCTTCAAAAATGGAAATAAACAATGTGCCTGGGGTACTTGTAACTAGTGATGGGAAAAAGCTTTTCGACGCTTTGAATTAATTTAACCAATTGCTTCGAAAAATGATTCGATGTTTGAAGCACTTGAAACAGCACATGTCGGCGACACCTGCAGGTGAAAACGTTGTAGAAGCATCAAGAACTCAGACCAAACTTACAAAACAAATGGAAATGTTTTTCATTTTTAAAATAAATAATAAACACTTAAATATGATTAAATAATCAGTGCTTGTGTTATGTGTTTAAGTATAATCAAACCCTTAACACACAATGAAATATTTAATGAAATAATTAATTTATGTAATTATTTAATTGATTAAATGTTTTCATTAGAGCTGTCTATAAAAACCAGCAGGCAAGAGTAGTGTTATCAGTCAGGAGAAGGAGGGGTTTTAATTCTATCGTAAGCTAATTTTTGTTATTTTAGGGTATGATGTGATTTGTAGGTTGAAAGTACCTGAATGTTTTTACAATTTATTTTTAACTATATAGCCATCTGTGCTAAAGGGACGTTATCTTTTGTTTAACATACAACATCTGAAAGAACATAAATTCTTGTTTTATGGTACAATTTTGTGAGATTTCATGATTAACTGGGTTAATCTTTGTCATTAACATGGGTTCACTTTGAGATCAACATCCCCTAGTGGTGAACCATCAGAGTTTCGAAACATTTCAAAACAGGGTGAAGTAACGAAGCTTCGTTTGCTAAAATCACGTGACCTGGCTGGTTTGATACGCGCTCCGAAACACTGATTCAAAACAAAAGATTTGCAAATGTTTCGAAGCTTCGTGAAGCAGGGGTTGTACTTGTAACACTGATTACAGGTATCCTGAGAGGATGGGCAATATAATTTAGTTTATTACATTTCCTGAATCCTAACAAAACAGAGCAAAATGTCCCTAAGCATTCAACCCCAATACAAAAAAATTCATTATCTGCTTGTCATACACTAAGCATTAAGCTACAATGTTCATCTGCTCAAGCAGAACGTTAATGTTATCTTGTGCTTTAGCAAGGTATCTCTGGCTAAAACTAGAGATAATGTTAAAGTTAGCGAGTCCATGCTAATGTACAAGCCTAAATAGTGGACTGTTCTCGCGTCTTGTACAGTGTAGGTCAAAAACACATAAACGAAGGTCTACATTTCAGTGCCTCTCCATTTTAAACTGGTTAAATGTACATTAATTTAACCATAATCTGCGATACATAAGAGTGAGTGTGTTTACCTGCACCCTCTTAATGCGATTATAATGAGATTTTGACAATATTGCGATTAATCTTTACCTCATGTAAACACAATACTTTGCTTTAAATAATGCGATTAAGCACATAATCGCAGTAAGCATAATCATATTTACATAACAATTTGTACGCCGATTATAATCGAAATATTCAGGCATGTAAACACCTTAATTGCAGTATTGCCGCTCTGAACAAAGTGTGATGTACATGAATGATGAGACGCGCACCTGTAATAATACGCAGATTAGAAATGATGAAGGGGAAGAAAGCATTTCATTTCTGGGGAAAACACAACTCGCTGCCACCAGTCTCTGTTCCTTACCCTCATCCAGAAACGGCGAGAATTTGACGGCAGAATATAGACAAACAAATCCCATCACATTTCTATGCCGCCGAAAAAGCACTCAATACAGCAATACAAAATCATTATGCATTAGACGTAAATAAGTCCAGCATTTGTGGTGCATTTTGTGGGTGGGGGGCTTCCTTCCCGATAGGTCAATTGTACTTTTTTCTTATTGTCAGTGTTGATTTTCTTTAGCTTTTTTACTGTATAATGCATTTTGTGAACACAATGCGATAAATTGTAATTGTTCTAAAAAAGCCATAATTTTTTGGACTTAAATATAATTTTATATTTTTATTTTGAATTTGAGGTGGAATATGGCTTGAACAACTTTGTAAGATTAACGCTTGAGACATCTGGATTTAGGACACACTTTATAAAACTGTCAGATGGTGAACAAACAAACACTACATTTAAGTATCACTGACACTTGCCACATCATTAATTACTAGTGGTGGGCGTTATCGGCGTTAACGTGCTGCGTTAACGTGAGACTCTTATCGGCGATAAAAAAATATCACCGTTAATCTATTCTCAAAGTTGGGTTGGGAGCTGGGTCTATACTACGCAAGCTATGATGACTTTCACCCTGATATTTTAAGCGGATGTATACCTAGCCGAATTGCACTGTAGGGGCGAGCGAGTCTTGAACTAGAGGCTCGCAGTCCGTGATGGACAGATTGTTACGGCTGGTCTATGTGGTAATACAATCGGGCAGGACATCCAAACGCTCACCTATCATTCATCAACCTCAAATATGGCACGCTCACTTGCTCTTAAAATCTCCGTCATTTTGGTCATACAGATAAAAGTAGCCTAATACATCTTTCGAATCTGTAAAGACTCTCGTTTATTTGTGTGCACTCAGAATAACAACGAAGCGTTGCGCTTTTAAGCAAACAGGATGCGCTTTAGGTCTCATGTGAACTTGAGAAACTTGAAACTCCGTCTTTGAAAAATATCTATAGAGTGAAATGTCTAAAAATAAAAATAGAAGACATGTGTGTTAGCATGGATGATTTACATGAAATTTAATCTGTGCAACACTGTGCATAAGATGGCTTTCAGTTCAATATAATAACAAAAAGTCATTTTGGGTTTTATTCAACTAATAAGGTGGGCACGCTGTGATCTGTACAATATTTTTACTGTAATTGACAGTTATCGGCAAAAAAAACAAAAAAAACAACACGGGAGTGGGAGGAATGGGAGTCATTCTTCCGGGAGTGGAGCAGGATTTTCCTCCAGTTTTTTAGGTAGGATTGGGACGGGGAAGAGATTAAAAAGTTTGTGATGCATTTGGAAAAGGAGATGAGCCCCTGGTCTAATCGCCACCTGGCTTGAGAAACCCGTTCTTTGGGTACACACATATTCTGAATGCCTTCGCAGAATTCAAATGAGCCATTTTAATCTAGATTAATTCCAAGATTAATCTAGATTAAAAATTAATCTATGCCCACCACTATTAATTACATATTTTCACGCACACATATTATAATATAATACCTTTTTTGTTTATAGGTGAGCATTGCTTCAGAAATGGGGAATTGGTGGGAGAGATTGGCTCCAGCCAGATACTGAGAGACACGTCCGGCCACATCAATATTATCTGTAGAAATGTTAAACAACGCACACATTAAGTACCAGCATCAAATCAGATAACAAAGGCATGAAATCATCTGAGCCCATATAAGCAGAAACGCTAACCTGAATTAGGAGTTTCTAACCTCCCAAACACTTCCCTCCATCCGGCGTCCATGAAGATGTTATTGAATTTACTGTCAAATGTTGAGATGTACTTAGCCAGTGGATGACAACCTGATCAAAACAAAGTACATTTTGCTCACATTGAAGAAATACAGCAGAATAAAGTAGTTGTCTTTCACAAAATAAACACTCACAAAACCCCAAATATGACTACAAACTGGCATCGGCGCATTAAATAATTCCACCAGCTGGGCGGCAAGTCTATTAGGAACATAATAAATATTTGAATTGAATTGTGTGAATTCCTTCCATTAAGCTGCCAAAACAGAAATAGGAAAAATCTGTCACAAAGTCTTTCATGGTTTTCGGACACATAGAGATTTACTGAGGGAGGTGTATATGAAAAACAGCTGTAAAACCAATTGTAATTAGCATATTATATTAAATATATATATACATTGTTTTTTAAATAAATATATTTTGAGAGATAATTTTTGGACGTGCTTTATTCTTCTTACCGACTGGAATGACTAGAAACCGAATGTAGCTCAACCAATCGGGCGTCTTGTTGGCGAGCTGCTCCACAAAGCAGCGAAGAACCGTGCTGAGGTAACTCTGATCACCCGCCACTGCCACTTTAATGGTGGGTGGTGTTTGTGCATTGCAGTTGCAGCTGACACAATGATAAACATGAGAGATACAAAAAATCATTCTCACAAAAATACCCACTCAATTAATTTTCTGACTTATTTGTGTATTGTGAGAATCTCTGTGGGCAGTGAGGCTTACAATCGTTGAATCCTGGTGACGATGGTGTTGAAGGTGGCCTGAACATCTGCAGGGGAAACGGTGGACACAATAGGCTGCTTGTGCTCCTGAAGAATCTCATTCAAATACTGCCACAGAAACAGAGTTCACGGTTCAAAAAGCAGCATGAGGGAATTAGTGCAAATGCTAAAGAGACAGTGTGAATGAAAACAAGCTATGAGGACTGTAATGTATGTAATGGCTATCACTGCAGGACACATCAGCCTCAGGCCTCAGTCGATTTGACATGAATTTGTGGGTATGGATTACAAAACCGAAGGTACGGTTTACAAAATTTGAGGTATGGTTTATTAATCCGTGGGCATGATTTGTTAAACCGAGGGAACTGTTTAAGAATTCAGGAGTACGGTTTATAAACTGAGGGGACGGATTGCAAAATTTTGGATTTGTTTCCCAACAGGCGACTTCCCGGGCTCCGTAGTTTTAGGATGTTTCAGTACTTTTATTGTAAAACTAGACAGATACACACACAAAAAACGCAGTGCAAAAAACACACCTGTCCCTGCCAGTCTGTAGTGTTAATAAGAATGATATTCTCTGGCAGATGTTCGTCAGAGTTCAGGATCTGGTTGAGTTGATCATACACTGATTTCCTCGGGACCTGCAACAGGAAGGACATCAGGTCAGAAAAAGAGCACTCGTATACATAAATCAGTCTTCCAACATTTCCTTATTCTTATCCCAGCAGACACAAACACACACTTACACAAACCTGTGTGATGAGTCTGGAGTCTGGCGAGGTTTCGCTCTCGATGCTGCTGGTGCGATCGCTCTGAGCTTTAGAGTTCTGTCTGTCTTTCATGGATGTGCTTCGCGGACGTCGCTGGAGCTTGCTGTCTGTTTTACTAGCCACCCAACAAGGAAAAAGACATTAGCATTGCTGGTTATTATCAGTTATTATAGACATTTTTGACACAAGCCCTCCAAGTGTGTTTTAAAACATTATAGCTGGTTTCAAGATGGTGACAGACCAGTTAGATTGGATATAAATGTACAATATTCAACTCAAATGAAGAACACTTCACGGTTGTTATTTCACTCTGAACTAAGATCTGTAGCACAGTAATAGAGTAGATCGTGCATCACAATTTGTGGCATCTTCTGCCTCCCAAGGCACCACAGAAAGAAGCTAAAAAGAGGCGAATCTGTGATGCGCTGCTGCGTTCCACATTTCCTAAAGTGTCTTTGCGCACATTGCTTGGGGACTGAGTCGTAATGAGCTCATAAGCCAATGCAAACACACACATATGCTGTCTAGCAGAGGCCTGTGAGAACAACCAACTAGAAAGCTACATGGAAGAACAGTCGATTTGATGTTGTGATGTATCACAAGAAAAATATAACAGATGGGTATTTCTTCAACTGAATCACTTTCGGTCCTGTGTAGTTTTAGAAAGTAAACTTGCTTAAACGTACTTTTCACACTCGCTGGTTTAAAGTCGGCATGAAATAAACATTTACCTCACTTGGTAAATGTATGATATTAATCTTATTGTGAATGTCAATCTACATACTTCTCTTTGGTGACATATTCTATGCCAGGCTTTAGTTGACTTAAAACCCATTTATTTTCTACAATTGACTTCAATCTCAGATTTGGATCCATCTCCATTCAATCAACAACCGATGAATAGAACCAAGTCCCTACCCTGTTTTTCAATATCCATTTCACTCTGATGTACATCACGATATTGAAGAACTTCAGTTACAACTTCAGTTTCATTGTTACTTTCCTATTTTTAGGGACAAATTGTAGTTTTGCACCAGCTCTGGTCATGTGTTCAAAAGTGCCAGTCTTATTGAATGGTCAGAGTTTTTTGCAGGGCGAAACAAAAATGTTAACAACCCTGTTTTTAAATTGTTGGCCTGCAAATATCGGTGTCAGTCTAAACGCAAAACTGTTGGTTGGGGTGACAAAACTGCAGTAGTAATTTGTGTAAAAATTGTATCTAAATATTTAAATGGTTTGTCTATTTTACTTTTTAGTTTATATTTTTTAATTATAGATTTTCATGTTTTCATGTAAGAAAAAAAAATATTTAAGAAAATTTTGGAAGATTTAAGAAGATTTTAACATTTATGATGTGTCTGTTCAGACCAGTGCTTAAAAAACAGCAGACAGGCTGAATGAAAATGCAGTTTCACTCTCTGACAGAAGGTGGCACTTACATGAAAGCAGAAACATTTCTGTGATGCAAAACTTTCACTTTGACATTCACGTGTCACAGGAAGACAAGACAGGGCCAGCTACAAATTATATTTACTGTCGCGTAGCAAAATAGTCTGTGTCTGAGAGTCTCCAAGTCAAAGTTTTATGCAACAGCTGCGGCTCTGGTCTTGTAGAGTTAATTTTGTCAGCCATTTTTTATTTAGTCTTAGTCCTGTGTCAAATCTACTTTTTAGTTACATTTAGTTAATTATATTTAGTCAACGTGTCCTGTTTTTGTCCGCAATATTTTGCTGCCTCATTTTTTCGACAAAAATAACAAATGTATTTTTAATTACTTTTTAGTCTCGTTTATATCATCTATGATATTGCATGCTGATTTTGTCACAGTTATCATTTATTGACCTGGTTGTCGTCTTATTTTTGTCATGAGAAAAAAGCTTGACAATTAAAAAATTTGTCATAGTCTACACTGACGATTTAACATGTGCATGTGACCAAAAGTGCAAATCTTATTGGTTGGCCAGAGTTTTTTTGCAGTGCAATGGAAAAAAAACGTGTCAAAGAAAAACAAAAACACTGCCCGTAAATGGACGGCATGCGAATGTTTACGTCTGTATGAACAGGTGCATTACCACCAGTTTATTCACATGTACATTTTTATCGCATCGTGTTTTCGCACTTAAGATTTGTCCTCTGTAGTTAAAGAAACACCCAGATGTGTCAACATCTGCTATGACTATTATTAAATTCAATAGCGAAAAAACTGCATCTGAGGGGACTGTTCAGACAGAAAAAAGGGGAGTTTGAGAGAGAGAGAGAGGTTGCATCAGAAAACAGATGGAAAAGAAAAACAGGAAGGCAAGAATAGAAGGTTGCGTGTGTTACCTAGGTGACATGAGAGTCTGCGACTCAGCCTTGCAGAGTTTGCCCACCGTTCCAGCTAATTTCTCCACGCTCATGTCCCAGCTCATGATGGTGTCACATGTTGCCACACCGCCGCCCGCCTTGTCCTCCACCAGCTCCTGCATGGAGAGATAAACATCAGGTGGGAACATGTATCACTCTCTTCAAGGGCTCATGAAAATTGTCATGTTGCCGTGGTGACGACCACTTAGCCACAAAGTAGAATTGCGGTGTGGAGGTGTCTGAAAGAGTGTGTGTGTGACTGCAACACACTAGATACTGTTAGGACTGATTAAGTGTGCGACAGACCACAGCCTTGAATTATCAGCACTCAGCTCGCAAAAACAGAAAAACTGGATGGCCCTTATGAAAGAAGGACAGAGCAGAAAATGGATTATTCTCTTGTTTGAAGAAAATGTGATGGGTGATCACTTGCGTGAAACTTGACACCACAATGCTAAGGTGTTCTGAGTGGTAGGGTGTAGCTAGGGTGTGCTAAATGGTTGCTTTACCGGCCCAAGTCTCTCAATATGATATTCCGGTCTGTTAATTTTTTTGGGTACAAATGGTGCAGGACGAGTTAGATGCAAAAGTTTAATATTTATTAGTAGTGTTGTTATTGTTTACAAGTGGACAGTGGATTTTTACTTTGTTACCTTAATTGTGACCCTGGACCACAAAAGCAGTCTTAAGTCGCTGGGGTATATTTGTAGCAATAGCCAAAAATACACTGTATGGGTCAAAATTATTGATTTCTCTTTTATGCCAAAAATAATTAGGATATTAAGTAAAAATCATGTTCCATGAAGATATTATGTAAATTTCCTACCGTAAATATATCCAAACTTGAATTTTGATTAGTAATATGCATTGCTAAGAACTTCATTTGGACAACTTTAAAGGAGATTTTCTCAATATTTAGATTTTTTTTGCACCCTCAGATTTCAGATTTTCAAATAGTTGTATATCGACCCAGCTCTGGGCGTAGTGTAGCTCCGGTGAGAATATGCTAGTATCGTGAGCACCAGCAAAGGAAAACCAGTCTCCTCTTGGCTATTCTAGAAATCCTCCAACATTTTTGTTGTCAAAGAAAAAGAGAAAGAGAGAGAGAGAGAGAGAGAGAGAGAGAGAGAGAGAGAGAGAGAGAGAGAGAGAGAGAGAGAGAGAGAGAGAGAGAAAAGAGAAAGAAAGTGATACAATCAATAGAGATGCAGATTATGGTGCATTCACGGTTCTGTTTGGGACTGACAGCAGTTGCTTACAGGTGAGAAACTGGAAAGGTTTTATTTATTCAGCAGATTAAAACATCTGATTGAATACATATCTGTATATGAATGAACAGCTGAAGTAGGGCTGTGCGATTAATCGAAATCGAAATAAAATCGCGATTTGAGATTGCACGATTTCTAAATCGCTTTATAGCTCGATTTTTTTTTTTTTTTTTGCGCCCTGCCCCAACCTCCCGCAGTATGCTATCCACACTAATCAGAATGCAGCAGAACAGAACAGACCGGGCATACAGACAGATAGTATGCTAAAGAAACAGGGAAGATGAGTTCAGAACAGGATAAGGACTTGGTGGCCAAAAAAAAGCATGTTGCATGCAGAGCACACAGCGGGGAGTAGCGATCATATTTCCTTCAGAGGGAGAGCGTCTTTCTGAAGATCCCGCTCTGCTCGCTCATACGCTCAGCGCAGCTTGCTCAGCCCAAAATGCCCTTTGGTAATTTGTTAATTCCAGAATCTGTGGAATAGGCTAAGAAATTGTTTGTCTAATCTAATGTTTCTAAAAGCAAATTCTAAAATCCTGTGAAGATTGACACGTTTTAATGGACCGCATTTCCCCGCAGTTTTGGTCTATTTTTAATTTTAGAAAGTGTTTCTTTTATTTAGGCCACGAAATAATTATTTGTCAAGTGCATTTCATCTTGTGTGTGCTTTCATGGGCCTGATAAGTATTTTGTGAAATTCTATATCTGCATTTCATCTTGTGTGCGTGTTTTGAATATGAAGCGTTGTTTTAATGGAAACATAGGCCTATACTTTTTCAGTTATTTATTTTTTTACGAAAATGTTCCAAGTGGCTTCAAAACAAGACACGTTTTTAAATTAAGATTTTAAATGTTATACATTTAAATTGATGTTCATTTCGGTTATTTTTCCTAACCGTTAACCGACAAATATTTTAAATTAGAACTGAATTAAATTAAAAAGAATAAGTGTCTGTGACCCGTTAAAAATACTAACATCTGTTTTTCGGGGATTCATTTCACATGTGCAAAAAGCAGCAAACAACAGAACGAGGATTCACCTGATCATATCATATTACATCACACCTGCAGCACTTCTGCAAGCAGAGAACAACTTAATTCACGTAAATGCTGGGTTCAGCCTTTTGGGGTTATTTGTTCAGTGTTTGGGTAGTTTGTGTACATTTTATTTTATTTATAAAATTGTTTCTGTCAGTATATTGTTTAAATCTATGCAGAGCAACATCGCGGTGTGAATCACTGAACGAACGTCCCTCGCGTCTGTCTTATTGCTTGATAAAGAGTCTGATGCTTTGCATAAAATAAACTATTATATTTATAAAGATACAGAACACAAATACTTTGGATGTTAAAACATGTCCTCAGAGCTGTTGACTGTTTGTTGTTGAGCAGGTTATGAAGGCAATCGCAGTACATTTCGTCCATGAGTGAAGCGCAGGGCGGCGGTCTGATCCGTGATCAGTTCCCGCCGAACACGACTCCAGCTCGGCGTAAGAGCCAGAGCCGTTACGGTGGAAACATATTTACAGAGTGGTGGATTTACTCGTGAATTACATCGGTTTAATGTTTAATCTTTACTTCTAATGTTTGTTAAACGAGATTAAATAGGCAATGTGTAGGCTTATAGCTTATAAAAACAAGCAAATGAGAAATAAAGGACGTTATCACGTCTGGAGTATTTTACAGAAGTTAATCTGTAAATATTATTTCATGCATAAAGTAAAAAAAAGAAAAGAAAAAAACGAATATTATAATAGAAACGAATAAAGCCATTAGCTGAGTTAAATCATCCATTAATGATGGGTTAAATAAACAATCACATTTACTGGGTAAAATTAACCCCAAATGTACTCTTTTACCAGCCCAAATTAGGTTGTTTTTAACCCAGTGTTTTCTAGAGTATGCAGAGTTTGTTCATTATTGTGCTGCGCGAAATTAAAGCAGACGGCAGAAGGATGCATTCTATTTTTTTTCTTATTTAAAAAAAAAGCAAAGATAATTTTTTTATTGTTTATGTACACAAATAAAAGCAGACCTTTTACAATTCCGATTATCTTCATGACCAAGAGGAGTTGCTTCCACTGTTGGAAGGGGAATAAATCCAGTTTAAGCTCATTTAAGCATTCTACCAAATGCAGCCTGTTCATTATTATTATATAATGAGCCTGTTCATTATTATTATAATAAATTATTATTATAAAAACAACCGGTCAAACATATGGAAAAAACACACTGCTCAGTTTAAATATGTAGTCAAATCTGTGCTGTTTAACGCCGTGAAGTTATGCAACACATTTTGTTTTATGTGGATATTGTAAGGGTAAATAAATAAAAGGTAAATAATATTTTGGCATTTAAATACCGCGAATACGGGAACGTCTGATTTTGTGTTGAAGGAGAGACCCAACTTGGTTTCAGTTTTGTTTTAGCCTAAAATAATTAGTTTTGGTTTGTCGTTATAGCTTCTTATTTTTAATTCTTGTTATTTTCTAGCCTACTGTTAATTGTAAGGATTTGTTGTGGAGTGAGGGGAACTAAAATTGCCTAGCTATGTTTACAGTGTTTATTATAATGTTTGTAATTCGCGTTGGCCTATTTCTGAATGAAATAATAAAATGCGACTTTATAGGCTACTTTGTTTTTTCTCTCTCTCGCTCTCTCTAAAAAACGTGTTTTTTATACGTGTAGCTTATTTTAACCATGCAGCAAACCTTTTAAAATATTTTGATAAATTACTAAAAATAAATAAATAAGTTACTTTAAACCGTTTAACTGATTGTATTAATGGGTCAAAAGTATTATTGGTTGTTTAAAGGTTAATGAACATCCCTAATTTAAATGAACAATTTCACTCTGAAACATAACCTTTTCTTATCGGACTACTGCTTTAATTGAGACATTTATTCAATAATGTCACTATAAACAGGAAAAATTAAATATGCCTAACGTTACTGGAGACATTTAATGTGAGCGTGATCTGAGCGGATTCGGTTTACCGTGAGCGTGAGCGGAACATTAGCGGAGCGTTTTGTTTTGGCCGTGAACGACTGAGTGAGCAGCACACACACAGAGCGGAATATTGAACCGCTCCGCTTCACTTCACTTACACATGCTCTGGTTGCATCTTGTTTTGTTGGATTTGATTACTCACATATACATATAATATATGTATTTTGCCATTTGTCTGTTCTAGAGACATGTTACAACTTTTGGGAAAGGTCTAATTGGTTTCCTTTGGAAATATGTTTCAAATTCACACAGAATGCATTTATAACTGTAAAGGTCAAGGTTTTTATTTGTCACATGATAAATTATACAGGGTATAATCAAAAGTGAAATGTAGATCAAACAGGTGGACAGTGCAAAGAATACAAATTATATAAAAGTAACACCACACAAGAGCATATATATAGGTAAAAAAAAGAAATAAAGAGTAAAATGTGTAATAGAATAAAGAAAAGTGCAAAACAAGATGTGCAAGACAAGTAAGATGTGCAAAAACAAGTAAGATGTGCAAAAACAAGATGTGTAAGATAAAGCATGTCTTTGTGTCAAAATCGTGATTAAAATCGAAATCGGAAAAAAAATCAAAAAATCGTGATATATATTTTTTGTCCATATCGCACAGCCCTAAGCTGAAGTCACAAAAGCATTCAGGACACGAGAGCGACAGAATCAAAAATGGCGTCATAACACCGGGAAGTTTTATCACAGTTGACAACCCGTTTTTAAATAATTGAGCCCAGTCGAGGCTTGTGCTATCCATCACACAGTTAAACAACTAACAATGACTTTAAATACTTTGTTAGCGAATGCACAGAGCACGTTTGGTGCGTATGCGTCTGAGAGCTTTAGCGATCTCGCCCACGTGACGGCACTGACGGCAGCTCCGGTGATGAATGCAAATCATTTCTTCTTCTCCGTCTCTGTGGGCGAATTAAACCCATCATGATTATATAAGCAACTCAATGTCCCATGCTGTTCCGTTCATTCAGCGCAGCTTTAGAATGCGAGAATGCTGTTGTGAATCCTGACAAGTTCGGCTATATATGCTGTTCTGACAGTGGTATAATAAAATGCTATATGAAAGTAACTCTATGAAGTTGAGTTACCATACTCTATGAATGATGTTGCTGTTACAGAGGAGGCTCCTGTATCGCCTCCCTCGCACCACCATAGGGAGCCGTCCCCTGAATATTAACCATCCCCATTCGGACTCCAGTTCCCATCATTCCTCATACCTGGGACTGACTGATCATCCACACCTGCAGCTCATTTACACACACACATATAAGCCACACACACACACACACACACACGGACTCCTTGCAAAGTCTTGATTTGCCCCGGCTGTCTTTTCTGAGCGTTATACCGAGTTTGATTTCTGTGTACTTGACCCTGGACTGTTTTCTGTTATTCTGATTGTCTTCTGCCTGCCCCGACCTCAGATCATTTCACCTGAACTGTGTTTGCTAGCCGCCTGCCCCAATCCTCTGCCTAGTACCCAACCCGTCTCTGTCTAAACCCCTGCTGTTCTGCCTTGCCGGTATTTGACCCTGTACTGTCTGACTACTCTTATTAAAAGCTGCAAATGGATCCAAACGCTTCTGACTCATCACTACAGTTGCCGTACTGGCCTTCACCTTCTGCTCTAGAGTCTTGTTTTGGGTTAAATATGGCGCAATGCATGCTACATGCTAATCGACGAATCGCTGCAGCCCTAGATTATGGTTTATAAAGTTTTAAATATAGATATTTGTATTACACAAAATCATTGCTTGACTTCAGAACGCCTTTATTAACCAGCCGAAGCCATGTGGAGCACTTTCTATGATGGATGGATGCACTTTTTGGGCTTCAAATTCTCGATCACCATTCACTACATTATAAAGCTCGGAAGAGCCAGGACATTTTTTTTATATAACTCCAGTTGCATTAGTCTGAAAAAAGAAAGTCATATACACCTAGGATGTCATATACACCCTTAAAATCAAGTACTTTTGTTCTTTTACTTAAGTAAAATTTAAAATTAGTTATAATGTTTTAATGACATAATTTATATCTGTATTTTTACTCAAGTACTTGATTTGTATACTTGATTGTGTCCACCACTGCTGTTAACCAAAACTATAACTATTAAACTATTATTTGGTAATAATATTTGGAAAAAAATATGGAAATAAATCTGAAACAAAATAATGTATTAATATTAGACGGAAAACGTAAATGAAAATGAGCAACTGATATAAGTTTAAATACTATTCTTACTAAAACTAAAATTTCAAAGACAGCTTCATAGACTTATTTCCGATACTTGATCTGATCCACAGAAAATTGTTTAAAAAGCAATTTTTCAGATGTAAAAAACATCTACAAAAATGATTCACATAAATATTACATTTGTGTGTATGGCATTATTTTGTCATTATGACATTGTTTATGAGCTCTAATGCTTGATAGATTTGGTCAAATCTGTCCAACAGACAGTAGAAATGTTTGGAAAAGTCAAAGACAAACAGGCCTATAATTATATCCCAATTACACAGAATATATCATGCACCCTACTGCACAACATTTTAAAGTCCACATGGATGCACTGTATTTGTTGGCTCTATCTCTTCCTGTCTCTCTCTCCTCTCATCTCTCTAAAAGTGCCTCATTAGGGCTGTTATTGTGGTGATGCTGGTAGTAAACACATTTAAACACTCTTCACTTTAACCAGATGTGAACTGATAATAATCAACAGTAGAAAAGAAAGAAAAGTAAATAAACTACATCAACTATATATCTACACAGTAATCAATATTCCACAGTATTCAAGAGAGCCGCGTAAAAATTGCTGTATGCTAAATGTATAAATAATGTACATTTGCAGAAATAATGCAGAAATGCAGAAATAATGACTGACCCCAACTGCCGAGTCCACCGCTGTAGGGTCATCCGGATATCTGCCACCCACTGCCCTGTTCTTATCCACTGTTAACAGATCGCCACCCTGCAAACACACACACACACACACACACACACACACACACACAGAAACAAAGTACAATATTCACGCGTTGGTTCTGCAAGAATTTTTCCATTTTCCTCCAGACCCTTCTGAAAGAGAAGTACACTAGCAAGTGTTTGTAAAAAAACTACTTATTTTAGAAGCAACACATTTTAAAAGAATTTAAAGGGGACATATTAAGCAAAAATCACTTTTATAAGGTGTTTGAACACAGGTGTGGGGCCTCAGTGTGTGAAAAAACCAGCATGTAATGGTAAAAATCCACTCACTCATTTATTTATAATTTTAAAAACTCATAAACCGTCTTTCAGAACGAGCTGTTTCAGATTCTCCTTCTGTTCACGTCACCGAGGGGAAAAAGTCCCGTCCATTTGTGATGCTGCCCTATTAACATAAACACAGCCCTGAGTGAGAAGCTGTGGTCCGCCTCCGCCATTACTGATTACTTCCTGTAGCTGCAGGAGATACACAATGTCAGCGCCAAAGAGGCTTTTCAAGTGTTGTGTTTTGAGATACACCAATGAACATATAGTCTCTATAGTCTCCCTCTATCTGAGCCGCTGAGGACCCTGTGGTTATGTGACGTAAACTCATTTTTTTATGAATTTGAATGTGTTCTGACTTAACTAACTCAGTTAACAACCTTGGAATCTGGATCTATATTTAAAAGTTTATACATTATTATAAAAAAAAACAAATCCCCTGAAGAGTCAATGAATGAGATTATAATATTTTCTGACAATGGCAATATTTATTTATTATATATTTTGTCAAAACTGATTTATGAGAGAAACTGGGTCTTTACGATTTTGTTTAACTTGACTTTGCTTAGATTTATAAAGAAACATTTTTGAAACAGTTTTTTAAAAATACAATATACACCATATTGCCAAAAGTATTGGGTCACCCCCTTTTAATGTAAGGTTTGACTACTTTAGTAATTTCCATGAGTACAAATATTAATGTTTAAGCATATAATGATATTCTAGGGAATTGTTTGCTTCTAATTTTATAGCAACAGTTTGGACAGAACTCTTTTCTATTCTAATATGACAGTACCTTGTTTGTGTTTGGTGATGAGTTTTTGGCTCAAGGTCTGCATTTAAAGTCACACCAGAGGTGTTCAGCTGGGATTAGGACTTGTCTTTCTGCAGACCAGTCAAGTTCTTCCACACTGACTGAATCATCATTTCTCTTTGATCCTATCATTTTACACAGAGACACTGTCATGTTAAGATAGAAAATAAAATTAGAAGCACACAATTCCCTAGAATATCATTATATGCTTAAACATTAATATTTGTACTCATGGACATTAGAACCTTTCAACAACCTTTCATTAGAATGGGATGACCCAATACTTTTGGCAATATAGTGTATAACCAACATTGGCATGTTTTGTGTTTGCCTTTGATAAGGCAGAATAAGACAAGAGTTCAAAATGTTAGACGTACAGTGGAGGTCGGCTCTCTCGGTTGGCTCTTCTGACTGTGCAAACTGCCGATCTCCGTCTGTGAGCTGGAGTGAGACATTCCCTCAAAGAACGGCCTTGAGTGGAAAACATACACATGTTAAGAATATAAAAATAGTCTTAGTGACAAGAACTGGATTTCACGGTCAGCGATCCAGTATCAGTTCAGTTTTCCTCTATTGTTCTTTAAGATGCGTTTACACTGGCGGCGATTTGCAAAGACAAAGCAACTGGAAGTCATTCACTTTGACTGAGAGTCAACGAGACAGTGGGTGATGTTGGTGAGGTTCAAGCATTAAACATTCTTCCTCTTGTTCGTGATTCCTATACAAACACTTTCTCCACCAGATCTGGAAACAAAGTTAAATACATATATCCACAAGGATATCTAGTTGGCTTGCTAGTAATTGTTTCCAACTAAATTCTGAATATCTGTCAAAGATTTAATAACATGAAAGTTGCTAATTTTGTCAAATGCACCAGTTCTTCCTTAGAAGGGTGTTCTTTATAACAGCCAGGGAATTTTGCATGACTTCATTTCCTCGTGGACTGACAAAATGCAAGAAAATTGCTTTAAGCCAGCCAATCAGATGCGATTTTTAAAATGGCTTGCCACTTTTGTGTGTAATATGCATCAGACTAGTGCTATGACTCACGGCTCTTACTTTAATTTGGGTTTGGGAGTGCTGAGAAGACTCTCGTTGTCCTCCATCTCTGGGCCACTGTCGCTCTGGTTATAAACCTCCAGGCTGTCATACAGAAGATCCAAATCTTCAACCTCCTGTGTCTGATCAACTGGGTCTGAGTCCAAGACCTTTTTGAGCAAGAAAAAATATTAATAAAATGCAGATATGTATGAAATCTAAATCTCAAAGGTACATGACCAGGTCACATTTCAAACCAAAATGACTTCATGACAATTTAAACAAATTTGCCCCCAGTAATTATCATTGCCGTAATAATAAAAAAAAATTGTAGTATATGAAGTAATGCTTTTAATTTATGCCAAACAAAAACATTACAGTATTTTATGTACTGTATTGTATAGTTATAGTTTATGACAAATTACTATAATACCTTAATAAGGTGTTTTTATATAGTAAAATGTGACTTGATCATGATTTGCCCGTTATAAAAAAAACAACATGTGCTGAAAATCTGTTATTTCGATTCAGTACAATCTTTCACAGAACAGTAAAATCACCAGTAATAATGACCCATTCATACTATAAAATGCATCTCCTCAGGCAGCTGAGATTAAAAGACAGAAAGAAGTTAATTGTGTAAAAGTAAACAAAAGACAGAAAGAGGATAAAAAGATGGTGTGAAAGTAAAGGGGGCATATGAATAATCATCTTAATAATGAGAATTTATCAAAATGTACACTATTGTACTTTTTTTCCAAGATGATAAAATATACAAATTTAACTTAAGCGCTGCATTGTGTTCACAGCTGGATCCATCCTTTATAATTGGACACTGATTTAAAATGTGTCAGCACACAAACAGACTTTGTTAACATTGTTTTACTCCACTATACCCGCTTTAAAAAGCATAACACTAACTTGGCCAGAACAGAAGACCAACTAAACCAACTTAAAGAAGCAAAACACCATAGAGTGGTTTTACTCAGTTGTACATCAAATGCATGTTATAGTATGTTTTGCATTGCAACGAAAGGTGGTCAATGTTTTCTCATAAAAATGTAACTAGAAAGCCGTGATTTAACTGCTGTTGAAAATTCCTAAGTCATTTTTTTAAATGTCAATCACAGTTTTATGTCACAGGTGTTTCGAAATATGCTACATATTTGAGACGCACCCATGGTGAGCTATTGCATTGACAAGCCCATGTTGGCAATGCTACTAATGGGAACAACCTGCCAATGCAACAAAGCTGTGTCATCACCCTGAATCAGGAAGTTGCTGGACTGATTGCCAAATAAATATGGACCATTTCCTGTAGAGTTTTGATAATGGAATGTGGCAGCCAAGGCAAGAGGGACGAGGAAGTCAAAGAGTCAAACAGCTATCCACTAACATGCTTACACTCTAACAATGAGACCACAAAGCTACTTAAATCTTGCTTGTAGGCTCTAGAAATATTTATGGCCCCAAGTCATGACCCCATAACTTGTCCTCTCAGAACAAAGCAGTAGGTTTAGTTTTAGAAGAGCTATACATCATATCATACACTGCTTAAATCAAAGCTCCTCTCACATTTCAGCTACTAGATCAATCATTGCCAAGTCCCAGGGCTGTTTTTATAAAGGTTGAATTTCACGGCTGAAGCGATTTTGTGATTACAAAGCACAGGACCGCAAAGTAGAGAGTGGAGAGTGTAGTACTTCAGGCAAACATGTAAGACAAAGACAAAGAAAAGTCTCACCTCATCAGATATTTTAAATCTCTTCAGGAGAGCGACAAACTTCTGCTTGAAATTGGGTTGCTATAAAGAAATTGAGAGAATATGTCATCGAAGACTTCTGAGCCGCTACTGTTCAATGCGATACATGTTACAATAGCAGTAAAATTATGATACCTTTTGGTTTATGTTTTAGTTAAGACAGTAAAATAGGTAAAAGCAAAAGACTAAAAACTTTCTGGTAAAACAAACTTATGTTGAATTGCTAAACTATTTTGCTGCTATGAAGGGATACAATTGCAGTCATGGGCAGGTATGGTTCATTAACCAGGTATGGTTAAGTGTAGGTTAAGGAGTAGGGCTAAAGCCAACAGTGTAATTATAGATGCACCTACAGAAATTAATTATAGACGTAATTAAATGCAGGTATTTTGTAAATAAAAGTAGAGTGTAATAATGTATGTACACAATTAGTGCACTGTAACATATGTGACCCTGGATCACAAAACCAGTCTTAAGTGTCAATTTCTTTTATAGGACAATATTTGGTCGAGACACAACTATTTGAAAATCTGTAATCTGAGGGTGCAAAAAAAATCTTGAGAAAATAGCCTTTAAAGTTGTCCAAATTAAGTTCTTAGCAATGCATATTACTAATAAAAAAGTATGTTTTGATATATTTACGGAAATAAATGTACAAAATATCTTCATGGAAGATGATCTTTACTTAATATACTAATTTTTTTGGCATAAAAGGAAAATCAATCATTTTGACCCATACAATGTATTTTTGGCTATTGCTACAAATATACCCCAGCGATTTAAGACTGATTTTGTGGTCCAGGGTCACATATAATTAACTTTAAATGCTAGTACATAGTAGTTAGACACTTTAAAAATATACTTCATAAAAGTGTAAGGAAATCTATTTTAAGTGTCGCTCTAGTTTACACATCGATCCTGGGTTAACATTTGTGTTACTGATGGTGAGCTTAGCTTAAGAGGATCAGAACATCCCCTACTATTACATTCTGTGAACTAGATAACACTGAACCAAACACCACCGTTAGGACACAAATCCAATTTATCTATGTTTCTATCAGGTAGCTGCCTGAAGTGACTTGTATCAAAACAATGAATCTATGCTATAACAGATAGGGTCATCTAAATGTATTGCGGTGACAACATGCCTGCATGCAGAAATAAATAGAGAACAAGGTGGTTTAAAGAATAAAATGCGACTTATAGGCGACTTGTTTTTTTTTTTCTCTCTCTCTCTAAAAAACTTGTTTTTCTATACGTGTAGCTTATTTTAACCATCCAGCAAACCTTTTAAAATATTTGTTATAAATTACTGAAAAATTATTAAATAATTGACATTTTAAACCGTTTAACTGATTGTATTAATCGGTCAAAATTCTTATCGGTCGGTTAACCGTTAAACAGTTAAAATGAACATCCCTAATATAAAGATGTTTTACAAATGGTGTTCCCCAGGGCTCGATTATCACTTTCTGCTAATACTCAGATCTTTATTACTGGCCTCCCAGGATAAATGCAGAGAGAGTATATCTATACATACCCGGGTCATAGATGTGGTTCTAATCATTTTCCTCCGAGATTTTTTCGGCTTCCGCTGAACATCATCATCCTCATCATAAAGGTCCTAAAACAGAATTTCAAGAAATGTGATGCTTTTGATAGGAAGAGATCCTTTTCTAAAGAAACAGGAGGACATATTAAATTAACCACACCGTGCAAAATAAAAAACAGCTTCTTAATCACTAACTACCCAAAATCCAGTACTATTAGCCATTAAACAAGGATGGAATTTTTTTTTCCGGTAAATTCTCTCAAAACATTATTGTTTTAAAGTTAATCTATGTGTCAACCCTGCTGTCTGTATGTTGGGTATTTTATCAGAAGATGCATGCCTCTCCCGGCAACAAAGGCAATGGTGCTTTCTAGCTATGGTGTCTGGATATAGAGTTATTCTGAGACATTGGAAATCTGTATACGCCTCTTAGTTTGATAAATGGCTAGAACTCATGTCCAATATTGCTAGCTATGAACGTGTGATATTTAGAGTCTCAGGATGCCTGGATTTGTATATGAAAATGTGGGGTTGTTTTCTTGCTTTGATTGAGAAAATGGCATAACGAGACAAATGTAATGTCAATATATGTCAGAAATATATATAAAGTCTAAAAGGCTGTGGTATATTTAAAACCTAAATATGTATATATTTTACTTATTTATGTCATTTATTTTATTAAATTTTTTGGGGTGGGGAGAGGGGTCAATTGTTAGATGTAATTTTCATGTCATAATGTCATATTTCTGACTGTTATTGTTGTTATATTAAGTCAGTTTTATTAATGTCAATTGCTTAAATTAAGTTTGGAATATTTTACTGTGTTAAAAAAGCGAAATAAAAATAAAAAGTTAATCTATGTGTCGACAACTAACACAAAAAGACCAATGATATTGACAGACTACATTCAAAGCACAAATCAGGGAATTATATTAAAATTAACTTTTAGAGCAAGATATATAAAAGACATGTTGGAAAGAACTCCTGACCTGGCCTTGAACAGCGTCATCACTCGCCTCTTGCTCTGACGAATAACTATCATCGTCATCTTCAGAATAGTTATCCATATCTGGAGAACGGTCTAAAAGAGAAAGAGACATTTAATGACCCCATGGCATTTGGCATTTTAATGCAGCAAAAGCCTCAGGTATACAGTACCATCTGACATCCAACATAAAAAACCCAAAGCATTAAAATGATTAATTCAAAACATGTAGCAATTGTATTGCTCCAATATGAGAACACTTGAGCTGCTGAAGCTACTTTCCCTTTTAATGTACCGCAGCATCAGTCGCTTTTTCTTTGTGTGTGCTCTGAGATGATGGATGGGAGGATGTTTTGTGGTAGAGAGTGTATCCGGGGGACTTTTTATCTTTATTGCAGCTTAATGCACTCAAACTAACCATTAGCATCTGTAAGTCAATGTAATGACTGCATATAAACAAACCCAAACACTGATAGAAAATTGTGGTTTGTACAGTCATGCAATTGCAAGGACAACTGGGTATATGGGGTGGGTTGGTGTAGTGGTTAAAGATTTAGCCAGCATGTGTTCCCCTCCTTGTCATTTAGATGTTGTTACATTTGTGAAATTTCAAAGGCAAAAAAGTCCATTGTCTATTGTCAATACTGTAGTGCTGTATGAAGCACAGCCTAACGTGATTTGCAATTGTGTGGATTCCTATTGAATTGACTGGACTGCCCACAAAAATTTGCCCAACAACAGTTCTGTCAAGACTCTCTCTGAGAGTTTAGTATGGTAACATACATGGCAATGCTAATGTGTTTGGTCTTGGAATAGATTTGCTACAGTATGTGCTGCGGCAGAGCAAGTACTAAGACTCAGACATGCTGCTGTGTTGCACATATTAACATATAAAATAATCCCCATATATAACATACATTAAATTATCCCATAGAAAATCTATACAGGTGGATCTGGGGAAGGTGGAGGATATCTGAAACAGACTGTGACTGCTACAACAAGCACTAGCTGAGTATTTGAATATTGAGCAGCAAGCTCATTGGAAAAAAGAAACCAATCAGCTGTGCCATGTGAATAATGATGTGATTATATACATTTTGAGTTAGAACCTATCAGCCTGCACCAACTAGAGTTTCATGACAGCACTTTGAATTAAATGTGAACACACTTCTTCTAATTTTAATATATTGACACATTTGTGTGAATTACCTGAAGCTTTGGCCTTTGTCTCTGGCTGACCACTGCCATCCTCTGGGTCAATAGGTTGACTGGACAGTGAATAAACACTCAGTTCTGCTGCACGCACCTGTGCTTCCTTCACGTTACTATGGAGACCTAAAATCTGGCCTCCATCCGTTGGGTGCTGCATCACCTTTAAACATAAACACTCAGAAATAAGTAACACGTGTACAAAGAGTCCACATTCTTCAGACGCCTTCTTCTCCTTTCAGCATAACTCCAGCTCATGACCTCCATCTCAGTCTAAACCTCTTGGACAGATGAATTGTCCCCTATGTTCAGTGTATTCTGCGTTTTAGTCTCTGTTGAAAATGATTATCGCTGGAATATCAGCAGAGAGGAATTTGGAATTTGTGGGGGTGAAACTACCGAGATTAATTGCAGGCATTTTCAGAAAGCAAAATAGCTGAATAAAATGTACCAGTAAATCTACGCTCCCATAAAAGCCCCCAACACTCCTAAACACTAGACCTTTTTAAGAATAATTGTCAAAACGAAAGAACAAGACATATTAGTCATTAAATGTTCTAACATTCTAATTAGTATTAACATAAGTGACCCCAAATGCAGAAACTCTTACAAATACAAATGAGAATACAAGCTTTGCACTCATTCCATACCTTTAGCAACGAATATCAACCTAATACTTCAGAAAACTTAATCATATTTGCACTCTAATTAATTTTAGAACTGCTACTTTCTCAAACTTCGCAATCACTGCTTTAATTGTAGTTACATTTCTTAATTGCATTTGTAACGAAGTTGCCATTTAGTACATTCAAAATGTTTTAACTTGAAAGTACTATTGAATAACACAAAGTTAAAATTATAATCAAGAATATATATAGATATATACATATATATATATATATATATATATATATGGCAAACCTGTGGCAACCAGTGTTGGAAGTAACATACCTGGTCTAATGGCATAAACATACCGGGTGCACCTTTTAGCGAGAAGCAAAATACGTACCAATAAGTGCATATCAATGCAGTTTCCAAAAGAAATGAACACTAGAGGCAGTAAATCGATTAAAAAAGCGCAATTTTCACACAATTACTTGAAGAATATCATGTTATGACTTCAACACAATATTAATATGCAGGGAGATTTGAAAACACACATTTCCAGCTTAATTTCTATGGGTTTTCATAGACGGTAGGTTTGTTCGGTAGCTCACGGAGTACAGAGACATACTTGAGAGATGAGAAACTCTGGTTCGAATCCTGTGTAACTACGGATCGACAAAACAGTTCAAATCTGGATATAAGGAAGTTCTAATAGCATGGTTTCATCAACAAATACGTTTTTATATCATTTGTGCATTTGTTAACACTATCGGGTAAGTTTAGGGTTGGGTTTGGTTTAGGGCATATTTCCAACATGATAGAGCTTTTATTTTTGGCAACGGTCCTCTGATATTTGAATTCTGAACCGCCGTAATACGTACCTGAAGCAATGTAATAAAAACACAGCAATACGTACCTATATCGTACCAATACGTACCTATATGCATTACTTTTAAAAATAACATTCCCCAACTCTGGTGGTAACAATAGCCATTCCATCACTATGATATCAATGCATATGGCTCCTTTAACGTGTGACGTGAGAGAACAAGTATTGACATATTGACTTTACATGAAAGCTGTGAGTATGTGCTGCTTTGCTATTGGAGAAGGGTGAAATAAAGAGGTCACAGGGTCTGACAGAAGCTTCAATGAACTGAACACCAGGGTTGTGTGATTGATTTGCCCGTACCTCAGCCATATTAATAACACCAATGGCCAGCGTCTTGTAGCCCAGAATAGTTCTGTTTTTATAGCGTTTCCTCCTTTGAAGCATGATCTGCAGCCGGTTAGCATCTCTCTTCAGGAAATGTGGGTACTAAAGAAAGGAAGTATGACAGTGCAGTGATTTAAGCGTATTGCTGCTTGAGATTACATAATTTTTATAAACAACATTGTGACAACTCTAGCACAAACACTTTATTTGATGAAATCTTCCCTTCATACTTCCTGTCAAAGCAACTCTTAATGTGTCGGCTATAAATGCCGGATATCTGACCCAAACCGAGAAAAAACATAGAGGGTTCTCGGAAGAAACAATGGGTAATGAAGTAAACACTCCATGTTCTCACACACTTCCACAGTTAAATATGTAACTAGGATGGGTAGTAACAAAAAATATCACAATATTTAAAACATTTTGTCAAAATGCTATATTAAAACATTTGTTTTATAAACAGTAAATAAATAAATAAATAATCTGGATATATCATTTCCAAAGTAAAATTAATCATACCACACATTTGATTCAATTCTTTTTTTTTTTTTTTTATTAAACTTGCAATCATTTTATTTCAATGGCACTTTTGTTTTCTTTTCTACTTTTTATGCTTAAATGTAACCAAGTGTTCTTTTTCTATGGAATTACAGGGAAAAACACGAGTAAATAATGACAGATTTGCCATTTTTGGGTGAACTATTCCCTCTAAACCTATTTGTATGGGACTAGACTGAAAGGATGTTATAGGCTTTCCTTTGAAACAACTTGCTAGTAAATTTCACAAAGAATTTTAAAGAAAGGGCAAGTAACACTTTGAACTAAATGTGACATTTTCAACAACAACAAAACACATTTTTACATTGCAGTTTTTCCTAAGCAGGTTAGAGAAAGAATTAAGAATTTAATTTTAATTAATTATATTAATATTTAATCTTATTTGGATGGATGTATTATTCAAATCATATACATAGACTGAACTCTGTTTTATTACCTTAAATATTCAAATCACATGACCTACCACAATGCCAAGATTCACACAATAGACATTCTCACCTAAGTAACACCTATTCCCATCCAAATTGGCACATAAAATCCCATACGTCTTTTGTTAATAAATGAAACAGTATAGTGCTAAATAGCATATGTTGAGTTACACACATATAAGAAGACAAATGTACCTGTAGTGAAAAGGTGAGTTCCAGGTCTGTTTCCATCAAGCCGCTGGGTGGGAGCATGTACTCATTCGACCTCAGGATGCGCTTTGACCCCTGAAAACATGGAAAGACATCTGTCTGATCTCTGTCTCTTACAAACATATGCATTCATTAATTATCACAGAAGAAACTCTGATGCACCCTCAAGCAAATCAAGTCAAATGCTGAAGCACAGATTGAAAATAAACCCACGCAGTCTCAAAACCGAAAGGAATGTGATGTCACTGAATACTGACTTTTAAATTGCAAATTGAAATGTTGTTTGTATGGTCTGACAGCAAAGGCATAAAACAAGACAGAAAATGACTCAGTCACACTGAATGGGTTGAATAATTTGTGGTCCTTGTTACTGTCTGTTTCACTTTGCTGTAAACCACTTGAAGGCACATCTGAGAGGCAAGTCACGGATATGAGCTGTCATTCTAACTGGAAAACAGAGACCCCTGCTTTAACATTCATCTGCCTGCTAATGTGGCGATCGGTCACGGCCCAGCTCATGTGAAATGCACACACACACAAACAGATAATCACGACCGATAAGGGGTTTTAATGGCAAATGCTCATATCTAAAAACATATCTAAACACTTGTTGAAGACAAAAGTGCTGCCCAATATTTTTTGTGGAAACTGTAATACGTAAATTTTTTGGGGTATTGTTTAATAGGGGTGGTGGAAAAAAAATCGATTCACATATGAATTGCTATTCAGTTTTGTACCTAGTCGCATTGATTCACAAATGTCAAAAAACTATTTTCTAGTTAATATAATAATAATAATAATAATAATAATAATAGTTCATGGGACCTGATACTCCCGCCATGTCCTGTTTTCACATGAGCGTGCGGCTATGCTCTCTCTCATCTGCGCGCCTTGTTTCTTGTTGAAGCGTGGTGTTCGGATCCCAGCACTCATGTCTTGAGTTTCGGTTTTGTGTCAGGGTTCGACACTTGCGCTCCAATGCCTGTCTGTCGCCAGTTGTGTGTGTGCAGTCTGGAGTTCGCTCGGCCGTGCGCTCATCTGTCCACGTGTGTTTTGTGGTTGCAATATCATTATGAACTAAATGTTTTTCTCTAATACACATTTGCCACAATTAATGGCACCCTTTTATTCAATACTTTTTGAAACCTCCATTTGCCAGTTTAACAGCTCTGAATTGTCTCCTGTAATGCCTGGTGAGGTTAGAAAACACCGAACAAGATATCAGAGACCATTCCTTCATCCAGAATCACTCCAGACCCTTTAGATTTCCAGCTCTATGTCGGTGCTTCTTCTCTTCAGTTCATATAAAACCATAGCAGAAGCTTGGTTTTGTGCTCAGTGACCCATTTTTGTGTTGTTTTTGAGGTTTGTTTTTGGATTATTGTACGGTTGGAAGACCCATACATGGCTCATTATTAGATTTCTAACAGATTCAGTCACTTATTGATTTTTTTATCTGTTGGTATTTGATAGAAACCACGATGCCATGTGTTTAAACAAGATGCCCAGGACCTCCAGCAGAAATATAGGCCCACAACATCAAACATACAGCAGTATATTTAATTGTACACATGGTGTACTTTTTATCCCTGTGTGCACCAAACCCATCTTGAGTGTTTGCTGCTAAAAAGCTCATTTTTTTGTTTCATCTGACCGTAGAAGCCAGTTCCATTTGAAGTTCCAGTCGTGTCTGATAACTGAAGATGCTGGAGTTTATTTTTGGATGAATTTGGGGAATTTTTCTTGAAACCCTCCCAAATAACATGTGGTGATGTAGGTGCTGTTTGACAATTTCTTAAAAAGGTTTTCTGACCCCGAGCCTCAACTATTTTCTGCAATTATCCAGCTGTGGTCCTTGGAGAGTCTTTAGCCACTTAAACTCTCCTCCTCACTGTGCATTAGGACGATATAGACACACGTCCTCTTCAAAGCAGATTCATAACATTTTATGTTGATTGGAAATTCTTAATTATTGCCCTGATGGTGGAAATGGGAATTTTGACTGCTCAAGCTCTTTTCTTAAAGCCACTTCACTAATTTATGACACTCAATTATCTTTTGCTGCACATCAGAAATATATTCTTTGGTTTTTCTCATTGTGATGGATGATTAAGAGAATTTGGGCTTTGTTTTCCCTCCTATTTTTATTTCTGTGAAACAGGAAGCCATGGCTGGATGATTTCATGTTCATAATCACCCTGGAGTGCTCAAAATTGTGAATATGAATGGGAATATACTTCAGAGATATTTTACTCTATTTTTATCTTTTAATTTCTAGGGGTGCCAATAATTGTGTCCAACGTGTATTTGAGAAAAACATTTATTTGATAATGATATTTCCCCCCATTTTAAATTCTTATTATCCAGGTTAGAATTTTTATGAAAGGTTAGATTTCTGTAATTTATTTTAAATAAAAGATAAAAAGGATTAACAATGCCTATTCATTTTCACAGCCTCCTTTGATCATATTTACCAAGGGTGCCGATATTTTTGGCCATGACTATATCTATATATATATGAAGAGCTCTTTTCCAAAACGCGATAAACGCCAAATAAAAAAAAAAATTTGTTCGTCATGCCATTTTGCTATGTACTGAACCTATTCACTGCTCCATCAATGTTTCATGCCAAATCGCTATATTTCCTTGTTTAAAATGTACTGCAAGATGCAGTTCTTTTCCAAACCGCTATAAGCGCCGAACCTGTTTTTAGCCTAAATGAGATATATCCTCTCGATCAATCAGAATTGCTCGATGCAATCCAACATGGCGACGCTTTGAAGCGCTTTGTTTGTGCTCAGTCTTCAAAATGAGTGCTTTAAACTCTAATAACACTTTTGATGGCCTGGATGAGCCAGTGAGACCTACACCTGGGGTAGAAAATGCAGACTCGACAAAGAAAATCACAAAAACAACAAAAAAAGAAGGTTCTCAGGTGGCGCGTTAATACCCACTGTGGGATGTCAATGTAACAGATGTGTATACCAGTAAAGGTGGTGTGTAAACCGATTGACACTAGAGGTTGTAGCCTTTGGCGTTCCTTGTTAGAGCGCCCGCCTCCCGCGCCGGAAACCCGGGTTCGAGACCCGCTCGGTGTGATGGTGCGGACCTGGGGGGGTTAAATCAACACAAGGCTGGTGCGATCGGTTTATAGTATGAGTCCCTGATGTCATATGTTGCATGTTCTCTCTTTTTTTTTTTTTTAAGACATAGACCAACATTAAAAAAAAAAGGATGGATTTGTAGCGTAAAAAAACAACAACAAACAAACAAAAAAAAAACCTTTGCATTTATGATCAACAATATTGTTGCTTCATTTAACAATCATTGTTTAACATGTTCAGACTGAGCCAACAGACCATTTTAACAGGATAAATTGAATATTAACAAAATGTATGGGTCTAGGTAAAAAATGTCATTTTCATGAAAACTATTAAAATGGATTTATAGCGTTTTGGAAAAGAGCTCTTCATATATATATATATATATATATATATATATATATATATGGGTATCTTGGTGGCTATAAATGGAAAAGAGGTTCTAAGATTCTTTGAACTCAATTTATAGTTACATACACAGTCAGTCAAGATCAATGGTTCTCAACTTTTTTGATACAAAGCCAACACTTTGAGACACTATCTATTTAAGCTGCTTCTGTTGAAATAAAACTTTTTTTATACTCAATGTCAGTTTAATGCTATACATATTTAGAGCTTTTATTTTTAGGGTTTTTATTTAGCATTTTAATCAAGACGTTGTTCATATTACTAAATGTAAATAATTGTAAGACTTATTTGGGCCCCCTAGGGGACCCTGGTCCCCTTGGTAGAAAACCACGGGTCTAGATACTGTTTATTGTTTTGTTTGTTGTTGTTGTTGTCAATACTTTTTGTATATGAGTAAATACCAGTGAGCAATTAATAATTTACTACAGTAGGTATTACATGTAAAGTTCAGCAAACTACTTGCTGTTGTTTCTTTCTGGTTCTTTCTCCGCCAGTTGTTTTTGGAAAATAATACAGCCGAATGCACATGAATTAAATACAAAAGATGTGCAAATAAACAAATACTGGTAGTGATTTTTCAGTAGTGTCATTTTGGTAGGCTACTGTCCAAACCCAAATCTATGCTAATGACGCAGAACTAACATGATGTAAAAGCTCTCTGGAAACCACATAATACATCCATCAATGTTTCTCTGCAAAAGCACACTCATGCCTTCAGGTTCCTGAGTTCCAAACAAAGAGACAGAGAAAATGCTCTGCAAGCTCTGAATGAAAGCAAATGCATGCTCAGCCTGCTTGTGTCCGGCCTGCAGACTAGCTGTGAATGGTTCGGCCTTCGAAGTGTTGATTCAGGCGGACACTTCAGTGAGCAGAAGAGGAGAAATAATGAGATATCTGTCAGAAACCTATCATCTGTCCTTTAGAAGAACAGCCATTATTTTAATCGCTGAAGCGCCACTTTGGGAATATAACACAACCGTTATTTTAAGTGTCTGATGAGCACACTGTAAACCTGTTTAAAACCTTCAATGATCCATCTGGAAGAGATGAGTGGGCGAAACAAGTGCACTTCATGTTACCTAAGAGGATGTGCTCTAATCCTCACCGAATGAGTGACAGAATCATTTCCTGTTGGGAATGAAATCTAAAGGTGTAAGAAAACGGCTGTCTAAGACTGATCTTTAAATATCACCGACACTAAGTGACATTACTTTCATGACAATTTAGCACATTTCCTCCCTGAACTCTCATTACTGTATTGCAAATGTTTTTTATTCTCAAAAGTGATTTTCATTATATTCTCATTACTATAATTACTAAATTATGTAACACAATGCAGCAATACAATGTTTTTTATTCAACTAAATAAATTAAAAGCAGTACAACAAATACTACCTTGATACATAAAAAATAGTTAAAGTTAATGTGCAAATACATGCAATTATTATATCTTTGGACATGTAAGATCATTTTCATGCTGTGAGGAAATATCTAAAATGTATCATCATGTGTAATTGTGAATGAGAAATTCATAACCATGATACTTTACATACTTTACAATAATATCAAAATAGAAAATGGCCCTAAAAACCCTCTTAATTTTCTTGACTGTTCAGGTTTGTTGATCATTTTTTGTATGGCAGGTATGCACATGAGACCAAAAACACACTTTTTGGTTGGCCAGGTTTTGTAGTTTTTATTTATTTTTTTCAAAATGGGATGGAAAAAGTTTGGAATACCAGATAAGAAATCTGTTGCAGAAACTGCATGCTAATGCTAATGTCTGAACAGTTGCATTAACAGGCGTTCATTCAAATTAAAATGTTTGTCACACAGAAT
Source organism: Gymnocypris eckloni scoliostomus (assembly GCA_027564155.1). NCBI lineage: Eukaryota > Metazoa > Chordata > Actinopteri > Cypriniformes > Cyprinidae > Gymnocypris > Gymnocypris eckloni. The sequence continues at coordinate 30,406,656 of CM050427.1, read as the reverse complement.
GCATTTTTCCATTCCAGTGCACTACTTTTCCATTGTTTTTCTATGTAAACGCATTAGACGGACATATATGCTGCTGTGTCAAGTTAAAATAATTTAAACTTTTACACGCAGCACTGCTCATCGATGTCACTTCCAGTGGACCAATTAGAAGACCCCGTAGGTGGAGGCAAGCATTACGAGCTTTTGTTTACACTGGCAAGTTGGTTTTATTTGATGCCAATATGGCAGAGGACACATTCTGCAAACCATTCCTGAGCTCTGTCTCACATTTTTAGACGTTAAGACACGTTGTGTGAACAAACCTATTTGTTTCTGCTATTTCCCTAAGAAAATTAATGTTTAGTAATATAGACGTAAAAATATTTATCTTTTTAAACAGTTAAAGTTTTACAAAAATACCAAACACAAACCGTGAGACCAAAGCGACCTGTGTGGAATGCTAAGGGCCTCCAAGTGCTCTGAAATTACCCCCTCAGTATATCCCACAATGCACCTCTTCAGCCCCCCCGCCCACACACACACACACACGCCATCTTATTGCGTTCAATCCTATCTTCCCACTGAGCAAGCTGTCGCCTTGGCAACAGCTCACAGTTACCAGAGTGTCTTGTGTAAAGCTCTGAGCCCTTGTGATATCAAACACCGAGTGACACAGCAACATTCCACCTTCGACAGACCAGAACATACACAGAAGTGACATAGTAACGGTGTCATTTTACCTGCATCTTGACAGCGATAACAACAGAACTGAGTTCGCGGTCCAGCTCTTTCAGCACAATCAGCTTCTTCAGCGTCAGACTGCACAACCTTAGATACAAATAGAAAGAGAGACAGGATTATTTGGTGCCATTCACTCATGGGTAAATTAGTCCCCAGTTATGATTCTCTGCTTCAATCTGATTTATTTGTGAGGTTGCTCACATGAGCTTTTAAATGTAGATGCTCCAAATTGTGTAAAACCCCCGTAAATAAAACAAAGCTAAAGAAATGAAGGCAGTGCCATCAAAGCTCATGTTCAGAGGTCAGCATTAAATTGCATTTTTGCATATTTTAATAAACCATGCATACAAAAATAAAAGGTGGGATCTAGTTTACATTTACATTTATGCATTTGGCAGATGCTTTTATCCAAAGCGACTTACAGTGCATTCAGATTATACATTTTTTTGTGAGTATGTTTATTGTTGGTAAAGCTCAAAATATACTTAGGTTTTTACTAGTGCTGTCAAACTTATAATATATAATAATATATTATTATTTATATTATATATAAATGTATTTAATATATAAACTACATATTTGATTACAACATATATTTATGAAATATATCCATGCATGTGTGTGTACATTTATATATATATATGATCAATATACACAGTACACACACATATATTATATAAACAATGTTTTTATTTTGGATGTGATTAATCGCAATGAATCATTATTTGACAGCACTACTTTTTACATATGCATGCAATTTTCTTGGTTTTTCTATCTGCGCCTTGATTTTTTTCTTTAAGTCGTCTGTCCACAAGGTGGCAGCACTGATTTCACAATTGAAAAAAAAAATAGATGGAACAACAACAAACCTGGAAACCTGTCTGGAAACAATTTTTTAACTCCCCTGTGTGATAGAAGCTACACACTTGACCTCAAAGGTGTGTTTCTAGCTGCCAAACACTGGCTGACGTCGCCGCCCCTCTTCAACTGATTGGCTGAGGAGAAGCTGCCAATCAAGAACTATTTGGCCAATGATGACGCTTGAGCCAACGCTGATTTACATGAAACTCTAACCGCAACATTTGGCAAAGCAAGCGCAGAATGAGGAAACGAGAGCGGAAATAAAAATATGAGCAGAAAATGTCTGAGAGCACAAAAAACCCGAGAAATATAACCAAAGAAAACAAGATTTTGCGTGCAAGTTGGATAATGTTGCATTCATATTTCAGTTTTGAGCAATACTTTTTTTTTTTTTTTTTAATGCATTTAGCAGACGCTTTTATCCAAAGCGACTTACAGTGCATTCAGGCTATACATTTGTATTGTCAGTATGTGTGTTCCCTGGGAATCGAACTCACAACCTTTGCGCTGCTAACGCAATGCTCTAACCACGGAGCCACAGGAACACAATATGATTTTAAATATGTTTACAATTTTGATTTATGCTTACTATTATTTTTAATGCGTTATAAAAAAAAATATTTACGCTTATTTTCTTTCGATCCGTGACCTTTGCTATTCTGAAAAAATCTGCTTAAATGTTTTAATTTTGTGCAATATATTTTTACTTGCCTTTAAAAATTTTGGTTTCATGCTTATAATTTTTTTATCCGTGACCGCAATAGTTTTGGCGGGAAAATGATCCCATAAGCTCCCGCCGAGATGTGCTTTCAACAACGCTGCAAGGAAAGCAGATATAATTTACAATAGATCACATTCTATAAAGTTCTAATTATAATGCTATGTTTATGATTCATATTTATTGTTGCGCATGCAGACCCGAGAAAACTTGAACCTCCCCTCCCTCAAACACAGCTGATTTCTATGAAATGTGAGGGGAAATCAGTTACAGTATATAAAAAACTCCCAACTAATTTTCTCCTCCAACTTCAAAATCATCCTACATTGCTGCAGAAGCACCGACCCAGTGTTTACAAAGTGCAAGGAGGGTCAAACACACTTTACATAAAAAATTAAATATAAAAGGTAAAATAACGTTATGTGTGTATTTTGAAGTTGTACACAGACAATGCATGCGCCTCGCAGAGCTTGACAAGACGAGCATTTGTGGTTAAAAAGTGTATAAATATATATATATATTTAAGAAAATGACCGATATAGTTTTGCTAGATAAGTTGCGACTGAAAAATTATTTGTGATTGAAGAAAGGGAGACATGAACATCTTGGATGACATTGGGGTGAGCAAATTATGTCATGTACTCTGTACTGTAGCATGCAAGAAACGTATTTAGTTGTGTGTGTTGTGTTCTCTCCACGCAGCTTGTAGGTCTCTGTCTAACAGCAATATCTGTTCGCAACTGTCTAGAAATGTGCCAATGAATAGTGAATGTTTGTCATTGTTATTACTTGGAGTTCTGATAAAGAATAAAACAATACGTTGGTGTACAAACTGCAGTGCTTTATCAATACTTTTCTGCATTGGGCTAACACATATCGCATGGGTGTTTGGGTGTTTACCACCGAGTTTTGGGCTCAGTAGGGGTGCTGGGTGTTCCGTTATTGACATCTGCTGCACGCAGTAGACCAATCACAACAGACTGGATCATCAGACCAATCACTGCAGTTTAACATCGAGCAAAGGAGGGGTTTGGATAAATGAATTGCTGAACGAACCGTTTGGGAGTCGTGAGCAAAAAAGGACAAAATACATGCATATTTTAAGACAATTAAAGTGTTTTTTGACCTTGCATGCATGTCAACCTATTGTCGGGCACTCCCAAAACCAAAATATGAACCTTTCATAACCCATAATGGGGCACTTTAAAATAGGTTGTTTTTGCTACTGCACTCTTTAAGACCCTTATATGTAAATGAGCTCTCCTATGATGATTGGCTAACCCCTTCACCTGTGACATGAGCAGTAAATCGTGATTTGTATAAATTGTAAAGTTTTAACAATAACATTTCCATTTTTTTTTTTTACAAATTAATTCACAAATCTAAAACAAACATATTGGGGCATTCACTATAAAGAACACTTATCACTTATCTATACGACTTTATTTGTAGTGAATGTGAAACTAGCTGCATGTATGAAATGTATTGGTTTTGGACTCGCTCTGGAAAAATTATAATAGTGTTTATATTTTTAAACTGGAGAGTTAGCTTTGAGGTATGAAACTTGTAGGGGTGGGTGATATGACCAAAATCTTATCACAATATACTGTAGTTATTTGTGCTTTTTGATATTTGATACCATAGAAATGTCATAATTCTTGCCACCAGTGTCAATATCACACAACAAACTAATACTAGCTTAAAAATCAGCAACTAAAAAAGAACAATAAACTACTTACAAGTATAAAACACTGCATATTCTTCACGGTTTAAATATATATATATATATATATATATATATATATTGTTGTTTAATTAGCATGAATGACAGACAGCAGGAATATTAGACTGCTGTCACTTTAAGAGCTCCTCAGATCCCATATACTGTTACACGTTTTTTATCCGTTTGCTTTAAGACTTAAATTACTGTGTTTATGAGAATACTTTCAAAAATTGTCATTTTGACACATACGAGAGTGTGTATTTAACCATTCAAGGCCTATAAAGCAGCAAAAATAACTCTGTCTTTAAGTGCGCTCATCTCATGTCTCTCAGACAGTGCGCACATATAGAAAAAGGAGTTATCTTTCGCTGCTGATTGTATTTTAATTGCTTAAAATCACTTGTTTTTAAACCACAATGCTTAAAAACATGTGCAAATGATAACTTTTCATGACCACGTTGCATTTCAACTATGAAAATTACTAGCGATTTCTCAGTGGAAATTGTTTAAAAGTAAATCATACATTTTCGTCACCTCTGTGAATATGTGTTAATATCAATAACATCATCAAGATTTTCCATAAAGCGACCCCTTTAACTGGATGTGCAACTCTATTTGTAGTCCCATCAACTTCTCCTGCTCTTCATTCATGGCTCTGATGGAGAGCAGGCAGAGAAAAGTTTATGCTGGGTCAGCTCAAAACACAACCACCCGACTGAAGCTATTCAGCGCTGGTCATTGAAAGGCCCTTTGGCATGAAAGGCCCCTGCAACGGCCCAAACATTCCATGCCAGAGATCATGAGAAAAAGCACAAACAGAGGCGCATTCACTGTTCTGGCTCAGTCTCTCAGGATCCAGTGTCAGTCTTACATAAGATCCTGACCGCGGCTGCTGATCCAGCATCTCCTCGGGACAACTTCCCAGTCAGAACTCTGGCCAGTCACACCAGCCGCAAAAACAATGCGAGTCATCACCTCTGACCCCAAACAAGACGACAAATTATGATTGCGCAACATGTCAGAGCATGTGAACTACCTGCCAAGCCACATCTCTAGCCTTCTTCATTTCATTAAAGGCCCTGATATACTATATTAAACTTTTTAGAGCAAGGTTGTCCAATCCTGGTGTTGGAGGGCAGGCATCTTGTAGATTTTAGCTCCAACACACTTGACTAGAAGTTTCTAGTAAGTCAAAAGACCTTGATTAGCTGGATTAAGTGTGTTTAATTAGGGCTGGAGCTTAACTCTGAAGGACAGTGACCCATCGGGAGCAGTCGGGCTGCCCACTGCTCCAGGTGTGTGTGTACTTGGATGGGTTAAATGCAGAGAACACATTTCACTGCTGGTTATACTCTGTATAATTGAGCATGTGACAAATAAAACTCATCTGAGCTTAATCATTATTATTATACATTTGTTTTATATAGCACTATACAGAAGATTGCTTAGAAGCAAGCAGCGTTACAGTATTAAAAATGAAAAATATATAGGCATGCAAAAAAATTGTCTCAGTCACATGATCCTTCAGAAATCATTCTAATATGCTGATTTGGTGCTCAAGAAACATTTCCGATTATTATCAATGTTGAAAACAGTTTAGAATGTTCCAGAACAACATTTATTGAAATAGTAATTTATTTGTTACATTATACATTTCTTGACTGTCGTTTTTGGTTAGTTTAATATGCCCTTGAAAAAATAAAAATTACTTACCCCAAACTTGAATGGTATTGTATATTGTGAAAGTACTTGTTGTATTGCCTTTAATTTATTATATATATATATATATATATATATATATATATATATATATATATATATATAAAACAAGTTTTATTGCGTCATTTTATTAAGGCATATGTTATAATATATATATTTTTATTAATAGTTTGAATCAGTTTTAATCTTTTTTCTATTTACTTATTTTTTTGTTATAATATTGTTGTGTGTTTCTGTCATTGTCATCAGTTTTAGTTTGTTTATGTCTATATTGTTATTATTATTATAACTAAATGAAAATAAGAAATATTTCCTAGGGAACTAGCTGTTTAATATAAGTTTATTTTATTTCAAGTAACAAAAGTTAGGCTACCTATAATAGCCCTGATTAAAATACAATAAAAATTATAATCTTGGTATAATGGCAAAATAATGGAAATGACAAAGCAATACAAATATGTTTTTGTGGTAGTGAGAACTGTGGAACCCTTTGTCCTAAAAATACAGAAAACTTAGATACTTTATGCAAATATATTCATATTTTTAATTCCTTTATTGGTACTTTTGATTTAATACAATTATTCAACTTCACAGTAATATCGTACACAACATGTACAATAAACACTTGATGTGAAAAGGTCAAATGGGACCTGCACATGTCCTCATACACTCTGGGTAATGGAGGGTCAAAGCAACCCAATTAAGAGCCACATTAGCCAGTGTGAAGATGCCTTCGGCCAGGGTTTCATTTTCTGTGTTCAGGGAGGATGTGCTAATCTCACGCAAACTCTTGGCATGAACGGAAACAGGTTGCTCCCTAATGATTCCCGACTGTAAGAAGCTTAACAGAGATGGTGTTGCCCATGGCGCACAGGGCCAGACAGCACACACTGCCTTCGGTCACCATCACACACACACACAGCAGCCATGATAGTATTATGAAATACTCTGACATATTCCCACAGCCAACAGAAGATTGTGGGGAGGTTGTTGTGATTGTAAATCGGTCATGATAAATCGCCCACGGTCTGCCGACACAGACGATTGAGTACTAGTCTGTACCTGCCCTAAACAACAAACCCGTTTCCAGAGGGAGGAGTGTGTGTGTTTTGATCTGTTCTGTCTAAGACCCTGATTATGAACTTAATCTCAGCACATGTGAAAATACAGATTGAGGCATATATGGCTACAAACGCAAATCTGTATCTACCATCAAAACACCTTGTTCTTCTGTTTGTGCATGTTATGCCACAGGATGGGGATTATGCAATCCTAAAGTGTGGGCTGAAGGTTATGTGTATTGCAGGGGGCTTCAAATTCCTTGAAAGGTATTATTTTAAACGATCCAGAGCCTCATTTATGAAGCATGAGAAAATTAATTTCCGTGTAAATCCTTCGTAAACCATTCTTATAAAAACTGCCAAAGCAACCAATTGCAAGGTTATCAAAATGTAACCAAATGAAAATAAATCCATAAACTAGAGTATTGCAATAGGCTTATCGTCAAAGTGTGATATGTAATGCAGTGTGACTTTATACCCACACCCACTGTTTGACATGAAATGATGGCCTTGTGATGTTTACGAATAGATTATTTTGTTATATTCTTAAACATAAAAGTTATTTATTGGGATTGATGGTTCCGTGAAGGACATTTAATATCCTGGGAATCTTTCCATTCCACAAAAAGGTTCTTTAAAGTGGAAAATGCTGCTTTAGATTATTAAAATGTTCTGTTCACTGAAAGGTTCTTTGAAGAAAGTAAAATCCAAAGTAAAATCCCATTATTTTCTACATAGTGGAAGTTATTTTTAATGATATCTTTTAATTCATTAAAGACAAGGATGACTGTAAGCTGTATCACAGATTAGCCAGGCTCCACCACCAATCCGTCACTACGATCTCAATCACCTGAATTCTGATTCATGTCACCTGCACCTCATTAATCACCCAATCTACCCAGCACTATAAATGTACACACCCTACTCCAGCACTCTGTCCGATCTCGATTATACAAAGTGGACTCTCAACAGCTACGTTATGACCTACTTGATACTTACCTGTTCAGAAACTTACCCCCCCTAGTGTTCCTCCTCCTAGTGGGTTCCTGTGTCCTCCTCGTCTGTCAGCGGGCCGCCATTGATCTGGGGTGTGCTTCTCCTCGTCATCCACGAGTTTCTGGCAAGACAAGTACCTTCAGTATATCCTTTACTCTCTTGTTAAACTACTAAAAGTCATACTCACCATTTCTCCCTGCTCCCACAATTGCTGAATCAATAAATATACAGCATTGTTTAAACATTCATCTGTGTCCAGTCTGCTTACCATAACAGAAGATCGGACCTAGACAGAGTGATTCAGCATGAGCCGGCCGGATCCATTCCAGGAACTCGTGGATAATCTACGACGAGTTCTCATGCCAGCCACCTCATCCACTACATCAACCATCACCACTTCTTCGCCGTCTATGATCGCCAGTCCCATGGCCAAACCAACGCCCATCTCTGGTGTGGCGGAGGAGTGCAACGGTTTTCTTCTGCAATGTTCACTCTACATTGAAATGCAACCACATCTCTATTCAAAGGAGAGATCAAAAGTTTCGTTCATCATCTCACTCCTCTCTGGCAAGGCTTTGCAGTGGGCTGAAACGATCTGGGCTCAATCCAGTAATATAATTCAGTCATTTGATAACTTTGCCGCTCATTTCAGGGAAGTTTTCGGACGTCCGTATGGTGATCCATCTGCCAGCGACTAATTGTACCATCTACGGCAGGGGTCCTTACCCATCAAGGAATATGCTCTGAGATTCAGAACCCTTGCCGCGGCTGGAATGAACAATCATTACTCACCACATATCGACAGGGATTAGAGCCCAGGCTTCGACTACAGCTGGCTGGATATGATGACAAATGTGGCTTAGAAAATCTGATTCAACACTCTGTGTTCGTCCCCCATGCAATCCTGTTTTGATGAATCACCTTTTCGTAACTGTTGCACTCCTTCTCAACAGCCCCCAGTGAGTTATACCCCTCCAGAACCAGAACCCATGGTGACAGAAAATATGCATTTGTCATTCGCTGAGCGGCAGAGGCGAATCTCCAAGGGTTATGTCTTTACTGCGGAGGCGGAGGGCATGTGATCACAACATGCCCCACTCGACCACCTCGTCTATGGGTGAGTGCTATTCGACATCCTCCTCAGAACATGCAACCTCTTACTATAGTGATAACGCTGATTGTATCCAATGTTTCAATTCCAATCCATGCCCTCCTTGACTCGGGATCAGCCGGGAACTTCATATCAGGGAACCTCTGCCGCCAGCTCAAGATCCAAACCACGGCCAACTCCAAAGTTTACCAAGTCCAATCCATAACTGGAAGAGCACTCAGCCGTCATGATGTCAGACTCATTACGGAACCTATAACACTTCGTATAATCTCTACGGGGGATTGAGGCCTTGTATAGATTACCGGGCATTGAATAACATCGCTGTGAATTTCCGTTATCCCCTTCCTCTCGTCCCAGCAGCCCTGGAACATCTCCGTGGTGCCACCATCTTCACCAAGCTGGACCTCCGCAGCGCCTACAACCTCATCCGGATACGTGAGGGGATGAATGGAAACAGCCTTTGTGACCCCTACCGGCCATTATGAATATCTGGTCATGGCATATGGCTTAGTCAACGCCCCCTACGTATTCCAAGATTTCATACATGAGGTGCTCCGAGAGTACCTCCATCGCTTCGTTTTGGTCTACATCGATGACATCCTGATCCACTCTCTGAGCTTGGCCGAACATCGCCACCACGTTGCGGAGGTCATTCAACGTCTACGTCAATATCAACTCTTTCTCAAGGCAGAGAAGTGTTCTTTCCACCAATCCTCCGTACAGTTCCTAGGTTATCATATTGACAGTGGTGGCATCCGGATGGACGAGGGGAAGGTGGAAGCTATCAAGACCTGGCCCAAACCTTCCACCATCAAGGAACTCCAGCGATTCTTGGGATTCTCTAACTTCTACCGTCGATTCATTCAAAACTACAGCACCCTTACCAGTCCACTCACCAACCTGCTCCGTAACAAGCCCAAGTCTCTGTCCTGGTCCCCAGCAGCCGAGGAGCCCTTCGAGAAGCTGAAGGAAGCTTTCACCCGAGCTCCAATCCACGTACATCCCGGTCCAGAAAGACCATTCATTGTTGAAGTAGATGCTTCAACCCCGGGGGTAGGAGCGATCCTGTCACAGCAGCAGGGGAACCCTGCAAACTCCATCCATGTGCCTTCTTTTCATGTAAGCTCAGCCCGGCGGAGCGCAACTATGACATCGGGAATAGGGAGCTCCTCGCTATCAAATTGGCTCTAGAGGAATGGAGACATTGGCTTGAGGGAGCCCAACATCCTTAAACAGTATTGACAGATCACAAAAACTTGCAATACCTGAGAGAGGCAAAGAGGCTAAACCCACGCCAGGCACCCTGGGCATTATTCTTTACTCGCTTCCATTACACCATCACGTATAATCCAGGCCATAAGAATATCAAAGCAGACGCACTTCACACTTCAGTTGAGGAGGAAGACCCGCCTGAATCCATCATCCCTGAAAGTATATTCGTATGTCCCATTCAATGGAACCCCGAATCCGCTCCCTCTTCCAATGCCTCCACGGCCTCTCCGCCGGGCTGCCCACCTGGAGCACAGTACATCACTAGGGCTCAACGCACCCTTCTCATCCACTCCGCTCACTCATCACTGGGCACTGGCCACCCTGGGGCCAACGCTACCCTCTCGCTACTGAAAGATCGTTACTGGTGGCCGAACATGGCTAGGGACGTGAGAAAGTTCGTCCAGGGTTGTGAAGAGTGTGCAAAATCCAAGAGTCCTCGCCACCTTCCTGCAGGGAAACTCTTTCCGCTGCCCATCCCCAACAGACCCGTGGTCACACCTAGGAGTACACTTCGTCACAGATTTACCATGGTAACACTTGGCATCCTGGTAGTGGTGGATAGATTCTCCAAGTCCTGCCGTCTGATTCCTCTCAAGCGCCTACCCACAGCTATGGAGACAGCAGAGCTTATGTTTAACCACGTGTTCAGATATTTGGGTATTCCCGAAGACATTGTTTCTGACCATGGCCCTCAGTTTCTCACGGGTCTGGAAGAGCTTCTTCAAACTCCTAAGTGTGACCGTAAGTTTATCATCTGGTTACCATCCTCAGACCAATGGGCAGACGGAGAGAAAGATTCAAGAAATTGGACGTTTCCTGCGAACCTTCTGCCACGACCACCAGCACTTTTGGAACCAGTTCATTGGCTGGGCCGAGTACCAGAATTCCCTCCGCAATCATCTACTGGACTCACTCCTTCCAGTGCGTACTGGGTACCAACCACCCATGATCCCCTGGGATGGGGGAGCCATCGGATGTTCCCCCTGGGATGCGGTGGACTACTGGTTCGAGAGACGAGAGGGTCTGGGACGAAGCACACCATCACCTTCAACGAGCTCACGCAGGCGCAAGATGACAGCAGACCTTTGAAGGTCTGATGCTCCATCATACCAACCTGGACAGAAGGTCTGGCTGTCAACACGGGACATCCGACACGCCTGCCCTGCAAGAATCTCGATCCCAGATTCATGGCCTTCACCATCCAAAAGCAGATCAACCCGGTCACCTTCCAGCTAAACCTACCTCCACAATACAGAATTCATTCCACATTCCACGCCTCTCACCTCAAACCTTACCACTCTCCTGTTTCTCCTCCACAGAGCCTGGCTAGATCACGGAAACCCCTCCGCTGATCCAGGAGGATGGAGCCATCTACGAGGTCAGAGCGATCCTGATTCCCCGCTGTGGTGGAAAGCTGGAATACCTCATAGATTGGGAAGGATATGGTCCTGAGGAAAGATTGTGGATTTCCAGGGACGACATTCTGGATCCGGCTCTCTTCATGGAGGAGTTCCATGCCAAATTCCCTGATCGTCCAGCACCTAGAGCCAGGGGTAGACCACCACGCCATCGGCCCTCTAGAGCGGGCCGTGGAGAGGGGGGTAGCGTCACAGATCAGCCAGGCTCCACCACCAATCCGTCACTACGATCTCAATCACCTGAGTTGTGATTCACGTCACCTGCACCTCATTAATCACCCAATCTAACCAGCACTATAAAGGCACACACCCAACTCCAGCACTCTGTCTGATCTCGATTATACGAAGTGGAATCTCAACAGCTACACTCTATGACCTACTTGATACTTACCTGTTCAGAAACTTACCCCCTGTTCCTCCTCCTCGTGGGTTCCTGTGTCTTCCTCGTCTGTCTCCCCTCGTCTGTCAGCGGGCCACCATTGATCTGGGGTGTGTGCTTCTCCTTGTCATCCACGAGTTCCTGGCAAGACAAGTACCTTCAGTATATCCTTTACTCTCTTGTCAAACTAATAAAAGTCATACTCACCATTTCTCCCTTCTCCCACAATTGCTGAATCAATAAATATACAGCATTGTTTAAACATTCATCTGTGTCCAGTCTGCTTACCATAATAAGCTGAGGTTGCACATTGACAGTATATCCTTCTACTGAAGCTATCAGCTTGCATTACAGTATTTTATGTTTCTTATTTTTTTTTATAATAATCTTGTTTAACAGTGTGATTCCCTGGTGGGAAAATTGCATTATACATTATTCTGAAGAGAATCTCCACAAATCAGAGAGCCAAAACAAGCAAATCATGCCAAAACAACACTCTAATGCCCACCCATGCACCCAATTATGTAACATATTCATCTTTGATGCAATAGTTTTACATTTATCCATCAGTTTTTATGTCATTCACAATGATTTATGGGATTTCGTCATTAAAACAATTAAGTACAAGTTTTGTACTTTGGCCTCTTTTTCTGATTTTCAAATACTTAAGTTTGTTTTGATTCACCTCATAGTTGATTGGTTTAGTATGTTGCTTACAACTCTTTAACGAGCATATTTTTAAAATCACTATAAGAAAAATAATAATAAAGGGAAATAACCACCAGGAACCAAGGCTGTTAAAATCCAATCTATGACACCATGACTGACCTTCAAACAGCAACTCAAGGTCGCGTCTTTTCCCAAAATGAGTGAATAGATGTAATTAGTAGTGATCTTTCAGTGCCGCCTCAGGCTGTAACACTAAAGAAATTCACATTAGCAGGACTGAAGACCAACACCCATAATGACCAGGGCTAATCAATGAGCTCCGTTAGAAGCTGAACCTGGGACGTCCTGAACCTAAATCAGCCAATTCACAGACAAAACCAACTCAATTTATGTTGTTTATATTCTAATAATTAAGTTATAGAGCCAGCTGCCACAAAATGCCATTTAAGAGATTTGTTGCTATTTTTGTAATTATGGAAATGTACAATTTTAACGAAAGAATTTCGTAAAAAATTCCTAAATTTGTTAGGAGTTTTGTTTATTTATAGCTATCAAGCAACTTTAGAAGTCCTAAAATACACTTCACAAACTAAATTGTTTTATATGATACTTTGAATACATAAATCCGAAGGGCTGTTTGAAAACACTGAAATACTATTTAATTTCCTTTCTTGCCTGTGGCAAGTGTTTGAAAACAGAACATTTCTATATACTTTGTACAATATACAATATACAATAGTGCAATATACTTTGTAACAATTATTACTCATAAATTTTGTGTCATAAGCTTCCAGTTCACAGAGGCAACAATGACACACAGACAATAAAAAAGATGAGAATAAAAAATACACATATGTAAATGTAAAAAAATAAATAAAACTTGCCTGGGGGAAGAAACTGTTCTTGTGCCTGGCTGTCCTGGTAATTGTGGTTCTGCAGTGCCGGCCAAATGGCAAAAGTTAAAAAAGGGGATGACTTGAATGTGAGGGATCCAGAGGGATTTTCTGAGCCCCTTTCCTCACTCCGGATGTATACAGTTCTTGGAGGGTGGGCAGGGGGGCACTGATAAAATGTTCAGAAGTCCGAACTGTTCTCTGTAGTCTTCTGATCCCTGATTTTATAGCTGAGCCAAACCAGACAGTTATTGATGTGCACAGGACAGACTCAATGAAGGCTGAGTAGAACTGTTTCAGCGGATCCTGTGGTAGGTTAAACTTCCTTAGCTGATGATGGAAGTTCTGTAAAGCTGAGCTCATGTGCGCTTGCGGTGGAATGTAAATATTCACGAGAATGAACGAGCAGAACTCCCGCAGCAAGTAGAAAATCCTAGAGTTAATGAAGAGTGTTTCTAGATCTGAACAGCACATCTTCTTTAACACTGTTACATCTGTACACCACCTCTCATTGATGTTTCTCCTTAAGTCCACGATCATCTCCACTTTTTTGAGCGTTTTGAGCTCCAGGTTGTTTAGACTGCACCAGACAGCCAGCTATTTAACCTCCTGTCTGTAGGAAGACTCGTCACCATCCTGGATGAGACTGATAAGTGTGGTGTCATCTGCAAATGTCAGGAGCTTGACAGAGGGGTCTTTAGAGGTGCTGCGTATCTGTCAGAAAGCTAGTAATCCACTGACAAATAGAGCTGGAGAGATCAGAGAGCTGGGTTAGTTTGGTCTGGAGGAGTGTAGGGATGATGGTGTTGAACGCCGAACTAAAGTCCACAAACAGAATCCTCACATAAGTCCCTGATTTGTCCAGGTGTTGCAGGATGTAATGCAGTCCCATGTTGACTGCATCATCCACGGACCTGTTTGCTCAGTAAGCAAGCTGCAGGGGGTCCAGTGATGTCTTCAGATAAGTCAGAACCAGTTTTTCAAATGACTTCATGATGACAGATATCAGAGCTAGAGGTCGACCGATATGGGTTTTTCTCTGGCCGATGCCAGTATTTAGAAATCAGGGCAGCCGATGGCCGATATATGATGCAGATTTTTTGGGGCCGATATATTTATCCGATTTTCTTTTTCTTTTCATCATCTCATAAGATCTAAGTAATAAGTAAAGTGATACATAAAATTGCTTAAATTAAACATTTATTAATTTCATTTATCATTAAATTATTGAAAATTAAACTTTTTTGGTAAACAAAGAGAATTTACTATTCCAATTAAAACATGTTAGAAATGTTGTGTGATCATTCCTTAAAAAAATTAAGTTTTCATAATTTTAGTAGTAGTGTTATGTAAAATCTGCTGAACAAATATTTTTTTTATTTAAAATACCTTTACATTTCTGTGTATATGATATGAGGATAGTTTTACTCAAATGAAACGGTGAAACACTCATGAAGTGACTCTCAGAGCAGTTCTGGAGATGTTCTTGTGTTTATGTCCTCATTGAGACATCATGCGCGCTTCAGTGTGTGTGTGCTAAAGGAAAATGCGCGTCTCTGTCATCCATTCAGAGATATGGCAGCGCACTATGAGTTAATGGTCATCAGATCACGTAAATCAGTGGGAAATGAATAGAAATGATGATTCGGTGTAAGGAAACATTAAGTGAACATGTATAAAAATATAAAAACCCTGGCAAAGCTGCATTATCAGCGAATGTGAGCAGAGCACAGCAGGGAGCAGATCAGTGAAGGAGATTTGACCAGCATTGCCCAGATCTGCTGTACCACAGCATGTCACAGCACAGCAGCGCTACTGCAATCAGGAACACGTATACTAAAGGCCCGTACACACAGGGACGAATATCGGCGCGCGTTATTCGCCAGCGTTTTTCAACGCGTTTTTTGTTTTTTCATAAAGTTATTTGTGTTCAGACACCAACGAGACCAGCAGCTCTACATTCATCTTGCCTTGCATCTTCTTTGTCTTCTTATTTCTTCCCGGCAGTGTAGATCTCACCGTCGTTTAGATTTTTTTTATAGTAATACAAATAATTTAGTTCAGTTAGAGTCCCACATCAATGACGTCATGTGCAAACAACCTATTGAACAAAGCGTCACACGACGCAGTGATGACGGCTGAGGGAGGTCTCTCTTCAAAAAGTTAGCAGGCAGAAGGTGACATTGCAAGGTTATCCGTTGTGCCAGTGGAATAGCATATCTGTGTGAAGATGGGGGCCAGCTGGTCAGCACAGGATTTCAAGCAGGCTGGTGTCACACCGTCTGGGCCTGGTGCCATCCTTCTCTTGTTTTTCCTGAAAACCTGGCGCACATCGTCTTCACTGATCTGAAGTACAGGAGTGGGGGAGAGGGGGGTTGCTGGAGCTGTTAACGATTGTATAGAGAGATGGTCAGAAGGGGAGTGGGGGTTTCAAGTCTACAATAAAACTCAATCAGGTCTTCAGCAAGTTGTTGATTCACCTCAGTGCTAGGGGATGGTGTCCTGTACTTGGTAATGGCTTTCAGGCCTTTCCACACTGAAGCGGAGGCACTGGAAGTGAACTGATCTTCCAGCTTTTAAGCGTAGGTCCTTTTATCTCCTTATTCAGTGTGTTCCTGGCCTGATTGTACAAGACTCTGTCCCCATTTCTGTAAGCGTCCTCTTTGGCCTGACAAAAGTGTCTCAGTTTTGCTGTAAACCATGGCTTATCATTGTTGAATGTTACATAAGTCCTGGTGGGAATGCATATATCCTCGCAGTAACTGATATATGAAGTTACAGTCTCTGTGAGCTCATCCAGATTGGTGGTAGCAGCTTCAAAAACACTCAAACAATTAAGGTTGAGACAGGCTTGTCTCGTTGGTTCATCTCTTTACTACAGGTTTAGCAGATTTTAGTTTCTGTCTGAAGGTGTGTGAAACCAAGATGGCGCCGAGGATGGCAGCCGTGTTGCGTGCTCCGGGAAAACTTTGCAGTTTTTCGTATGTTTTATTTGTTTTTTTGTTGTTTTGCGTGTTAGATGTTGTTAGTATAACTGTCTATGATAGGGACACACTTTTAAACATTGGTTCCTCCGTCGCGCAACGACGGACTTTGAGTTTTGAATGCCGGTGGATTGTTCACAGACACCGCATCAGAGCCCTTTGTCTGGGTCGCGCAACCGAGGAAACGCCGCCGACGCCGAAAAAGAGGGAAAAGAGCTGGCGTTCTCGTCAGACTGAGACGCCGTGCTTTCCGACCTCCTCTTCCAACCATTTTACCGGCCAACGTTCAGTCACTGGATAACAAACTCTGCGAACTGCGGGTGCGCATCTCATATCAACGAGAAACAAGGGACTGCTGTGTTATTTGCCTCACAGAAACCTGGATGTCTGCTATGGTTCCAGACTCAGCCATCGAGCTCACGGGCTTCTCCGTGCACCGCTCGGATAGAGCAAAGGAGCTCACAGGGAAAAGCAGAGGCGGGGGAGTTTGTTTCTATATTAACAACTCGTGGTGTGATGAAAGGAACATACACTCTATTAAATCCTTCTGCTCCCCTGATCTGGAATTTCACATGCTTCTGTGTCGACCATTCTGGCTACCGAGGGAATTTACAGCGATCACAATCACGGCTGTTTATATACCCCCCCCCAAGCCAACACAGACCAGGCACTCAGGGAACTGTACAGGAATATAAGTGAGCAGGAAACCACACACCCAGATGCAGCTTTTATTATCACGGGGGACTTTAATAAAGCCAACTTCAGAACAATAGCTCCAAAATACTTTCAACATCACCATCAACACGCGTGGAGATCGTATACTCGACCATTGTTACACTCCTTTCCGGGACGCATACAAATCCCTCCCCCGCCCACCTTTCGGCAAATCGGATCACTCTTCCTTTCTGCTCCTGCTTATAGGCAGAAACTGAAACGTGAGGCACCCGCCCTCAGGACAATTCAATGCTGGTCGGACCAATCGAACGCTACACTTCAGGACTGTATTGATCACGTGGACTGGAACATGTTCCGGGCAGCGTCTGATGACGACATAGAGGCGTATTCAGATTCCGTAACATGTTTCATCAGGAAGTGTATAGATGATGTAGTTCCGACCAAAACAATCCGCATCTACCCCAACCAAAAACTGTGGATTAACAGCGATGTTCGATCAGCCTTGTCAGCGCGGACATCTGCCTTTAAATCCGGAAACACTGACGATCGGAAACAAGCCAGTTACGATCTCAGGAGATCCATCAAAGCAGCCAAACGACAATATAAAAACAAAGTTGAAGAACATTTCAACAACAATAATCCAAGAAGCATGTGGCAGGGCATCAACAACATCACAGGCTTTAAAGGGAATAAACCAGCTACTGTGAACATTGTCGCCTCTCTACCGGACGAGCTCAACACCTTTTATGCTCGGTTCGAGGCTGATAACACCGCCCATACAGAGAACGCTCCCGTGGCTGCTGCAGAAGAGGTGAGTCCACTCTCCCTTTCTGTCGCGGATGTAACCCGATCCTTCAAACGGGTGAACATCCGTAAAGCCGTGGGCCCGGATGGCATACCAGGCCGTGTGCTCAAAGCATGCGCTTTCCAGCTAGCCGGGGTTTTTACAGATATTTTCAATCTGTCCCTCTCTCTGTCTGTGGTTACCGCATGCTTCCAAAAATCCACCATTGTGCCCATACCAAAGAAAAATAAAATCAAATGCTTGAACGACTGGAGGCCCGTTGCTCTGACACCCATCTTCAGCAAGTGTTTTGAGAAGCTCGTCAGAGCACACATCTGCTCTGTGCTGCCTGCTTCACTGGACCCACTACAATTTGCATACCGCAGTAACCGTTCAACAGACGATGCTATTGCCTTCACACTGCACACTGCTCTCTCCCACCTGGAAAATAAGAACACCTATGTGAGGATGCTGTTCATGGATTATAGTTCGCATTTAACACCATAGTGCCTGCCACACTGGTTGCGAAGCTCCAGACTCTGGGACTGAACAGATCTCTGTGCAGCTGGATCCTGGACTTCCTGACAGGCAGAAGTCAGGTGGTCAGAATGGGCAACAACACCTCATCTCCCTGATCCTCAACACTGGTGCTCCGCAGGCTGCATCCTCAGCCCACTCCTGTACTCCCTGTACACATGACTGTACAGCTACACACAGCTCCAACGTCATCGTCAAATTTGCCGATGATGACACAGCGGTGATAGGCCTGATCACCGACAACGATGAGACGGCCTACAGAGAGGAGGTGAGTACCCTGACTAAATGGTGTCAGGAGAACCACCTCTCACTCAACATCGACAAGACCAAGGAGCTGGTGGTGGATTACAGGAGACAGAGCAGAGAACACACACCCATCACTATCGACAAGACACCTGTGGAGCGGGTAAACAGCTTTAAGTTCCTCGGCGTTCACATCACCGAGGATCTCACATGGTCTGCTCACACGGATGCAGTGCTGAAGAAGGCACATCACCGTCTCTTCTTCCTGAGACGGCTGAGGAAGTTTGGAACGAGCCCCAGCATCCTCAGATCCTTCTACACCTGCACTGTGGAGAGCATCCTGACCGGCTGCCTCACCGCCCGGTTTGGAAACAGCACCGCTGGCAACCGCAGGGCTCTGCAAAGGGTCGTGCGAACTGCCCGCCACATTGTCGGAGGTGAGCTTCCCTCCCTCCAGGACATCTACACCAGGCGGTGTACAAGAAAAGCCCGGAGGATTATCAAAGACTCCAGCCACCCGTCCCACAGTCTGCTCTCTCTGCTGCCCTCAAGGAGACGTCTCCGCAGCATCCGATCCCGCACTAGCCGACTGAGGGATACATTTTTCCCTCAGGCTATCAGGCTAATGAACAGTCAAAACTAATACACCCTAGAGCACACTCCCACTTTACAATATGCCATGCACTGCACTTTAACACAGTTCAACTGGACTACACGCAAACACTGCACTAACACATCTGCTATCACTGGACACCATACAAACACACCCACGACATTGCATATGCATAATCTTTTGCACCTTTGCACAACTATCTGTTGCACAACCAATCTACTGTAAATTTATCATCTGTTGCACCTTCACATAATACTATATATAGATGTGTACATAATGTAGATGTGTACATACTATACTATGTATAATGCGTATCGATAACTAAGTATGTCTTTATAGTACACTGTGTGTACTGAGTATATGTATGTGTATTTTGCACATTGTCTGTAAGTCTGTAAATATGTACTGTCCATATGTAAATTGTTTTTTGTTTGTTTTTTTTGCACTGTCTGGAGCACGCTCGTAAGAATTTCACTCCCCAAGGCACTTGTGCTGTGGTGATGTGACAATAAAAGTGATTTGATTTGATTTGATTTGAAGGTCGGTATGAGATGAACCAGGCAGTGATCAGAGAGCCCCAAAGCTGCCCATGGTACGGAGTGATATGCATTTTTATTGCTGTGTATCTGTCACGAATCCGGTCTGTGGCCTTCCGTCCGATAGCCACCAGAGGTCACCCTTCCATCAAATTGACTCTTGCACTACACTAATGTTGCACGTCACTCACGGACTACAATTCCCATCATCCATTGCACTGACGACACACACACCCAGCTGATTGCACTAATCACATGCTCACACCTGAGAACTATCACACAATCAAATACCCTACTTAAGCCTTGGAGTTCTCTTTGCCGAGTATTGTTTAGCATTTATCACAGTCTTTGCTGATAGCTACTTTACGGAGCGTTTCCTAGCGTCTATGTCTTAGTCTTGCCTAGTCTGTTTACCCGTGTTTTGATTATTACTTTTGTGTTTTTGGATTGCCCTTTCATCTTGCCTTTTGGACTCTGTTTGCCCGTTTGGATTATTGCTCGTACCGGATTACCCCTATTGTCAAGCTCCTTTGACATTGTTCGCCGATCGACGACCCACGTGCCTCGGATATACTCTTGTATCTGTTCAACATGTCTGTCTACTGTTTGACCCTGCCTGTGTTTGACCACGTTTCTAATAAAAGCTTGCTAATGGATCTTCACGCCTCACGTCTCGTCGGCTCTGTTACAGTAACAGTGATCCAATAGATTACTTTCTCTGGTGGGACATGAAACATGCTGTCTGTATTTTGGCAGTTCACGTAAGAAATTTGCTTGGTTAAAGTCCCCAAGAATGATTAAAACCGAGTCTGGGTGTTGTTGTTCCGTGTCTGTGATCAGATCAGCAAGATTCTGTAAAGCTGAGCTCACGTGCGCTTGCGGTGGAATGTAAATACTCATGAGAATGAACAAGCAGAACTCCCATGGCAAGTAGATCAGAATAGCACATCTTTAACACTTTTACATCTGTATCCCACCTCTCATTGATGTAAAAGCACATTCCACTGCCATGCGATTTCCCCGTTGATTTTGCGTCGTGATCTGCTCTGAACAGCTGAAAGCCCGGAAGATGAAGCGTGCTGTCTGGAATGGCATCGTTCAGCCAGGTTTCCGTGAAACACAGGGCAGCAGAGTTTTAAAAATCCTTATTTGTCCGGGAGAGCAGAAGGAGTTTGTCCGTTTTGTTGGGTAGAAACCGGAGATTCGCTAGATGGATGCTTGGCAATGGCATTCGGAATTTGCGCTGTCTGAGCTTCACGAGCGTGCCGGCTTGCTTCCCCCATCTGCGTGTCTTGTGTTTGATCAGCGCCGCCTCTACGCCGATTACTCCATATGTCCAGCAAAACATCTGAATAATCGAAAACTGGTAGGAGATTTTGTGGTGTGTTCTGCTGAAATGTTCAGTAGTTCTTCTCTGGTAAAAAAAAAAAAAAAAAAAAAAAACAGGAAAACAAACAAAAACAACTGAATAGCGAAGCACCATGGCTTTGCCATGGTTTGCACAGGTTTGTCACCCTGCAGGCAGGATCTGTCAAACAGGAAACAAGACATTCTCTTGCCTGTGTGAGCAGTGCAGCTCCCTCTGCTCCATATAAACAAAACACTGTTTCCAAATATATTTCACTGACCTATTATAGAAGAAATTATAAACAAAACAAAGGCTGGGCAATATTAACAATGTATGTTCGGATTGATTATGTAAACATATATGAAATTCATCATGAATACGGAGCCTCAGTGCTTTTGGTGTTCACAATGGTAGTGCATTTAAAAGGGACTTCACACATCAACTGAAATGTCAGATTTAGATTCAAGATTTTTATTTGTCACATACACAATTTTACAGAATATATCTAGCAGTGAAATGTAAGTTAGGTCTGCTCCATGGACAGTGCAATTATATGTAACACAAACACAAGAGAATATACATAAATATAGGTATGAAACAAATTGAAAAAATTAAATAAAAATAAGAATAAAAAATAAAAAGTGCAATAAAATAAAATGTACAGGACAGTATACTGTAGACTTAATAAATAATAATATAAGCAGGAATGTGCAAACAGGTTGTACAGGGTATATACATAGCAGCTATACAGATAGTGGAGAATAGTGAATATCTTACTGATTATTAAATGGATTCATGTTGATGTTATGAGACTGAGTTTGAGTTAAGGAGCCTGATGGCCTGAGGGAAGAAGCTCCTCCTAAGTCTCAGTTTTTGCCATCACGCTACGGAAGCGCTTGCCAGATGGCAGTAGAAAGAAAAGACGGTTACCGGGGTGATTTGTGTCCTTGATGATTTTAGCAGCTCTGTTTTTACAGCAGTTTGAGGTAGATGTCCTGCAGAGAGGGGAGAGCAGACCCTGATATGCGCTCGGCTAAGCGCACAACTCTCTGCAGGGCTTTGCAGTCCTGATTGGAGCCGTTTCTATACCACACTGAGTCAGTAAATAGAGATGCACTATTTAAGAAGTAAATAGTAGTTTAAAGTTAAAACTCTTAAAATGAATGGCTCATAAAGGAAGTTTTTACACAATAAAGTGACACAGAACACACACACACACACACACTATAACACACACATATATATATAATATGGAACCACCAATGCCAATAAATAACCTTTTATGTTTTAATGCATTCTGCAGAATACAGCAGGTGAAATGCAGTCATTTTGATAGGAATCTACACAAATGGGAATTTTTTCAAAAAGGTGAAAATTATAATTTTTTTGCCTGTGAAATTTAAGAGAAGTTTTGATAATCTGACTACATTTGGAATATTTTGTGTGAATCACTTAAACTCGTTTGTTAAAGCAAATCGATTCTTGGTTGAAATTATTCAGAG
This sequence comes from Gymnocypris eckloni scoliostomus, assembly GCA_027564155.1. Lineage (NCBI taxonomy): Eukaryota > Metazoa > Chordata > Actinopteri > Cypriniformes > Cyprinidae > Gymnocypris > Gymnocypris eckloni. The sequence goes on along the minus strand of CM050427.1, from coordinate 30,383,894 downwards.
ACTTAAAGAGATAGTCAAAAATAAAAATTGTGTCAATAATTACTCACCCTCATGTCGTTTCAAACCCGCAAGACCTTTGTTCATCTTCAGAACACAAATCAAGATATTAATTATAGTTACTTTCGGCATTTTGGAGAATAACATGATGCATGCGCACGCTTTCTAAACAGCTTAATCTGCGTTGTTTATGTTGAGCATGCAAGTGTTTTCTCCTAAACATACACAACACTGATTACGTTGAATAAATTATGTTATTTTTGTTTTCTTTGCACACAAAAATGTATCTCGTAGTTTCACAAAATTGAAGTTGAACCACTGATGTCACATGGACTGTTTTACTGAAGTCCTCAATACTGTCACGTGTATGGTATGTTTTGGTTTTGTTTCCCCGTGTTTCTTCCTGAGTTTCCTTTTCTTATTAGTGTAATTGATTGTTCCGTGTTTAGTTCATTCTTTATTCCACGCACCTGTTTTTGATAATTAGTTCCTGTCTGTTAAATAAAACAGGGTCAATAACTCTTAATAGCACTTGTGACGATTTTATTTTTCTATTCCAAAACCTAAAAACTACATAGACTGCTTCTGTTTGCTGTTTGCCAAGACAACATCGTGTGTATCTTATGTGAATAACTTATAGGAGTGTTGTGTTGTCACATGGCCAGGATCTTTGTTGCTGTATGTGTTCCAACTCTACGGGTACAGGTAGATACTAGTTGGTGTTTTTAGTTCTGGTTACCCTACTGTAGTATTTATGAACATCCACACCACTAAAGATGCTGAGATGAAATGAAATCAGTCTCATTCTTAGTTGACAGACACCTGATACTTCAATAGTCAGAACCGTATAGCTACGCATGATGCAACACACTGCTCATAACAGTACTGGGGTGTCATTTTTTAATATATTCATAATAGCCATTAGAGGAACATCAACCATCTGCTGGAATGAACAAGGGCGAGATAATGCAGTAAAAGCATCCTCTTAATCTCCTGTTGATCAGTGCATTGTGTTTAATGCACATCACTCACACTCGGCCGGCTCAGAACAATGAACGTCTGCTCGTACACACTTTATCCCAGTCCCACAGCCATACAGCTTCCTCTTTCAGCACAGCTCAATCTCTGAAGTATGAGATGCTGTGTGATGGCTCTCTCTCTCACACACACACACACACACACACACACACACACACACACACACACACACACACACACACACATAAATCTGTATGCTGTGACACAGATGGTGATGGTGACTCATGGATCTCACAGATCGTTGTGTTTCAGTGCCGTCTGATGATATTTGGGGCTTTGCTCTTTGTCTTGATCTTGGCTGCAGATAAAATTAGATAAAATTGGATCGATATTGATTTTTATAACCGATACCGATACCGATTATTTATACGCTATATGTACCCGATAAAGATTCAGAACCGATATTTATATTACTGTTATAAAGTAAATAAATAACAGAGTGAAGTAGGCTTGCCACAGGACGGTTATACTGGTGTTAAGCAACACTGTTACATCACTTGCTCACCATGGCACCGCCCCACCATCCTTTAGATTGTTTTTATAGTAATACAAATTAATACGATTCAGATAGAGGACACTAAAATTAAAACTGAATGCATGGCTGCAACGCACTGAACGAACGAGAGTCTTGCATCACAGCAGTCTAGGGTCAGTCTGCATTGCCGCTGTCCCGACCAGATTTCTTACCCGCTTTCCTTGACAGAATCTTTCCTCTAATATTATGCTTATCCTATCATTTTAAATGACAGACTGTGTCGAATTTATTTATTATTTTCTCTGTTGATTCTTTTCTGCAAATTCAGACGCCGAATTTGCTGCTGATATTAAAGTCAAAGTAAAACGTGCACGGTGCTTACAGGCTATTTAAAACCTATAAGGAAAAGAGGGAAAAATATCAACTTCATTTTAAACTACAGTTTTAGGTTTATAAGCTGTTTAATAGGCTAAAGAGTGAATAATAATAATTCACTGGATAATGTTAATTCACTGAATAATATTCTCTGGAATATTGAAATAAGTTATAACAAACAAAACATTGTATTTTATTACATTTCTCAACTGGCATGATTTATCAGAATTATTAAAATGTTTTTGTCATTCTAAATTACGAAAACTGCTGACAGCGTGGTTTATCTATTTACACAGAACTATACTCAAACTGCGATCGCTTGTGGAGAAAATAAATAATTAATTTCGATAGAGATGTATTTATTTAGATATTTATTGGCGAAATAATGGTTCTATAGTAAATGTTAATATAATTCAGCGTGTTTCAAACAAGTTAATCTTGTATAAAGTTACATGCAGTGGTCGTGCTGGAGCATTTCCTGAGTGAACACTGCTCCAGGTGTGTGTGTACTTGGATGGGTCAAATGCAGAGAACAAAATTTCACTGCTAGTTATACTCTGTATAATTATGTATGAAAAAAAAAACAAACAAATCTAAACCAATATTTTTTTTTTACAAAACCGATAACCGATTATGGTAAAATGCTTAAATATCGGGAAAAATATCGGTCAACCGATATATCGGTCGATCTCTAGATAAAATTTAATTCCTTCAACACACACACACACACACACACACACACACACACACACACACACACACACACACACACACACTGGTTTCCAAGTTGTATGGGTTCATTCCATAGGCGTAATGGACTATATCAACTGTACAAACTGTATTTTCTAAGACCTTACCATAACGTACATCTAAACCTACTCCTCACACTAAACTACAGGTTTCTTTACATTTTCAAAACACTTGTAATTTCATCTGTATATGTTAGCTTGTTTTCTCATGGGGAAAACAAAATCACCCACAAGGTCAACATTTACTGGTATTACTATATTTGTGGGACATTTGGTCCCCTAATGTAGGGAATACCAGTACACACACACACACACACACACACACATAAAGATGATTTAAATGCCAGAATTCATTTTGCTGTTTAACACAATAAGGAATACAAAGAAAGGTTCATGAGTGTTGTTATTGTTAACAAAAACGTCCCAGGTTACGTATGTAACCATGGTTCCCCGAGGGAATGAGACACTGCGTCGTAAACGCTATGGGGAATGCCATCAGCATTGTCCAGCTCTGAATCATTTGTGTAATCAGTCAAAATTGATGGCCAGACGTTAGGTGCGGGTGACGTCATGACCAGGATGCTTAAAAGCACGTGACGTGCAGCCGGCGTCAGCTTCCAGGAATGAAGCAAAGCTCTAGTAGGGATGCCAGAAGTATGGCCCTGCGACGCAGGGTCTCGTTCCCTCGGGGAACCATGGTTACATACGTAACCTGGGACGTTCTCCGGGAACTCGAGCTGCGTCGTAAACGCTATGGGGAACTAGATGTCCACGCCGCCATACTTGCAAATCCCTGCTTAGTGTGTGGAATGCACAGCTATGGCAAGGGAATAGACGAGCCAGGAGTGGCTCGCAGAGCCAGGTCGTAGAACCTGGAAAAGTTAGGGCCGTAGACCACCCACCAACGTCACAGATGTCCTGCACAGGTACACCTGCCAGAAGGCCTTGGAGGCCTCCATACCTTAAGTTGAGTGAGCCTTGACTCCCAAAGGCGAGGGGAGATCAGAGGACTCGAGGTCATAGGATAGCATCCAGATCTACTACTAAGCATAAGCTCCCTGGCCTCCACCGGAGGAAACGTGTGACTAGAGAGTTTTGCCTACTGAAAGGCCACCAAGAGGGGCATGGTAGGTCGCTATAGCCCCCACGTAGACCTTCAGGGTGGAGGGCTAACCTCGGAGAAACGGGCTCGAGAACTCCAGCACTGTACCAAACAGGCAGTTAACTGGATCAAGCAGGCGGTCTTCGCACCCTGAGTCTCAACTTCAGGGCGTACAGTTTCCTTATTGAGGGAGCTCTAGATTGGAGGATGGTCTCAGCAACCTCAGTTGAGAGACCCAGAGTTATGAGTTGTGCCCCCTCGGGAGCCACACCCACAGCTTCCACAACTCTGAGCGGGGGTGAAAGATCATGCCCGCTGCCAGTGAGAGGAGATCCCTCCTGACGGGAATCCCCATGGAGAGCCGTCGAGGAGAGAAATCGGGTCAGAGAACTATACTCGGCCCGGACAGAACGGGGTTTTTGCAATAGAAGGACCCCATCCATGCACTCTCTCTAGAACTCCCAGGAGCTGAGTGATACAGACGTACAGACGAAGCCTCGGCCACGATTGTACCATAGCATCCAGTCCCAGCAGAGCTGGATGCCTGCCTCTACAGGATGGCTGCTCCTATATTGCCACGAAGGGAAGAACCCGATATTAATACGCTTTGCCCCCAAAGCACATTTCAGGAACTTCCTGTGATGGGGAAGGAGTATGCATCTTTTAGATCGCTCATGACCACCAGTCCTCGGATCTGGTGTGAGACACGTGCTTGAAGAGAGCTTTCTGAACTTCAGTCGTGTGACTGAGCGGTTCAGTTAGCTTAGATCTAAGAAGGACGCAACCCCTTTCCCAGGAACAATGAAGTACGGCTGTAGAACCCGGACTCTTTGTCTAGAGGAGGGACCACCTCGATGGTCTCCTTCCTCAGGAGAGTGCTCACTTCTTGTTCCATTACCAGAGCCTGCTCAGGACCCACCAGCATGGGAGTGACCCCATTGAAAGGCTGCGGCAGAGCGCCACATAGCCTTGTTCTACAGTGTGCGTGACCCATCGAGACACATTTGGCAGCAGTTTCCAGAATTGGAAATGACGGTCCTCAGACCCACGTCATCTCTTAGGAAGACTAAGGAACCAGAGTCTGCTCAGGCAGATCCCAATGAGACACGCTTGGCAGGGGCTCCCAAGCCGCCGGGTGGCGCTATAGTTCTCTCGAGACTGGTCTCTGGTGTACTTAGAGCGGCTAGCTCGGTGCCCTGAAGTGGGGGACCGGCAGGAGACGGCCGATCTAGCTGCTCTAGAGACCCCCGAAGGGGTGGCGAGCCTCCCAGCTCCGCTACATTTCTGGGCGGAAGAGACTGAGAGAAGCGCTCGCTGGAGACCTTAGCAGACTGATCTCCTGAGGGCACTGAGGAGAGAAGGGCACCGTGTAATGCGGTGTACACCGCTCTTCCCCAGAGGGGCCTGCCCTCATAAGTCCTGGGCTGTAGCATCAGGACTGCCTTAGAAGCCTCCTATTGGAAACGACGGTCCTCAGACCCGCGTCATCTCTTAGGAAGACTAAAGAACCAGAGTCTGCTCAGGCAGGACCCAATAAGACACGCTTGGCAAGGGCTCCCACACCGCCAGATGACTTACTAAGGGAACCAGTCTCTTGAGACTGGCCTCTGGTGTACTTAGAGCGGCTAGCTTGGTGCCCTGGAGCGGGGGACCAGCAGGGGATGGCCGATCTAGCTGCTCTAGAGACCCCCGAAGGGGTGGCGAGCCTCCCAGCTCCGCTACATTTCTGGGCGGAAGAGACTGAGAGAAGCACTCGCTAGAGACCGCTGCACCCTGGAACACTGGCAGGGTTAGCAGACTGATCTCCTGAGGGCACTGAGGAGAGACGGGCACCGTTTAACCGCTCTTCCCCAGAGGGGCCGGCCCTCAAGGCCCTGGACCATTGGCATCAGGGCGTTCTGGCCGAAGACTATCGGTCCGCAGATCCGTCTTCGGCCCGGGAGCGTCACTCTGACTCCGATTCTGGCAAATAAGAGACGTGACATTCCCCGAATAAGGAGCTGGAACACGATTGGGGCTGCTCCGCCAAGCAGCCCCAGCTGACCACCTCAACCTCCTTGGAGGAAGAGAGGTAAACATTGTGCTCTCACTCGAGAAGTACTCTTTTTATTCTTCTCCCAAGAGGCTCTTGTATGCCATATATAATATATAATTGTATATATTTCTCTACAATATATATATAAAAATATATATATAACTTTCATAGTCAGACAAAATGCATAATTAATTATTCAAAATTAAATGCAGTCAAACACCCAGACAGGTAAACACGGTCTGAAGTGAAAAATTCATAAATGAACCGAGAATGACCAAAATGCGAGCCACTCGGAACAAAACAAATACATTTTCTTGGAGAGAAACTGCTGCAGATTAGCGCACTCTCACTCAAGGGGGAAGAACTACAGCTTAGGCTTCCGCCCCGAAAGAGCGCTAGACATAGGGAATACAGGTAGAAATAGGGCGAACCCATCTCCAACCTGTCCGCCAGATCTATGTGGGATCCCCGTGATCTCAATCGCCGCGGTGCCTCAGCAGTAGCGGGACCGCGAGATCGCACAATGCATTGCAGCGGGGAACACACGTTTATTTAGCCCTTCCTTTTTTCTTTTCTTTTTTTCTATCTTTCTTTGACAAACGATAGTAGGAGACTCACAGAACATATACGTGACTGACACACACAGAGAGCTTTGCTGAATGACAAAAAGCCGACGCCGGCTGCACGTCACGTGCTTTTAAGCATCCTGGTCATGACGTCACCCGCACCTGACGTCTGGCCATCAATTTTGACTGATTACATACATGATTCAGAGCTGGACAACGCTGATGGCGTTCCCCATAGCGTTTACAACGCAGCTCGAGTTCCCGGAGGGGAACTACATCTATTATAAACATTGCTTGGTAGTAGAAAACAATATATATTAGATTAAATATGTTTTAAATTGCCAACTAACTAAAATAAGGTTATGCTGACATATTAAAATTACTCAAACTAAAACTGAAATAAATTCAAGTGAATTTAAAATAAACTAATACAAATAAAATAACCCTAACTAAACTTAACTAATAATTAAATATAAATTAAAAATATAAAAATAACAGTTAATTCAAAATATTAACAAATACTACATTATTATATAAATAATACCAAAATAATGTATTGTAATTAAAATAATGTATGTTATTTATTATAATAACATACAAGTTGAGTACCTTCTTCATAATTTGAATAATCCCAATGTGTTGCCATACTATTATTAAAAGTAACAATAATAGTATTTTTAATAACAATACAACCATAAACACTGCTGTTGTTTATTATTATTATCTTACATTTGCCTAATGCATTTGGTAAATCCAAATTTCATCCAAATTTTACTTTTACATTTAAGTGCACAATACCACATTCATTTGATGTGTATTATTATTAACAACATCATACACATTTATTATTATTTATTACACATTTACATTATGTATAGTATTATTAACAACAATTATACACGTTATTTTTATCATCATTATTTATTTACTATTATTCATTTTATATGATGCAATTTTGAAGCTTTTTTCCAGAGTGACTCGTCTTGCATTCAAACCCATGTCCTACTCTTTGAGTCACAGGAATGCATCTGTGTGCTCCTCGTTGGTTACTGGGGGGGTTTTCTAAAGGAAACATCATTATTTATACTCCTAAACCTGACTTCAGTGTGTAACTCTTTCAGTGTTTGTGCCTCAGGCCATCAGGCATGCATTAGTCTTTACTTTTATCTCTGCTCTCTGTCACGTTACTGGAGTGACTCCACTGTCACTTTTAACTGTCCATTAAGATAAGCTCCTATATTATCTATCTTCAGATAAACTACAATGCTCTAATGTAGTCTAATTGACTTTAGCAGAAGACTTTAGCAACATTTTTAGTGAAGGTTTCGGATTCTGTTTTTCATTGTTCAGATGTGTTTGTTTTTTATTGTAATTTTCTGTTAAGTGCTAAATCTCACATGTTTACACCAATGACTTAAAGGATTACTCCACCCCAAAACAAAAATTTTGTCATAATTCATGAAATGTCATTCCAACTCCATAAAAGCTTTGTTCGTCTTCAGAACACAATTTAAGATATTTTAGATAAAAACTGGGAGGCTTGTGACTGTCCCATCGACTGCCAAGTAAATAACAGTGTCAAGGTCCAAAAAAGTATGAAAAGCATCGCCAGGGTTGTCCATCTGCCATCAGTGGTTCAATCTGAATTTTATGAAGCAACGAGAATACTTTTTATATGTAAAGAAAATAAAAATAACGTTTTTTTCAACAATTCATCTCTTCTCTGTCTCTCCTCATCAGCGTAGCGCCATTTTGGATTTTACCCATCGAATGCAAGCAGCGTATGCTCTTCTGTATCCACCTGCAAGAATGCGTATTCTACATGTATTTACACTTTGATTTTAATGAAAATAGCGCATTCTTGCATTGAGATGGATGCAGAAGAGCGTACGCTGCTTGCGTTCGATGCATAATCTCCAAATAGATCGTCCGAAGACGAACAAAGCATTTATGGAGTTGGAACGACATGCGGATAAATGAATAATGACAAAATTTGCATTTTGGGGTTGAGTAATCCTTTAACTATCGTGTATTAAACGGGTCATATGATGTGATTTAAAGTTTTCTTTCTCTTTGGGGTGTTACAAGCTGGTTGTGTATACGATCCTGAAGTTGCAAAGACTAAAGTCTCAAAACCAAAGAGATATTCTATATATCAAATTATATAGAACTATATCAAAGTTAAGAATCTGCCACGCCCCCCTAAAATGACTCATTCAAACACAACCCCACATGTCTACGTCACGATGTGGAAATATTTGCGTAAGGTCGCCCAAATGTTCACGCAAAGAAAGAAGGCATGGTTTCAGTAACGCAGTAGTGTTGAAGCAGTCATGTCAGGGAGAAGCTGTGTTTCTAGGTGAATGCAAAAGCACTTTATTTGGCCTTCAGAAAGTAGATCTAGTTAGGAATCATTAAGAATACTTACAACAGAACAGCAACACATTTTATGGATGACATTTTCGTAATTCTGACTTTGCTCTGACAATCTGGCGCTTCTGAATCAGCGGCTGTATGTTTTGTTATTAGTTAAAATATTTGCTATTGATTGTTGCGCGCGTGTGTGTGTGTGAGAGAGAGAGAGAGACATGGTCACATCACAACCGCGGCTTGTGTGCAAACACATACAAGCATCATCACTGTGTCTGTCACGTGACTCTGTTCCCCTCTCGGCTTGAACTGATGGTAAAACTAAGGACATAATTAACTGTCTTTACTATAATTTTGAAAGCTGAAGCTTGCGATTATGGAAAGGGGCATTACATTTCTGACACGGCTTGTGGTGTTCGGCCAATCACAATGCTCTTGGTCAGTTGGCCAATCAGAGCAGACTGTGCTTGTCGGAAGGAGTGGCTTTGTAGAAAACTAAGCATTTGAGAGAGGCGGGGCATAGAAGACCTACAATAATGTACAGTATTTGAAAAGTATGTGTTTTAAAGCATGTTAACATATTGTTACACCAAATACACAAAATAATGATCTTTAAAAAAGCAGCATATGACCCCTTTAAGGAATGTATAAACTACGGCTGGGATGGATTGAACAGTCACAGGAAGTGGCTGCATGGAGCTCCTTCCTGAAGAGGAAACACTTCTTATGGAAAACCGAATGCCTCTTCACACACACACACACACACACACATTCTCAAAACAAGAGTCAATAATGGAGGAAACCAGTTAAAAATACTCCACAAAGTGTTAATAAAAGTGCTCATATTGTAGAATGCTCAAATTAAGAAGGCATTATAAGTTCATAAAACACACCATTTGTCTTCCCTTTATGACTATATTTGACAAGAATTATGTATTCAGTGTAGGACTATCAAGAATCGCTATAGTGTATTTTTAGAGGTGTTTGCTGAGGCAAGCATCCCTACTGCACCTCATACTTCAGACTGAATCAGCCTTAATTATAAAGTATATAATTCTGGGGGTTTTTCACAGCATGTGTAAGTGATCTGTAACTTTACTGCAAATGATCAAAGTTCAGGACTCTCACGCACACTGCATTGCTAATTGGTCGTCTCAGCTCTCAGCGATGCTCATGGGTAATTTTCCACTTACGGAGGAGTAGATTCAGAGAGAAACGTGCTATATCATCCTGAGTGACTGATAGATTAAGAGAGGAAAAGAGAGAAGCAGATGAAAGGAGAGAAGGTGGGAGAGATTAAAGTCGTGGTAATTTCTTCCTGAAGGAAATTTCTTCCCTGATGGGGCCAATCCTTCTTTCGCTGGTAACTCTGTTTTGGACCTTGCTAGTAGGGCTGAACGACTTTGGAAAATAATCTAATTGCGATTTTATTTTACCAATATTGCGATAGCGATTTTATATGCTATTTTTTAAAGCTCTTTATATTGTTTTATTCAACAAAGACAAGCAATAAATCATTGTATAGTGTGCAGTGTTGGGCACGTTACTTTAAAAAAGTAATTAGTTATATTACTAGATACTTCTCACAAATACTAACTGAGTTACATCGTTATAAAATAAACTAATTACTAGGAAAGTAACTATTGTTCAAATATGTCAAATAACTTGGATGCCTCAATATTAAATATGTTAAATGAATAAAATGGTCACTAAATAGAATAAATTATTATTATAAAACATTGTACACTAATCTACGCTAATTTAATGTTTCTGTGGGACAATGTGAGACACCTATCAAATTCAATTGATTATTGAAAATATTATCAACCCTCTATGGACACCTTGGCAATAGAATCTCCATTGGCTTGCAATTTGTTTAGTTTACTCACCAGATTAATATTATATATATATATATATATATATATATATATATATATATATATACGCTTTGGATAAAAGCATCTACTAAATGACTAAATAAATAAATAATAATAATATATAAAGCTTATGTTTGTAAAATGGCACAGTTTTTTTATATCTCACTTAGCATCAGTCAGTCAAACATTATAAGATATTATGATAATTTTGCATTATATGATGATAGAACTTTATCATTTAGAATCATGTATGAATGCATATTTGTCATGTTGTCTGAACTTAGGACTGGTGGGGGTGCTTAAGATGTTGTTTGTCATTTAGTGTTTCTATAAAAAAGGGTAAAAAAACCTACAAATAATACTGATAAGATAACAAAACTACCACAATTTCTACTATTAATAACCATATAAAACACACTAAGGATTATTGAGCTGCTGGGTTCATGAATATTAATCAGGTCGTCTGCATTCGCTCGAACTGATTCGCTGAAATCAAAACAGGGACGATGATAGGTGAGCACCGGCCAATGAGATTGCCTTTTGCACATTTGCTCCGCCCACTACAGGAGAACGCTCCGGTTACTATGGTAACCTCGGTTCCCTGAGAGCGAACGAGACATCACGGAGATTTCTCCGTTATGGGAACTTCTTCCTTCAACCTTTCCTGAAGTCCTATTGGCTCACGCCAGTCAAATGACTGGCCAATTGTCGCAAGCATGCAAATCTGACGAGCTCGAGACAGTATAAATGCGATGCTCGCGACAATTATATCAGAATCGGATACTGAACACCGTAAGCTGAGGAGTAGCGAACACGGCGTCTACCGTGATGTCTCGTTCCCGCTCTCAGGGAACCGAGGTTACCATAGTAACCGGAGCGTTCCCTATCGAGCTGTCACGAGACATCACGGAGATTTCTCCGTTATGGGAACGATATTAAATCCCGCCGTGAGAGAGGCTACGAAGCCCTACCCCAAAACACAGCAGAAGAATACGCACGTAGATACTTCCCACAATAGTGACGCTGTAGGCGAGCTCACCGCTGATAGGTGGCTGTAAGCCAATAAGCGTCTAACCCAAAAGTATACAAATTTGCATATCTGGATAGAATAACGTTGGCTGCGCTGAAACAGGGCAACTTGCACAACGAGCATAAGGAACTGCACAGACTGTATAGCATGACCCCAACCTAGCATGATAAAAGTATCGCTAGATAAAACAACACAATACAGGAATCTGCACTGAGCACAGGGCAGAACAACCGTATTAGTAAAAGGGTATGCAGAGCAAACAATGTAGTAAACATGCATCAGCCACTTACCGACAGCACCTGGGAGGCAAAAGACTGAACGTCCAGCCTGTAAAACCTGGCGAAAGTATTCTCAGAAGACCAGCCGGCTGCAACACATATATCTTGAATAGACATACCTCTCGACCAAGCCCACGAGGAAGCCATGGCCCTCGTCGAATGCCCCCTAATGTGTAAAGGACATTCCAAACCTTGGTTCGTATACGCAGCCGTAATAGCGTCACGATCCAGTGGGAGAGCCTCTGTTTAGACACAGCACGGCCTCGCACAACCACCATAGCATACAAATAGCTGGTTAGATTGACGAAAGCTCGAACGGTCGATGTAAATCCTCAAAGCCCTGACAGGGCACACCTCTGAGCATCTGCTTCACTCGAGGCTGCTGACTCGAAGACAAGGCAGACAGAGAAACAGTCTGTATCTTGAAGGGTGTAGAAAGTGATTTAGGTACATACCCCATTCTTGGCCGGAGAGTGACGCTGCAGTCACCGGGTCCAAAGCGAATACAGTCACTATCCACAGAAAAGGCGTGCAAATCTCCTATGCGCTTGGCTGACGCGAGTGCAAGAAGGAGTGCAGTTTTGAGAGACAACTCCTTCAAACCCACTGATGATAACGGCTCAAAAGGTGGCTGAGAGAGAGCTCTTAATACCACCTCTAGGTCCCAAGGCGGAACCGAAGGTGGCCTCGGAGGGTGTAGCCTTCGCTCCCTTAAGAAAACTCACCACCATGGGGTCTCTGCCGATCGACTGGCCACCCTGCGGTGAACGGAACGCGGCAATGGCCGCCACATAGACTTTTAGTGTCGAGGGTAACGATCCACTATCCAGCCTGTACTGCAGGAAACTCAGAACATCCAACACGGTGCAAACAACCGGGTCGATGTGAGCCTGATGGCACCATTTCACAAACACTCCCCATTTTAAGGCATATAATCGTCTTGTAGAGGGTGCTCGCTTCCGTGAGTGTGCCAACCACACGAGCCTGCAATGCATCTAGCTCCCTGACAACCCTGAAGCAACCACACATGAAGGTTCCATAGTTCTGGGTTCGGTGCCACACCGAGCCGTCCACCTGAGATAACATGTCCTTCCTGACCGAATCGGCCAGGGGGCTATCAGCAGCTCTGTCAGGTCCGGAAACCAAGGCTGGTTCGGCCAGTTCGAGCTATGAGTATGACGGACGCCGCTCCTCCCTGATCTTGCATAACACCAGAGGCAATATCTTGATCGGAGGAAACGCATAAAGCCTGGCTGTCGGCCAGCGCCAGCTGTGGCGCCCCTTCCAACGGGAGTGGGACAGAGAGAAGAACGACGGGCAGTGTGCATTCTCGCCGTAGCGAATAAATCCACTTCTGCTTCCCCGTAGAGGTTCCAAATCATCCGAACCGACTCGGGGTGTAACCTCCATTCCCCTTGAGGAATTCTCCTCCTTGAAAGCATGTCCGCCCCGCGATTCAAAAGACCGGGGATGTGCGTTGCTCTGATGGATAGAAGGCGAGAATCCGCCCATAGCAGTAACATCGCTGCCTGCTTGCACAAAGCCTTCGAACGGACGCCGCCCTGGCGATTTTATGCACGCCGACTACAGACGTGTTGTCGGTGCGAATCAGTACATGCTGCCGTTCCAGTTGTGCTTGAAACTCCTTCAGAGCTAAAAAGACTGCTTCCAATTCCAATCGGTTTATGTGCCACCGGATCTGAGGCTCTGACCACTGCCCCGAAGCTGGCATCCCCTCGCACACCGCTCCCCAGCCGAGCGTCGATGCGTCTGTTGTGACCACCACGCGTGAGGTCACCAACCCCAGGGGGACTCCCCGGCTGAAGAAATTCGGGTTGCGCCACGGAGCCAGAGCTTCGATGCAGCCGCGGGTGACCGCGATACTCAAACATCCCGAGGTCCATGCTGTCCAGGGGACTCGAGTTTTCAGCCACAGCTGCAGTGGTCGCATGTGTAATAAGCCCAGATGACACACTGCCGAAGCTGACGCCATGAGTCCCAGTAGTCTCTGAAATTCTTTCAAATGAACAGAGCTGCCTTCTGAAATGGCGAGGTAAGACAAAATGGCCGCCACGCCTCCGCAAGAGGCGGGCTCTCATTTCTAGAGTCCATGCAAACTCCCAAATACAGAATGGACTGACTCGGGCAGAATGCTCTTTCGCCTGTTCACACATAGCCCTAGGGACTCCAGGTGAATAAGAAGCGAGTCTATATGGCTGAGTAGCGTGTCCCGGACTGAGCTAAAATCAGCCAATCGTCTAGATAATTTAGGATGCGCATCCCGCCCGCTCTGAGGGGAAAGTGCTGCATCCACGCACTTTGAAAATGTGCGCGGGGCCAAAGCCAGCCCGAACAGGAGAACAGAGTATTGGCGCTGTGTTCTCGAAAGCAAACCTCAGAAACCGCCTGTGATGCGCGCTATCTGAATGTGAAAGTACGCGTCCTTCAAATCCACGGACGCAAACCAGTCCCCGGGGCGAATCTGCGCCAGGATCTGCTTCAGCGTTAACATCCTGAACGGACGTTCGCAAAGCGCTCTGTTGATGGGTCTGAGATCCAAAATTGGGCGAAGCCCCCATCCCTCTTGGGTACCACGGCAGCGGCTGTAAACCCGCCTCCAGCTCGTGTGGTGGGACTCGCCTACTGCTCCTTTCTCGAGCAGACAGCCAATCTCTTGCCTCAGAGCCTGGGCATTTCGAGGCGATGTTAGAGACTGCACCACGCCATTGAAACGGGTGGTCTGCGCCTGAATTGAAGAGTATATCCCCGCCTATCACGCTGAGTAGCCAACGCGAGATTCCCGGAATAACCTTCCATGCGCTTATGAACTGACGCAGCGGCTTTAGCTGCTCGGTCGCTGCGCGCGGCTATAACCTGTGTTGGATGCGGACCTGCACTGCACTGAGGCGGGCAAGGGGAACCGCATTTATTGAGTGAGGAGGAGAAAGCTCTTTTGTGAGAAAGTATGCATTTTTATTGAATGGACACTCAACACACACACATTTGAGCAGCTGAACTTTGGGCGCTTGGGAGCCGGGCTGCTCGCCTCCTCCCTCCCTCCGATCGTCAGGAAGACGGCTTAGCAGCCGGGGCGGGCGAGAGTCGCGTCGCGGCTTCTCCGCTGACCTTGGCGCTTCTGCCGGAGCCCCACACCTTCCTCCGGACGCCTGGCTCCTGTCGAGGAGCAGTAGCAGTAGCCCCAGCCTGGGCAGGCCTGGGAAAATCTCTCCGCTGGGCAGAGCCATGCGCTGACGAAGATCTGGATCTAGCAGTCTGTTGCTGGGGGGCGCGTCTAGTAGAGCTGGGCGGTATGACCAAAAATCTATATCACGGTATTTTTCTAAATTATACCGGTTTCACGGTATTATGACGGTATTTATTTTTCCATGCATGACCGGTGTTAACCACATTTTCTACTGACTGAGGAAAAACTGCAGTAGATTAACTTAGAATGCCATATTTTAGTGTCATGATGAGTGAATATTGTAGAAAAGGTCCACACTAAATACAGGGGTTAAAGCAAAAAAATATATTTTGACTGTAAATATTTCCTCGGCCAAACCCCATTCCACAGCCATACGGCTACAGTCACACACACAGTTTAAGAGCCGTGTTTTTCTTCTTGTAATTAGGAACGCTTGTCCTCCTAATTAGAAACATAGGAGTACCTTCTGATCAATAAAAAAAATTTCTGATAAAAAAATTTGCCTTCCGAATACGAGGTGACGTTTGACAAATTCAAAAATGTATGTTTATAAGCTTTTTAAAAATTATATTTAAAAAAATAGAATAAGTACAATACGACAAATAAGTTACCAATCATGAAATTAGTATTAATAAAAATAATTTGAATAATTTGGCACAGAAGAACACAAAAGTGGCTTGTACCGTACATTTTCAGACGCTTAATGAGGCTCAGAGGTGGCATGAGTGCAATTACATTCATAGATTCATGTGGACATTAATGTTTTACATATAAATTAGCTTTTAGTGATGCACAACGGCTCAGCTGTTACTTTATTTTGAACTATTTTCGTTGATGAAATAGAACAAAATCATGCAGTACTTGTTTATTTATCTTTTGTATTAAATCAATATATCACATTTGCAAACTCCCTTATAATTATTAAAAGCTGTCTCCTGATCGCGATCTGTGGCCTGAAATTAAGAGCTGCGTGAGTGAGCTCAAGAATCAAAAGCACGTGCAAATGTGATGCATTCTGTCGGAACCTGTGGGAATGAGTATAATTATTATTAATAGGCCGCAATCCCGCTAATTAAGTTCTGCTTGGTGTTCTCTGCTAAGAACCCGACTGTGAATGATGATCGAGCGTTACTATGTTGTTGCCGGTAGGGGATGATTTTTGGTGTTCCGCAGAACAACAACAGTGTGTTACATGATTCCTACATGTTTCTTTTCTCTCAGTAATCCCTGATAACGCGTTTAAATGGAGTGAACACGGAGCAGGAATGTAAGCGGGAATGTAAAACCCGGAGTGGATCCAGAGCGGAGTGATTACAGAAGCGCTTAGAGTGGAGAGAGGAACGTTTAATCCACTCCAGGCTTTGATCACATCCCCTCAACAGACTGAATACACACTCGTCTTTCCTTCATTTAAGACCCATTCAAGTAAAAATCAAGACATTTATAACACTATTTGAGAAATGTAAGCGTATATTACGGTCTTAAAATTATGAAAAGTGAATTTAAGAAGGCGTGAGAACCCTGCAATTGACGGAATCTGTCGACGACGGAGAACTTTTGTTTGTGAGAAAGGGAGCTGATGCAGCGGATGGTGGATATTTGTGGCGGTCGATGTGGATATTGTGGATGACTTCTCTCTCTTCACATTCTACTAGTGCTTCAGTTTCGAACTTTCACGCTTAGTAACACATACAGTTGTATCCTCGCCAAAATGCAATAGTGAAAAGAGACCCTCTCTAACAGTGTCGCGTTTCAACGTTATTTAAATGACACCGGTATTGCGGTATTTTAAAAATTCATATCGTAAGAAAATAAACACCGGTATCGGTATGAAGGGTATACCGCCCAGCTCTAGCTCTAGGCATCACGTGACTCATTTCTTTCGCTGAGTCTCAGCGAATCGCTCGGTTATGGTCTCCACGGCATCACCGAGGCCGGAGGGAGATATAGGAGCGTAGGAGCACCTTCGATCGGCATCCTTGAGGTCAGCTAAATTTAGCCAGAGGTGCCTCTGAAGGACCATAAAGCCCATGGCCTTACCCACAGACTGGGCCGCCCGCTTGTCGCCATCAACGCAAGTCCGTGCGCAGTGCAGATCCTTCGTGCCTCAGGAGTGAGGAGGACTCCGCCGCTTGCAGGAGTTTGGCCTGGAACACCTGCAGCACTGCCATGGCGACGCTGATGCCGCCCGCCATCAGAGGCATACGCTTTATTAGCGAGATGGGCGGTGGTTCTGCACGGCAGGCTGATGTCCGGCCTAGGGACTTCGCTGCTGCAGGGCACAGGTGTGCAGCAACGGTCTCCTCGACGGGGAGAGCGCGTAACCGTGGGCCTCCGCCCCATCCACGTGGGAGAACATGGCCTGCGTGTTAGAATGGACGCCGCGATTGGGCGCAGACCACGTCTTCACGAGCTGTTCGTGAACATCGGGGAAGAAAGGCACCGATGTCCTTGCGCCAGCTTTGCGTGTGTGGACCTGAAGTACCACGAGTCGAGCTTACTCCTGACAGGCTCCTCCGGAGGATTCCAGGTGAGCTCAACTCCTGAACAGCTTTCGATAGAACCCTCATGAGCTCCTCCTGGAGGCCTGAAGGCTCTGAGCTGCCTAGCTGCTCGGGCTCGATCCAGCCAACGTCCTTCTCCGAGGCCGAGATGGACATGGCCTCGTCGCCTCCTCGTGGCCAAAAGCTACGATCCCTCAATATTGGAAGAAACAGTCCTCGGGAAAGAGATCGGCGAATCGCGACCGTTGGGTTCGGCGGCAAGCTCCGCCGCCAGGAGAGGGGGGCTCACCAGCGGCACGCTGGCGGCAGTGAGCCCCACTCAACAGGCCGCCACAACCGGGCGCGGACCGCAGGTCCGCGCAGTCCACAGTCGGACTCGTCCAGCGCCGCCTCGGGCGTGGGCCAGGCCCAGGCAGGCAGTGGAGATGCTGATCCAGCGGTTCGATGGGTCGCGCAGATCTTACACACTGAAGCCATCACGAGTTCAAGGTGAAGTAAAGATTCTGATATAATTGTCGCGAGCATCGCATTTATACTGTCTCGAGCTCGTCGTATTTGCTAACTGCGACAATTGGCCAGTCATTTGACTGGCGTGAGCCAATAGGGTTCAGGAAAGGTTGAAGGAAGAAGTTCCCATAACGGAGAAATCTCCGTGATGTCTCGTGACAGCTCGATAGGGAACTCGCCAGTTCTTAAAAGCAGAAGAATTCTAAATGAACTCTGTTATTTTGACAGGAAAAAACAACAAAGGGTGTCGTTTACATGTAACGCGTCAATTCCGCATGTTATGAAAGACCCGCGGACACGAAAACAACCCGCGGCAATCTGCGGACTTGGCAACATAGCGTTCCAACTTGATGCTTCCTCTGAAGACTGCTTAGATGTGTTTGACTTGAAGCAGCGCTGCTTCACCGATCAGTGTGTGTCATCAAAGTACCGCGAGAGCTATGAGAGAGTGGACGTCTCCTAATGCTTTCTCTCGCCGTACTTGGATGTCATATGATCGTCATACATTACTCTCGCGTGTCACATGACCGTATAATAGCACCTTCAGCAGTTGAGAAATCACGTTTTTTTCATATCACGATATTAACGCAAACGCAATTAATCATTCAGCCCTAGTATTCACTTAGCCCTTAAAGACCTAGAACAGTGCAGCGTGGAAATTTACAGATTAAGCAGTAATATTATAATGAGATCCCTTTGCCACGCCACTAGGGGAGCAAAATCAACGCTCATTTTTTAGATGCTTGCAGAAAAGGCTTATCAAAACAAAATTACTGGGTTCATCTTTTTCAGGTTTCCTTGGTTGGTAGAGGCACTGGAGACCTGATTATAGCACTTAAATCCTCAGTAAAAACGATCATGCGAGAAACTAAACAGTATTTATATAATTTTTTACCTCTGATACAGGCAATGTCCAACTGTCCTGAGTAGGGATGCGCGGTATACCGGTACTGTAGAATTACCGGTATTTATTATATTTCAAATGGTACGATATCATAATTTTGCACAATTCGGTATTTCATACGCTGATGTTCCGAAGTTCACCTGTAGACGGCAGTGCTTCTCAAATTGCTGCGCATCCGGTAAATGTGACACCAGAACAAGTGAACAACACAATGAATCAAACAGATTAAACTATTAACGCGCCCGAGACAAACAAATAAAGAGAACAGTAGAAGTGAAATATGGCATTACTTTGCCATTAATTGCATACAAAACAGATGATAAAGGTGAACGAACTGACCACAGGATTCAAGACATCCAATCTGGCTAAGCATTGGTCGCTTGCTTATCTTGATCTTTTCCGAGAATTAGAGATCGACAGATTGGTAAGTGCATCATAAATTCATAAGTTTTATTCACAACTTTTTTGCGTTTTAAAGGCTTTCTGGTTAAATGTTTTCATTCACGGTGGTCAGACACTTTTCTGAGCCCGAAAATGCCTAACAGCGCCTGATAACTGAACCAAGTTATTTTTTGAGCCAATATTGTCAAAACACAACAAGGTTTATGTATAGACTCAGTTGGTTATGTCTAACAGGAAAGTAAACAGCCGAGACAAACGGGTGCGCGCCTGCATATTAGATACGCGCAGGTCTTAAAGGGACAGTACTAAGCATGCCGTCGACTGTAATCAAAGGGATAGTTCACCCTAAAATTTTATTTCTGTCATTATTTACTCACTCACATGTTGTCCCAAACCTGTATTAATTTCTTTCTTGTGCTGAACACAAAATAAGGTATTTTGAAGAAGGTGGAAAACCAAACAGTTGCTGGTCCACTTTGACTTGGATAGAAAGAAAAAAATACTGTGTAAGTCACTGAGGACCAGCAACTGTTTGGTTTTCCACGTTCTTTAAAATATAATTTATGTTCAGCAGAAGAAAGAAACTCACTCAGGTTTAAAACTAAACTCGAGTGAGTAAATGATGGTATAATATAAAACACTATGACAGAATCGACAGAATTATTATTATTTAATGCTAACACAAAACACAAAGATAAAATAACTTGCTACTTTTGACAGAAAAAATAATACAGCTGCTTTAATAGGAATCAATCTATATAGTGTTTTATTTTTATATTTGTTCATTCAGTTTCTTGAATGTTCCTGCTAAATACACCTATTTTACCTGAAAATAAAGCACCGTTTGTTTTATTTGTATATTATGTGTATTTGTAATGTGTATATTTGTTCTTATTTTTAATAACAAAGATAAAATAATGACACAGATTTTTATCTTCCCCCACTTTGGTCTAAATATCCACCATACCTTTTTATATTTTGTAATCTTGAAAGGATTTGTCTTTGTAATAAGGAAATTATTTTGTCTGCACTGCTCAGACACAATAGTAAAATCAGCATGACAAAGAATCGTGAAATTGTGATATTTCTACAAATATAGTGATATGATATTTTTGCCATATCTCCCACCCCTACTTTGACTGTTAGAATAACACTTTAAAAAAACATTTGCTATAATTCTTTAACAGCATTGACATTATTATAGCACTTATAAATGTAGGTAAATAATTATTTATAAATTATAAATGTAAGCTACTAATATGTTTAGTATGTTAACATTATGCATTAAACACATACCTAACATTGACCAAGATTATGGTATCGATACCGATTTAGTATCGATACCGAGGTACTATATTCTGGTATAGTACCGAAACCAAAATTATGGTATCGAGCCATCCCTAGTCCTGAGCTCATCCAAAACATCCAGCGTGTGACGCGTCAACGGCTCTGGAACATTTATATACATAGATACATACGTAGATCCTTACGTATCGCGGCCCATAGAAACAGTCGCTAATGAGGCATCTATATATATCTATATCTATCTATATATATATATATATCTATGTGCAAGAGTCACGGGCTGCATGTTGTGAATGAGCTCAGGACAGTTGGACATTGCCTGTATCAGAGGTCAAAAATTATATAAATACTGTTCAGTTTCTCACACAAACTGATCGTTTCATGTCTTAGGACATCAATGTATCGTCACCAGCCACAAGGTTTAATTTGAATTTGTCTGTGTATGTTTTTTTTTACTCTCAAAGATTTGGTGCCCATTGACTAACATTATATGACTGACAGACTGCAACCCTTCGTTTGTGTTCTACTGAAGAAACAACGTCACCTACATCTTGGATGCCCTGGGGATAAGCAGATAAACATCACATTTTCATTTTTGGGTGAACTATTCCTTTAATGAAAAATAAATAAAAAATACCATATAAAAGTAATATTATTATGTTTATTATTATTAAATAATAATATTAAATAACTTTTTTCTATGTGAATATATGTTCAAATGTAATTTATTTCTGTGATCAAAGCTGAATTTTCAGCATCATTACTCCAGTCTTCAGTGTCACATGATCCTTCAGAAATCATTATAATATACTGATTTGCTGCTCAAGAAACTTTCCTGATTATTATCAATGTAGAAAACGTTTTCAGGTGTTTCTTTTTTCCACAAGAATTTGTATTATTTAACAAAGTAACTAATTTGAAAAAGTAACTCACATATTTTATGTTACTTAACTAGTTAATAAAGTAATCTGAATACCAAACTGACGTTACTTGAAAAGCATTAACCTTTTTTCAGGATAATTTGATGAATAGAAAGTTTTACATTTTATTTTTTTCTTGTCATTTTTTTAAACAATTTAACACATCCTTGCTGACTAAAAATACAAATTTATTTCAAAAATGAATACAAACATCTACTAACCTCAAGCTTTTGAACAGTAGTGTAAATACACACTGTGCCTTCATGTATACAGACACAGAGAGAACAAAAGGAGGAAGAGAACAAACGCAGCTTATTCTCACCACATCAGACACAATCTCTGTAGCTCGATGCATGCAAGCATGAAAACACCAGACCCTACAAAAAACATATGTGCACATTTGCTGCCCCCAGAGACACACTGGGTCTCTTTTTGATTCACTCAGTAAGTAATCATGGGAAAGGACATGACTGTAAAACCCTTCGCCTTTTTATTGCACAGTTTACCTAAATTTACCATAATTACTTTGATCAACCTAGCAAAAATATAGCAATGGCCAAACAACCACTCAAAACTCCCTCAAAAACACTTAAGTACAGTCTAGCTAAGTAACTGTCACCAATAATACACCAACAACTACCTATAAATGCCCTAGCAACCACTCACAGCACCCTAGCAACTGCACAGTAATGTATTAAAAGTAGTGCTGTCAAACGATTAATCGCGATTAATCACATCCAAAATAAAAGTTTTTGTTTATATAATATATGAGTGTACTGTGTATATTTGTAATGTATATATAAATACACACACATGCATGGATATATTTAAGAAAAATATGTTATTTTTAAATATTAAATGTAAATTATATAAATATATACATGTAAATATTTTCAATATACATATTGTATGTGTGTGTATTTATATATACATAACAAATATACACAATACACAAACATATATTATATAAACAAAAACTTTTATTTTGGATGTGATTAATCGTTTGACAGCACTAGTCAAAATGTACTTAAACAACCAAAATTTGCTTTTTAACTTAAAATGTAGGCTACCGCTAACCTCCATGACAACACAGAGGACAAATTCAGAGTTCATTATAAAGTGCCTGTCCATAAAACATAACCAGTACGCATACACATTACACACAATTACAAAACACCATCATGGTAACACATGACTCTAAAATAATGCAATGAACATGAACTAAATAACAAAAGCGCAACACAAAACACCCCATGTGCATTACTGAACAGTTATTTATGTGAAATATAATAGGGGATGTCCTTTAGCTGTTTGTCAATGTAAATTGTATTGTAATTCATATTATAAAACGGATAGTTCCGGTTCTTGATTCTGATTGGTTGAGTCACGTTCGAAGCCGTTGTAAGTTGCACTACACACCTACACCTTTGTTTACTTTGTGTGTTGCTTGGCAACTACTTTGTTCCAAACATAGGTTCCAACCACAACTGTTTCTGAGGAACTACATTGTTTGGTGGAAGAATACTGTTTTTATCAGTGGTGGGCCGTCAGAGCCTTCTTTGCTGGCCTAAACACTATCAGAATCACAGACTTAGTTTTAATTATTGTTTTTTTCATGAATGTGTATTAAATTATTTCCAATAGTCTACTCTCTTCGTTTCATAGCTTTTCTCTTGGTTGCGCTGCTTCCAGTGGTGTATGTTTATATTAGAGCTTTTATCCAATCATATTTCAGCAATCGTGTTGCCAGGGTCAAATAAATCTTCCTAAGGCCTTCAAAATCAACAGTGCAGGGGCCGGTTGCATAAACGGTTTAGACTAGTCTTAAAAAGTTAGCCATCTAATTTTTTTTTCTTCAAGACTGTTCATAACTTTAAATTCAGTTAAGAAAATGTAGATTGGTCTTACTTGTATTGGAAAAGTAAGACTGATTACCCCTTGGCCACTGCTTGTTGGTTAAGACACAGTCTTAACATGGGGGCTAAATTTATGCAACTGGCCCCAGGTGTCTGTAGCTTAAAATCAATGGCAATGAAACCATTGTTTCAACCAATCAGATTTCGAGTTGGCAGCACCAGGGCCATCTAGCAGGCTTACGATAACAACATTTTCTCGTCCTTTGATTAGATGGTCAGAGAGCGCACTAGTCAAACACTGTAAACCCGGATAAGTAGAATTTACTTAAAAAAAACAAGGTAACCCGTTGCCTTAAAATTTTTAAGTAATGAAGCATTAGTTGAATAAGTGAGGTGAACTACGTTCAATGTACTTAAGCACATAATGGAATGGAATAAAATATTTAAGTTGAATGTACTTATAACCGAGTTACAGTAACTGAAGATACTTAGTTTAAACAATCATTCCCCACCCATTTATTTAACTCAGCTTGTTAAGTAAGCATTACTCTATAACCAATTTTACTAAATTGTATTCTAACTGACCCAACTTAACTTCTTGTTCCTGAAACTCAAAATATCTTTCAATTAATAGACCTATGTAAAATACATACATACAACTGCAACATTACACTGATCCAATTGTATTTTTATTGAACAAGTCCTTTTTTTAGCAACAAAAGAAACAAAGCCATGGCCTAATAGGGTTCTAGTGTGTAGTTTCCTCAGTGATGGTAAGAAAAGAAAAAAAAATCTCTTCATCTTTACTGCCAATCATTACAATATTGTACTGCACCTCTTCAAATTTGGTTGACAAACTGCAAAACTCAGCCCTGTTGCTCAGACAAACTGCAAAACTCAGCCCGGTTGCATGGGTGACGTCAATGCCGTGTCATGCCATCCCGCCTTGTGCCGTCCACGAGCTTCTACATTTCAAAATAAAAGCTTCACAGAGCTTCTACTTTTCAAAGTAAAAGCTCAGGTCTGGAATAAAATACTTTTTGTTAAAAAAATCTCTCTATAATATAAATGCAGATTATCATGCTAATGAATAAAATACTTAAAGCTAATGCTTTAAATATTTGGTGTTTTTTAACTAAAAAGTAAGATACATGCAGACTATCATGCTGATGAATAAAATACTTAAAAAATATATGTCCGTCTATAAAATAAATGCAGACTAAATTTTAAATGAGGTTTGATCAAATGTATGTTAACATCAGGGACACAACAATAACGTCCAGAAATCACGAACTTACCAGTGACTCCATCAGGAGAATAATTTGCGATATCGTATTTTGTTTTTGACCCTCTGAAGTTGGACAGGCAAAACTTGATGATATTAAGTTGTTTTAGCTCAAACACATAATTACAATAAGATAGGCCATTAAAAGTACAGTTTACTCAGAATTCATAATTAATGTAAAGAAAGGACACATGTTTAAGTAATACAAACTCAGTTTGTTTGAGTAGACACTACTGATTGGACTTAAAACTCAATTACAATAAGAAAGGACAAGAAAAGTTCAGCTTAATCAGAATTAACAAGTAATGTTAATAAATTAGACACATTTAAGCAATATGTACTCAATCTCTTTAAGTTGAATCAAAATCTGGGTTTACAGTGTTAAGCTAGCTAACAGCATCACTGTAAATCATTTTTGTTTTCACAGTAGCATTAATGTTTCTCAGGTATCTTACCCTATATGCTGTGTACAGTGCGTTATTGTATATTTTCAGTGCATTCTGAAAAATATTCGCCTTCAGTAAATCTAAATAATAAAGTACTAAATGACCACAAAAAACAACCACACACCTCCCCGGCTCTGTGAAAGACTCGTGAAGATGAAAGACTACTAGAGTATGATAATTTATATTTCATTTTTGACTTTTTCATTGCTTTATGCGTTGTATTCTGATGTTATTCAGAATATGTGCTACAAATAATGACTAAAAGTAAGTCTTTGAGAACGGGTTTTCTCAAGCCAGGTGGCGCATTAGACCAGGGCTCATCTCCTGTTTCCAAAATGCATCACAAACTTCAATCTCTTCCCGTCCCAATCCACGAAAAACTGTGGGAAAATCCTGTTCCACTCGGAAGAATGACTCCCATTCCCTCCCACCCGTGTTGGATTATTATTTTTTTTTTGCCGATAACTGTCAATTACAGTAAAATATAGTACAGATCACAGCGTGCCCACCTTATTAGTTGAATAAAACCCAAAATGTCGGTTTTTTTTTTTTATATTGAACTGAAAGCCATCTTATGCACAGTGTTGCACAGATTAAATTTCATGTAAATCATCCATGCTAACACACACGTCTTCTATTTTAATTTTTAGACATTTCACTCTCTATAGATATATTTTTCAAAGACGGAGTTTCAAGTTTTTCGCTCAAGTTCACATGAGACCTAAAGCGCATCCTGTTTGCTTAAAAGCACAACGCTTCGTTGTTATTCTGAGTGCACACAAATAAACGTGAGTCTTTATAGATTCGAAAGATGTATTAGGCTACTTTTATCTGTATGACCAAGAATGACGGAGATGTAAGAGCAAGTGAGCGGAGCCTGTCCTGCAGCAAACGCTTCCACACAAACACTTCAATAGCGCACATTCTCTAGGTTAACATCATATTGAAAGTTGCTACTACATACATCTTTCAGATGAAAAGCCATATTTGAGGTTGATGAATGATAGGTGAGCGTTTGGATGTCCTGCCCGATTGTATTACCACATAGATCAGCCGTTAACAATCTGTCCATCACGGACTGCGAGCCTCTAGTTCAAAATATCAAGGTGAAAGTCATCATAGCTTGCACCACTAGTATAAATACATTTGAGTTAATTGTGTTAATTGGGTTTCTTGCTTTAGTAATAGCATTCATTCTCGCCACGTAAGATACCTGTCTGTGATGCAATGCCCTGTTACACTGTATTTCTGTGTATTATTTATGGTTTCTATAGACGTGGCATCATTATGATGGTATTAAGAGGTGGATTAATTAATGTAGGATGCCATTGAAGCCTAGGTGTAAAATGCACAGCCTGCCACTGGTTTTGATTAATATCAGTACACTTATTTGCTTGTTTTATTTTGTGATACCTTACGAAGTATGTGGAATAACCGTTTTATAAAAGAGTGGATGGATTGGGCTGGGTGATGGGTTTGGTCCACCTCAGCTAGGGGTGAGCGATATGGCAAAAATATAATATCATGAAAAAAAAAAAAAAAAAATATCACGATTCATGATTTTAATACGATTCTTTGACATGTTAGTTTTTATAAGTTGTTTGAGCATTACAGCCAAACTAATTTCCCTATTATAAAGACAGCCTTTTAAGGTAACAAAATATAAGAAAGTATGGCGGATATTTAGGCCTAAGTGGGTGAAGATAAAATCTTTGTCATTATTTTAGCTTTGTTATTAAAAAATGAGACCAAAGATACATTTTACAAATACACACAATATTCAAATAAAATAAACAGTGTTTTATTTTCAGGTACAATAGGTGTATTTATCAGTAGCATTCAAGAAACTGAATTAATAAATTTAACACTATATAGATGTATTCCTATTAAAGCAGGTATATTATTTTTTCAGTAAAGGGGAGTGAGAGATTTTTCTCTGTGTGTTTTGGTGTTTTATTAACATTAAAGAATAATTCACCCTAAAATAATAAGTTTTTTTTTTTATATCTTATATATATATATATATATATATATATATATATATATATATACCTTTATACCTCTTTTGTTAAACATAAACGCTATTTTGAAGAAGGTGGAAACCCAAACAGTTGCTGGTCAACAGTTTTTTTTCCTACTGTTAAAGTCAATGTGGACCAGCAACTGTACATGTACAGTATTTGCCAAGAATTTGCACAGTTTGTATTTTTTAGTTTATGTATAGGTAACCATTTATATATATATCATATGTACAGTCAAATCTGTCAGTAGGTTAGTTGTGTATAGGTTTATACTGTTTTACTCCATTGTTGTATGTCTGTATTCATGTAGCACCGTGGTCCTCTGAGGCACAACGTTTGCTCCACTGTATGTCCACACATGTAGCGGAATGACAATAAAGCTCGACTTGACTTGAACTGTTTGGTTACCCAGATTCTCCAAAATATCTTATTTTGTGTTCAGCTCAAAAAAATTAATACAGGTTTGGGGCAACATGTGAGTGAATAAATAATAACAGAAATAAAATATTAGGGTGAACTATCCCTTTAATTACAGTTGGCTGCATGTTTAGTACTGTCCCTTTAAGACCTGCACGCATCTAATATACAGGCACACATCCGTTTCTCTCAGCTGTTTACTTTCATTTGAAACATAACCTACTGAGTCTGTACATAAACCTTGTGTGTTTTGACAGTATTAGCGCAAAAGATAACTTGGTTCAGTAATCAGGTACTGTTTGATGGGCTTTTTCATGCTGGTGCGCACTTTGGGTGTACGGGCTCAGAAAAAAGCGTACGTCAGATCAGCACGTGAACTAAATGTTTAACCTGCAAGGCTTTAAAGCAGATGCAAATAATGTACTTTTTTGATTGTGAATAAGTGCAGTGTCCCGTGAGAGAAACTTTACTGCTGAGTTAACACTGATGTGAATGTATGTCGCGTTGTACAGTATACGGCGGGGCCAGAACTGCAGCTGATAATGTGTACTGTAACAGGATACTAGAATATTTCTTCAAAAAAGCAGACTGTGGAGACATTTTCACCAGACTGCAAGGGCACACTTAATCAAAAACATGCACCAACATATCAGCATTATCCAGTGATAGCTGCTCTACCGCTGTCTGAGCTCGATGAAGGGAAGAAAAGAGCAAAACGACACAGCCGGGGTCCTGAGGTGCTCAAAAATTTATTAAAATGCCTCCTGTCGAGCCGACACACCGAAGATAACCTCCAAAAGAGTACTGTGAAAGAGACATCAAACCATAAAACTACACGGTTAATCACAGATCCGATGCTAAACAGCTTTAAAACCAAAAAGTTCCTTCAAGTCTGCGATAAAAGGAGTAAAAACTGGCCTATTGCTTCTTATATATAAGGTATATACATGTTTAGTAAGGACTGGAGAATTGTGCAATTTTGGTTCCTTTATAGCTCTATAAATGACTAATAAAAATGTATAGTAATCCACAGAAAACAACTATCATTAGTAGCAGCCCAAGATAATTCACCCAAAAACATTTTTTCCTCATTTACCATCATGTTCCAAGCCTGTATGACTTTCTTTCTTCCACAGAACACTAAAGAAGATATTTTCATAATTCAACAACTTACTGACATTCATGTATGGATGAAAATAAACACTGAGACATTTTCCGCAGACATTTCCTGATGCCCCGAAGTCCTTTTAGTGTGCATCGGTGGTTTAAAACAGAAAATGAGCCTGGACTGTGCAGCTAATTTCCTGAGGGACCCTTGAGAAATAGAAACCAGTGGGGTTTTTTTTCAAGAGGTACAATGATGCATGCATTTCCACCGCATGGTTATCTGGGAAAGGACAGTACCTTGCTGACATCAGCTGGCGTTTTGTCAGAAATAATGACCCTATACTGAGTCGTACACCAATGAAGGCCCAATGAAAGAGCATGAATAATTGACATGTTACTGGCTGCATAAACGGATTGGAGCCGCATGTTTAATTACGGCAGCCTGATCTATGCCTGGTTGGGTTTACACTCATTTGTCTTAGCAGGGACAAGAGGAAGGAGGGGAGGAGTCTATAAATCACTTCCAGCGGCCCTCGTCATTTGTGCACCTATAGTGTCCTTCAAGAGACTGGGACTGGGTAATGCCGGCTATTTTATGAAACACTAAGCATCATGATACAAGACGCGATTAGAAACACTGCACTACAATGACAATAGCAGTAGATTGTGCCTGAAGTAACGGATTAAATTCTGGGCATAATTGTTAAGTTTCGCTTCAAAACAAATCACACTATGAGGTAAAAACAGTAAACTTTTAACATTAACACTTCTCAGATTACAAAAAAAGTAAACCCAAGGATGCGGTTTTTAAAGCTGTATTTAACAATAGTTTTCACAAAATGTTAAATATTACAAACTGTAAAATCTTAAAATTTAAGATTATTTTATTTTAATGCTATTTGTTTATTTATTATTATTAACAGCAAGATAATGGGTTCAATTCCAAGCACAATTAACATGCAATAAAAAAGAATTTATGTGTGCCTTCAATGCAGTACATTTATTTGTATATACACATCCACTAAATGCATAAATACCCTTATAAAATAGTTGAGAAACTCACTTTTTTTATTTTTAGTGCATGCCCATGAAATGCTAACCCGTTAATTCTGTTCAGATACTGGTCAGTTTCTCACACAAACTGATCGTTTCGTGTTTTAGGACATCAATGTATTGTCACCAGCCACAAGGTTTAATTTGAATTTGTCTGTGTATGTTTTTTTTTACTCTCAAAGATTTGGTGCCCATTGACTGCCATTATATGACTGACAGACAGCAACGGTTTGAATTAAAAATCTCCGTTTGTGTTCTACTGAAGAAACAATGTCACCTACATCTTGGATGCCCTGGGGGTAAGCAGATAAACATCAAATTTTCATTTTTGGGTGAACTATCCCTTTAATTAAACTGAAGGTCATGAAAATATGTTCTAGTTCTTGATTCACAACCCTGATCGGTACAGAGACTCAGCTGTAGTTCCTCTGGACGTCCAACCATGCTGTATGAAGCAGAAAAAATGAAGCAAACAGCTTTGGCATTTGAGTGGGATTAACATTTGCCCTTTCTTTGAGAGGACTCAGGGGCAGCCAGCAGCGTCAGATCTGAAGCTCCAGATACTTGAGGGACGCCCCGAGTCTCAGGAAGCATCCTGTTCTTATTACCAAAGCCATCGAGACACATCTGGGCCGAGCTGATTAATCTGGTCCCACGAGTTCTCACAGCTCTCTGTGGAGATTAATGTGCCACCAGGTTTGCTTTTAGTTTGACAATTACTCGCTGTACTAAACCATCATCAAAAATAACAGAAAAACAACAGAGAGGTGGCACACATCCACAGTTGCTACATTAATAAATAAATAAACGTTGTGATACAAATGTTTACTACATAGATATTAGACACAAAATATAATTAACAAATATAAATTGTTACATTGATGTAACAATTACATCAATGTATTATGTTTTAGATTCCCTGATTGTGAAATGTAATATTCATGACTTGCTTTAACTTTATAATGCTTGACTAATAGAGCTGTGCAATTAATCGCATGCGATTCTCATGCGCAACTCGTCAGTAAAGCCGGCTCAGTGATTGGCGGTAAATCTCCATCACCTGTTTTCAAACATAGTAGCAGTTAATACACAGAGCCCTAGTTCACTGACATGCTAGGCAATATCGCTCATAATCGAATGCGATTCATCTGCGATATTTAACGTGATGGAGATTTACCGCCAATCATGGAGCCGGCTTTACTGATGAGAATTGCATGCGATTAATTGCACAGCCCTATTGACTAATACAAAATCTAATCTGGCATCGAAGAGGACACACCTCAGTTCACTTCCATTCATAAGCATTTAAACGCTGGAGCTTGAGTACTGATCCTATTCATCAACCTGCTATACACAAACTTACCTATTTCATGAGTTGGGGACTTTGTATGAATTTGAACAAAGTTAATTAGTACAAAATGTTGGGATTTTTTGAAAAAACAACAAATTAATAAATAAATAAATACATATTCGCAACAAATTTGGCAATTTATTATTTTATTTATTTTCAGGATGCAATAGCCTGATGGTAATTTAAGAGAATGAAGCAAAAACTTTAGTTCAGGAAGGTATTAATGGTGCTGTGTATCACTAGCAAAGCCACGATATGATACGTATCACAATACAGAGGCCACGATACGATATATATCACGATACGGGACTGCGCTGAACTTCACCTCAGAATAATTTAGTAAAACAGCTGTTTATTAAACATTGCATACTATAGGGCCATTGCTAACTATAGGCAGAGCAGCAGTTGACCTCCGCATTATGAAGGGCCTCCATAACTGTACCACAGTACAATATAGGTAATAGCATATGTTTAATGTATACATTGGGCACTCCCCACCATGTACAATATTCTGATTGTTTACATCTTGTTTTTAAGGCCATAAATAATGTACTCATTCTAATATATGTATATTGTAATGTACTCATATTAATTTATTTTAAAAATCATCTTAACATTGCTGGTAGGTTATCATTGCACAAATTAAAGCACTCTCTACATTTAAATACATAAAGAAGAAGAGTTCTAAACTAATGCGCTGTCTTCACTGAATCTCACTCACAGACACACACACACACACACACACACACGCTCACTCACACACACCCCCACACACATCCCCACGCAAGATACCCATAGTTTCACAGTTTAGTTGTTAGTACAATCATTAAATATAGATGTTCAAAACACATGATGCAGCTTTCATTATGATTATACACATTCATACATCATTGTAATAGACTAGAGAGAAAAAGTACAGACACTGAAATCATTAAACAATATTTGAAAATCATTGATGAAATAATCCACTCACAGCAGGTTTCAAAAAACAGAATTTTTTGAAAACAAACTTTT
Source organism: Gymnocypris eckloni scoliostomus (assembly GCA_027564155.1). Classification (NCBI taxonomy): domain Eukaryota; kingdom Metazoa; phylum Chordata; class Actinopteri; order Cypriniformes; family Cyprinidae; genus Gymnocypris; species Gymnocypris eckloni. The sequence goes on along the minus strand of CM050427.1, from coordinate 30,351,705 downwards.
TAAACTTTAAACATAAATTAGATGTTTAAAAAAACTACAGTAGGTCTACAATAAAATGTCAACTAGAGTGTCCCTCACTGCACTTCTATGTTTTTATCAACACTGTCTTGTGGATTTGACCACAGGTTCTCATCTACATCATAATGCATAATAGATTTCATTAGCTAAAATCTTGGACAAATTCTTCTGGTATGGCAAATACAGGCCTGACATTGGTCATTGCAGGCATCATCTATGGCCTGAAGAAGAAGGATTGTTTGTGAGGGGGTCTATTGTGAACCCTCGACCTCTATGTGGAGAAACACTCTTCAGTCGGGTTACAGAAAGGAAAGAGGAGTATGGAGTAAATTCAAGGTGATAAACTGTGGATGGGCCTGAAACCATGATTGCTCTCAGTGCTGTTGCTAGGAATTCTGGGCCCATTGCACTGATATTGCTATGTGGCCCTCAAATTACATTCAGTGAGGGGTGGTCAGGCCCCAGAGAACATCGTTCTGGGCCCTGGGCTCTCAACCCCCCATCCCCATCTCTTGGCCAGGTTACAGTAAAGCCTGCCTCATCCAAAAATATGAATGGTTTTCATCAGCTTCCAGCTCTATCAACCTCTAAAAGACATTTACTTCAGAAAAAAAATACTGATAACAATCATATATAATTATTTTCTCCCAACAACAGGCATCTTGAAACTGATCTGGACATACTCAGTCCTCAGTTGCTTCACTTTTGTAATGTTGTTCAAAAGCTTCAATTAAACAGCATTTAGAGCAGTTGTATCAATTAGTTAGATCATTATAATGAAATAAATAGACACTTAATTCAGATGTAATGTGTGAGCTGCATTTAGAAATAGTAATACTTTGATGTTAAGTTGTGTTATTTTTGAACCTGTGATTTTAGTTCAATGAACAAAAGATATTTGGCTATTGTATACAAGCATTTGGAAAAAGTGTTAAGTGTTTTGAAAATGAAAGTGAACACTTGATGAATTACACTTTTCTGAGAAAAAAATTGAAGTGGAGATCACTAAACTGCAAGCTAGATAATCATAAAACCGGTGTTTTTCATAAAACGAGCGCATTTATCCACGAAATAGTGAGAGGAGACAGATCGCTTGCACATGGTTGCCAGGTTGACAAAGATAAGTATCACATTTAGCAGATATTTCGTATTGAGCAAGTGAGAAGCTCTGATTCGGGATTACGTGTCTTTATATCAGGCAACCCAGTAGTTTTCCTCTGCGGCCAGTTTAAACATTGGTGTTTGTTAAACATTTGAAACCGTGTTCGTATTCAAATTAAGTACGGTCCACTGCTGCACAAGTGCCACAATATCGATACAGGGCAAGCTGTATCGATACTCCTATCGTCAAATCTCTGTGACGATATACCGTCGCATCGATATATCTAACACAGCACTAGAAATCACTTAACGTACTAGTCTTGAATCTGTAAAGCAACTTCACTCTCATGGCAATGTTCCAAGAAGAACTGGGTTTAAAATGCATAATACATGATGTGGTTTGGGTCATTTGGACAAAATGCATCATGTGTAACACATGAATTATTTGGGCAAAGATGAAAGGCAATAAGATATTGATATTGTAAATATTGGGATGATGCTTTCTCTTATAAACGAGTCAAGCATGTCAAAAGTGATCTTATTAAACCCTAAGGGATACGCTGGTTTTCTATAGTCAACAACAACAGCTATCATGTAATGCAGCATTATTTATAACTATGAATAACTGATAATAACAGAATCATACTTGAAAACTGATAATAACTGTGACTAACTTCATTCAAAAGCCTGAATGGGCATCTTATTACAAACAAATGACATTCATGGTCATCACAACAAGCTCAAATTTGCATTGATGTTACTGTAATGCATACAAAAGGGCATTTGAGACCACCGATTACTTCAGACTAAAAAGCTTCCATGCAGTTAAAACAGTTTTTTTAAACATGCTCCATCCTCATTTTGAAACCAAAACAATAAACATTTTCAGTAAATATATGCAAAGTTGCAGTTAAATTATATTAACGCACTATAACAAAATGGCATGTCAGAAGAAAGATATTGAAACGAGGCACTAAAACAACAACCCGTCTTCTAAACTAAGCTAAACTGTGCTAAATCTTTGCAATGTTTTAACTTTAGTGGGTGTGTTTATATGGCACGTTTAATAATTGTGTTTTTCTTTGTATTTAAACCAAACTAAACACGCAAGAAATGCACCTAGGCTATATAAAGCACTCTGACATATGTTTCCAACTATTTCGTTTTTCAGCATCACAACATTGCATGCATCTGATTTGTTGTGACCCGCTTTACGAAACATGCACATTAATCCGGTCAACTATTGATGTTTTCTGTCTTCACATAGACTCTTGTTAACATGTGCATAAAATGAACATATATTAATGTTTCCATGTGCCATAATCATAAGACAGGACCATCGCAACATTGAATGCACGAGTTTTGTTTTGACCTCCTTAAGAATAACATGTGCAAGTTAAAGCCCATGTTGCATGCACAGAAAAGCATGCAAGCAAAGAAATGCATTAGTGCCCTGAAGCTTTCTTTACACACATGAACAACAGCATTGGGTTTGATGTACCTCGGAACACAGCTCGGAGATGAGCGGTCAATCTCCCACGTTGCGAATAAATTCATAGGCACAGGCATGATGGGACCCAAACCCGCCGCACCCGAGCCCGAGCCCCCAGCTCCGGCCATGGTTGATCCTCCGGGCACAGCGGCGGATGCGGGTGCGGGAGCGGGTGCACCGACCCCCGGGTTCATGAAGGCGGCCCGGACCCCTCCTCTCTCCACAGCCGCGGCCATCATCGAACCGAAGCTCAAGCTGGACTGCGATGGTCGAGGACCTCACTTCTCATGCACACGGTCCGGACGGCTTTTGCTGCTGCTCATCTCTCACATACACAGATTTGTGATGGTCAGAGGCGGAGCTAAAGAAGAAAATGTGGAGCAGATGCGATCTGCGGTCGGCCAAAAGGCGGCGCTAAATCACGGGTTCATAGGCTAACGAATCGTTCTTTGGAGTGATTCTTTCGAACCGACTCGCGAACTGTTCGTAAATAACTGTACTGACTATAAGAGAGCATTTCTGTTTGAGAATAAACCTGTAAGGCCAGGCACAGGCTTTAATGTATTACCGTGTAAAATGCAACATTTGGCAATATAAAATCCATACAATTAATAGGGAAAACACAATTAGACAATTACACGTGTGTAACATACTTGGTGATCAAGCTCTTTTTGACTTCTGAAGAAAATATGGACGCTGTAAGGAAAAACATAATTAGGCTCTCAGACAATTAGACCAGTGATGGAATAAAATTGGAAAACATAGCCTACATTAGCATAAATTCTAAAAAACTAATACTAAATACTAATTTACAAAAGTTAAAACACAATGCTATATAAATGCATTATTAATTCCTTATTCATTCATTCATTCATTCATAAAAGTAGTGTGGTCAAATAAATATAAATTCAAAAGAACGAAATGATAATAATAATATATATATATATATATATATATATATATATATATATATATATATATATATAAATATGGCTCAAATGAATCACGGAATCGTTCCTACGAACAAATTTGAATCCAACGTCAAATTATCACCTCATGAATATTAATTAGTTCTGTTTCAATGGGGACTATCTTTTTCTTAAAAAATGAAATACAAATAAAAAAAACTGTGGGTTTTCCTTTTCAGGATATAAAAATGAAATTATAAGTAAGATGTTCCTATAACATTGTAGTCTTAATTATGAATGTTCTCTCTGCCTTCTCTGTGGTCTAATGGGTTCAGGGTCAAACCTGGCCTTCATTTGTTGTGCTATAGGTTTGGTTAAACTGTACTTGTGCGCAGTGTCGGGATAAAATCAGAGAGGGCAGTTAGCCTTTATACTTTAACAATCTAGCAACTGTGTTTTGATTTTGAGAATTTAAGACTGTCATGTGTAAAGTGGCATAATTTATACTTGCAGTACAATGACTCATTAATGTGTGCATCATGAACAAACCCTGACATTTTAGAAATGTGTTGATGGTTGATTTTTATTTTTTGTTTTGTCTTTTATCTCAGTGTTCCTATCAATCTTGCATACGTTTTTATGCATAATAGTATGAGATCAAACCGTTTATAATAGCTGGGCTAAGATATATATAAAAAATGTATGATTGCAGAAATATGTTAATTCAGTACACACATTATTCCACCAGTCACAATTGTGACCGACCATTAAGCATTTTTCACACACTTTTCCCCCAAAAAATGCAACAAATAAATATTGATTATTTCAAAGGTTTACTAATGACACTTGTAATAATAATTTGTATATATGTTCATGTCTGGTAAAAATTGGGATTAAACGGGTTACTACAACCTTTGCACTTCGTTTGAAATTTTACATAAACACATTTTCTGTTATTTTATTCTGGGGAAAATAAACATTTCCATGAATTGTCCACTAGATGGCTGCAGTCCTCCAGACTGTAGACCAGCGGTGCACATAATTACATTATTAAAAATAACATACAAATGAACATAAAATTAAGTAAAGACAAAATTATAAAATAAATAAAACATGATAAATAAATTTAAAAATATATCAACCATAACAATGCTCTAAACAATAGGCTAGATGATTTTATTAAGGGCCAACTTAATAAAAGTTGGAATCACAAAATGAATCACAGTAAATTGGTGTAATTTTTTGACTGCAAAAGCTTAAAACAAACTGCTTCAACGTAATCAAAGCAGAATTAGTAGTGGAAGTATCTTATCAATAATTACAGGTTTTCACTAGAAATAATCCATTGCTTTAATAGTAACTGATGAAGATATTTAGAATTCAGGCAACTGATTTTATTTATTTATTTATGACATCCATATCAAGTAAAATAAATAAATACTGGGTCAAATCATTTCAATATATTGAACAGTTTAGCTGTTCAATATAAATTCAGTAAGCATCACATACAAGAAGACTTTTTCGGAAGGGTGGATTAGCAGTAACGTTTGAGTAACAACTCCATTTTACCAATTGATATTGTTCAGTCACGTGACCGGCTCGAAGACTTGGAGGGTGCTGCACAAGCGGGTCAATTTTTCATCTCTGTCCCAGCCGAAAATATTTAGATCACCTCTAACTTCTGAACAAAATGCACGTTTTGGCCATTTGCAATCCACATTAACCCCCCGCGGCAATAATGCAATCATAAACAGTGCGACATAACGTTGTAAAAACACTTAAAATGCCTTAATATATTTAAAACGGTAATATGAAAATATCAAATTCAGTAATCAGCACATTAACGATGCATAGTTTACACTATGCAGAAATAGTGTTTACACTAGTTTTTACTATGCATAGTTTACACTATGCATCGGGCAAGCAGGTTCCCGGGCAAGCAGATGAGCCCGGGAACATGTGTTTTCCTTCTAATGGTTTTCTATAGGAAGCCATTTAATGTGAAACTTTGCACATTGCGTTTATATCCTCTTGCCTGTACAAAATGTGACCCTCTCTGTGTGAAAACACAGCTAAAGTCATTTTTTGTAGATTTACTATTTTCTGCATACAATCACCCTACATATTGTAAAGAACATTTTGTGAACAACATTCATATTTTCTTGGTATATTTAATATTGACCGAGTAAGGTCATGTCAAATATTGAAATCATAATGCTTGTAATCAAACTTTGATGCTCGTTATCTCAGAATAAGATTTTTAGACACTAGCCTGTTTTTTACAGAGAGGGTCACACATATACATAATCAATGGTGTCCACGGAATCTCGCCTTTTAATATCTGCGTTTTACTACATTATTAGGCTACTTGATGCAATCTGCGTAGGTGGGCGTCCCTATATGGGTGTGACGTCACGCGAATAGCAACGGTCCAATCAGGAGCAGGTGGGCGTGAGCGAAGGATTAGTGAGAGATCGCGCTGCATTGAACTGGACGCTGATATCTTTATATTATTATTGTCCAGAATAACGCACTTGTCTCGCAATGGTGTCGCACTCGCTAGCTTTACCGATGATCTGTTTCACCACGCTGTGGGGTCTGGTCGGGGTTGTCGCCCCGTTCTTTGTACCGAAAGGACCAAACAGAGGGTGAGGACTGATGCTGGAATAAAGGGCCCAGCGATTAAAACGCATCCATCTTTAAACGCATCCGCTCTTCTACAGTTTAAGCCCGTGTCATGTACATGTTATTGCAATTTTATTCCGTATTGCATTATCGTTGATTTTTGATTTAACTGTTTGATTGCAGTGTCATCATAACCAGTTTGGTCCTGACCGCCGTTTGCTGCTATTTATTGTGAGTATAATTAAACAAAATACTGCCACATACATTGCAAAATACTCCATTTTGTTGTTCACGTTTTGGGTAGTTGGAATAAAAAAATAAACCTCCATGCATGGTAGTGTATGATATCACCTTTACAAATGCGCTGTTTACAGTGCATTTTTGCTGTTATATGTTTGTTTTTGCTATATAATACTGAACAGTATGAAGCAGTATACAATTTATTTTGAATATTCACTTCTGTATTCATATCCATTACAGCTGGTTAGTAGCGATACTGGCCCAAGCAAATCCTCTATTTGGACCTCAGCTTAAAAATGAGACCATTTGGTATCTGCGCTACTTCTGGGAGTAGATGGAGGTAAACTGGTGTTCATATCAGCTTATTTAATAAAAACTGGGTTTATGAGGATTCAATGATGAGTGAGATGTTTATGATTCATTCTCATGTCTTGCAGGTGTCATTTGGAAGATTCTGGATCTCATCAGGCTTTTTTATGTCATTATTACAATCAGTAAAACCAACAAAATAGTGAAGGATCGACTCTAAGAGAGCATTTGTGTGATGAAACAAGTTGCAACATAACACCATTTTTTTTCAATTACAAAAAGAATGATTCTACTTTTGTTTAAACATAAACATGTTACTTAACATAATGAGATAGTTTACAGATTAGTATTCTAATAATGTACAAAGAAATGTTATAGTAATATTCTTGCGATCTTTAAAGAGTTATAAGAACATGGATTTGTGTGCTTTGGATGTCTGAGAGTTAAGTATGAGTAAATGTTTTTGTTTTGCATCAAGGCACAGGTTTGTTTGTTTGTTTTAGTCTATTTAATATTATGTTGTCATCGCTTGCATGTGACACTGTATCCATGTTTACCTGATGAAATTATTTTTTTATTTATTATTGTTTTTATTTGTGAATGTGATTGATATTCTGATCATTGTGTGAAGATTTTGAAGCTGTGTCGTATAAAATAAAATGAGTGAATCTGGGCTGGTTTTAAAACATGCTGTACAGGTGCATCTCAATAAATTAGAATGTCATGGAAAAGTTCATTTATTTCAGTAATTCAACTCAAATTGTGAAACTTGTGTATTAAATAAATTCAATGCACACAGACTGAAGTATTTTAAGTCTTTGGTTATTTTAATTGTGATGAATTTGGCTCACATTTAACAAAAACCCACCAATTCATTATCTCAACAAATTAGAATACTTCATAAGTTTTTTTTTGTGAATTGTTGGCCTTCTGGAAAGTATGTTAATTTACTCTATATGTACTCAATACTTAGTAGGGGCTCCTTTTGCTTTAATTACTGCCTCAATTCGGCGTGGCATGGAGGTGATCAGTTTGTGGCACTGCTGAGGTGGTATGGAAGCCAAGGTTTCTTCGACAGTGGCCTTCGGGTCATCTACATTTTTTGGTCTCGTTTCTCATTTTCCTCTTGACAATACCCCGTAGATTCTATATGGGGTTCAGGTGTGGTGAGTTTGCTGGCCAGCCAAGCACACCAACTTGGTCATTTAACTAACTTTTGGTGCTTTTGGCAGTGTTGGCAGGTGTCAAATCCTGCTGGAAAATGAAATCAACATCTTTAAAAAGCTGGTCAGCAGAAGCATGAAATGCTCCAAAATTTCTTGGTAAACGGGTGCAGTGACGTTGGTTTTCAAAAAACACTATGGACCAACACCAGCAGATGGCATTGCACCCCAAATCATCACAGACTGTGGAAAATTAACACTGGACTTCAAGTAACTTGTGCTATGAGCTTCTCCACCCTTCCTCCAGAATCTAGGACCTTGGTTTCCAAATGAAATACAAAACTTGCTCTCATCTGAAAAAAACTTTGGACTACTGGGCAACAGTCCAGTTCTTCTCCTTAGCCCAGGTAAGACGCCTCTGGACGACAACTGTAGCCAAATTCCTTGATACGTCTGTGTGTGGTGGCTCTTGATGCCTTGATCCAAGCCTCAGTCCATTCCTTGTGAAGTTCACCCAAATTCTTGAATCGATTTTGCTTGACAATCCTCACAAGGCTGCGGTTCTCTCGGTTGGTTGTGCATCTTTTTCATCCACAGTTTTTCCTTCCACTCAACTTTCTGTTAACATGCTTGGATACAGCACTCTGTGAACAGCCAGTTTATTTGTCAGTGAATGTTTGTGGCTCACCCTCCGTGTGAAAGGGTGTCAATGATTGTCTTCTGGACAACTGTCAGATCAGCAGTCTTCCCCATTATTGCGTAGCTTAGTGAACCAAACTGAGAGATCATTTTGAAGGCTTCTTCCGGTCGAGCGTATTTGAGGTAAACCGCGCTGTTTTATCATACTAGATGCATTTGAAAGTTCTGTTATAATGCTACTCTGTGCGGTCGTCACCTGTCTAATAAAATGCATACAATATTAAAGCGTCTTTGGTGTTCCCATAGCTGTATCCGAAATCGCCCCCTATACCCTCAAATAGTGCACTATTTGAGGGGACAGACATTTTAAGTGGTGTTTGAAACCACAGTGGATGTTCTCGAGTGAACTCATTCAATCCCACAATGCATTGCAAAAACGAATGTACAACCGATGTACACTCAACGGCTAAATAATCCCCATAATGCACTGTGAGAGTCATGCGCCGAATGAATTCACGCGTCTCGCCAAAAAATGGGGGCGCCCGCAGCTGAAATATCCATTCATTTATTTTAGAAGCGCTCGTCCACGGCGTAATACAACGTAATATAGAGTAATACAACACAGGTACAAATTAATTGTAAACTAACTATTAGGGTTTATAAATAATTTATGTGACAAAGTTCAAGATAAATTATTTAATCTTACTACTGGAGCTGCCCGTTTCAAATGATTACTAAACAGCAAGCAAACTATGCAAAAGCGGCAGTCCTTCCGGTGCACGAAGTGTCTGAATTCGCTCACTCATTTTCATTCACTCCTTCAAGTGAACTCTATGAGTGGACTAATGTGGGGAAAAGTGAATGAGGGTATAGGGGCGATTTCGGATACAGCCCATGTTCTCTACAAAACAAAGCCGGAAATTGAGGGTGTATGACGTCATTGGCAGGTGACACAATGACACTATGGACACAGTCCGTTTCACTAGTTAAAATAGCTTATTTCTCTGGATTTAAATATTCTTCAAAACATTTGGGATAACGTAAGTACACAACTTAGCAAAATATATAACACTGTTCTGGTGGTTTTTGGATATTTGAATAAAAAATCGTACATATTGTGCCTTTAATATATGTCAATATATTATATATAATAATATATGTCGCCATATGGTGGTGAGTCGCTAGGCCATTATCATGAGCATAGGTGGTGTCAGGCTGTCAATCAAACTTTTGTTTATGTGGGAGGGGTCTGTAGTGTGTCACATAGAGAAAGTTAGCAGTACTGAATTTCTAAATGTTTTCACGTTATTTTGGACCTTTTGGTTGCATGTATATCTTACCGATGTGATATTGAATTAATAGTTCATCCATAAATACAAATTTGCTGAAAATGTGCTCACCCTCAGGCTATCCATGATGTAGATTTTGTTTCTTCATCAGATTTGGAGAAATGTGTCATTCCAGTTAGTGAACGAACAGCTGTGTGTTGGTAAAAAACAAGTTCATCATTAAGACTTTTTAATTTTAATTAGATGCTTTTTGTCAAAATTCAAGTTAAGAATCAGAAGTCTATGGAACTATTGTATATGCTGCCAAATGAGTTTAAATTGATACATGATATAAAGTCTTTTACATTAATGGTTAAGCGTTGGTTTAAAATAAACCAGACTTGTTCGCATATTAAATTTTCATATGGTTCCTTACTAGTAATTAAGTCAAGTCAAGTCAAGTCACCTTTATTTATATAGCGCTTTTAACAATATAAATTGTAACAAAGTAACTGCACAATGTCAAAATAGGAAAATAGTGTGTCAGTAATGTAAAATGACAAGATTTAACACTCAATTTTCAGCTGAAGGCATTTCATTATTGAATTGTGTATTGATACCAATAGTGATGGCATCGTCCAGCTCAGTTCAGTTTAAATAGTATCTGTGCAATCAAGTCGATGATATCGCTGGAAATGAAGTGTCACCAACTAAGCAAGCAAGGCGATAACAGACTAATATTAGCATAGATGTCAATCTTCTTACGATGTAACGAGTACATCACATTTTATGGGAAGTGTTCCCGGTTCCAGTTGACCTAATTAATGCAGCCTAACAATCTTTTAACGGATTTGAATATTAGAAGCGTATTAGTGTGTTAAGTGTGTATGCCAGGTTAAAGAGATGGGTCTTTAATCTAGATTTAAACTGACAGAATGTGTCTGCCTCCCGAACAGTGTTGGGTAGATTGTTCCAGAGTTTGGGCGCTAAATAGAAAAAGGATCTGCCGCCGGCAGTTGATTTTCATATTCTAGTTATTATCAAATGGCCAGAGTTGGAATAAGAGCTGGCTCAAGTACTGAGGAGCTAAACAATTCAGGTCTTTATAAGTAATTAACAAGATTTTAAAATCTATACGATGTTTAATAGGGAGCCAGTGCCTTGTTGACAGAACCGGGCTAATGTGGTCATATTTCTTGGTTCTAGTAAGAACTCTAGCTGCTGCATTTTGGACCATCTGTAGTTTGTTTACTAAGCATGCAGAACATCCACCCAATAAAGCATTACCATAATCTAACCTTGAGGTCATGAATTAAAATTTCTGCATTTGACATTGAGAGCATAGGTCTATTGGTTATGTTATATTTTTAAGATGAAAAAATACAGTTTTACAAATGCTAGAAACATGGCTGTCAAAGGAGAGATTGCTATCAAAAAGCACACATAGGTTCCTGACTGATGACGAAGAATCGACAAAGCAGCTATGAAGTGTTAGACAGTGTTCTAGGTTATTACTTGGGGGTTACTACATGGGGGTTTTAGGTCCGATAATTAACACCTCTGTTTTTTCAGAATTTAGCAGTAAGAAATGACTTGTCATCCACTTTTTATATCAACTATGCATTCCATAAGTTTCTCAATTTGGTGTGTTTCACCGAGCTGCGAAGAAATATAGAGCTGAGTCTCATCAGCATAACAGTGAAAGCTAACCCCGTGTTTCCTGATGATATTTCCCAAGGGTAACATGTAAAGCGTGAAAAGTAACAGCCCTAGTACTGAGCCTTGAGGTACTCCATACTGCACTTGTGATCGATATGATACCACTTCATTCACTGCTACGAATTGATGGCGGTCAGATAAGTACGATTTGAACCATGCTAATGCACTTCCACTAATGCCAACAGAGTTTTCAAGTCTATTCAAAAGAATGTTTTAATCGATAGTGTCAAACGTAGCGCTAAGATCCAGGAGCACTAATAGAGAGATACAACCATGATGAGAGAGACAACTGGAGATGGACTTTTTCATTGGAAGAAGAGTTATAATGGATTATGGGCAGTTTAAAAATAAAAACGTCTTGATGGATTAATTTCTTACAAACACACAGCTTTTCTCTTCACAATACATTAACTTATGGACTGGAGTGGTGTGGGTTACTTGTGAATTATTGTGATGTTTTTATCAGCTTTTTGGACTCTCATTCTGACAGCACCCATTCACTGCAGAGGATCCGTTGGTGAATAACTGATGTCATGCTACATTTCTATAAGTCTTATGAAGAAACAAACTCATCTACAATTCAATGGCCTAGGGGTGAGGACATTTTCAGCCAAATATTTTTAACACTTTTGGGTGAACTATTCCTTCAAGAGCTGATTTTTCTCTGTTTGTTATAGGGACTGTGGGAGGTGTGTGTGCCATCGCAAATGTCCTGGGTCAGCAGGTGTGTGATCTAGCAGAGCTGTGTGTTTCAGGACTCTGGAGCGAGTCCAGAGAGCTCCAATATCACCTCATCGACCCCAACACAGCATTGAGCATCACGTCACCATGGCAACGCTGCACATTTATACCACAGACACATTTACTGCTACACAGGCATGATAAACATTGGAAGCAACCCTTCCCCCAAGAGCTGCTGAATATGAGCTTTGCTTCAAAGGCCATGAGAAAGATTCACAATATGGTGTAAATAAGCTTTTGAAAAAAATTTAAATATAACTGGCTGATCCTAAAAGGTTTGATCAGAGTGAACAGACTTTAAACAATGCCTTTGACCTTGTGTAAAAGAGAATCTATGATTGATTTTGACTCTATACATTAAATTGCAATGTCCCTCCCCCCTCTTTTTTATAGGTAACTCGGCAGTATGGCGCTTCTGCTTTGAAACAAGCAATGGAGTGGTTTGGATATCATGGCGGTGTGTGCCGGCCCCCGCTGCATCCTTTATCAAAGGCAGATTTAGAGCAGCTTCAAGTCAAATTCCCCTCCAATGGTTGGCTGTAGAAGCAAGAAGGCCAACGGAATTAAAGTGATACAGTACTAAGGTATTCTAAAACAGAAAGTTTAATTATTCTTTTGGTGTTATCATTAATTCAAGCTGACTTTTTAAAGAGATTTTCATCATAACGTTGCATTAAAATATAATTTGCAAGCAACACCACATTTGGATTTATCTATTTTTGTATGAAAAATATTTCGGTATAACCAGTATTCTTGCACATTACATCTTTTTCTTGTTTTGAAGTTAGTAAAAACAATACGTTCTGTATTTTAGCACAGTAGCTATTATATTTGAATAAAAGGAAAAAAACACTTCCAAACATTTTTAAGTACAATGTTTTTTAATTTTCTTGTTTTGAAAACAGAGCAATATTATATTCTTAAGTAAAATAAAATGCTTTCAGTATTTTAAAACTACCACATTATTATTTTTATTTGATATTCTATAGGATCATGAGAAAATATTCTTATAGACAATATTATATTGTTTAAACAAAACAATTCATCAAACTAATTATTTCGAACATTTTTGAATAAAAGGAAACAATACTTGTGATATTTTGAAAGTGAATTTGTTAAATTCTTGTTTTGAAAACAAAATATTTTTAAGATTTTGAAAGGATAATATTATTATAATCACAATTTATATTATTTGTTATCTTTTTCCAACTCACTTATGAGTTCCAACTCACTTATCTGTAGGGTTATGGGACAATATTATTAAAATAATACTTAGAAATAAAAAAATTGAAATTACAATATTTTTTTACATTCTTGTTTTGAAGTAAAGCAAAACAGTATTTTTAGTGTTTTAAAATGACTTTTTTATTCAATCATATATGAGCCATCAATTTCAAGTGTGACCACAAGTAGGCGCATTACACCACCAAGAAGTGTTTAAATTGTTTGCTGAGATGCAAACCCGTGATCTCTTTTAGAAAGGATAAAAAGCATTGGTATATGAGTCATGCATTTCCAATAAGTAGATTGTTGCGGAATGAGAACAAATAAACAAAAAACATTGCTACATTTTCTGACTCTTGCTGGGAGCAAAATGACAAGAAACTATAGACAGAGAGCAGTCATTATCTTCTCTCTTTACCTCATTCTCTGTCTATTTAAAGTACTGTTGCTCTGACATTTCAGCTTTTTCTCTCTGAAGTTCTCGTCCTTGTTGCCAAACCTTCGATTAACTATTTTTCTTCTCACAACCACTTGTGCAGTACGGGTGCTCACCCAAGGCAATGCACTGACCTCAGCTAGTTATTGTGTGAGACAACCTGCTACCCTCTCAGTCATTAACGCAGTGGTTATGTTCAGAAATGTTTTAAAGGTATTCATATCATTCTTCCATACTCTTGACCCATTTGTGTCTCCTGTGCCTTCAGCCCAAACCTTTGGCGCTCCTCTACTGCACGGCGTTGCTCGATGCCCACATGATGAGCTAGTGCTCTAGGCAAGCTCTCTTTTCTTATGGCCTCCACTAACATTTAGACGTCAATTAAACTTAAAAATGAGTTTGCAAATATGTTCGACGAGTCCATTCTCTGTTACAAACCTCTTACTGGCCATGTAAACACACTGTCAGAAAAAAGGTAGACTGGTATACCTTATTTACCCTTAAAGGTTGCATATACGCACGTAAAGGGTACATATTAGTACCTAAATGATGCATATTTGTACCTTTTGTACCCGGTGACAGCTTTTGTACTTTGTTTTCTGAGGAGTGAAAACCTGAAACTAGTACATGACTCGCCGTGATTCGCTGTGCAACGGAAAAAGAGAATATAACAGTTTTCGTTAAAAAAGTGCAATGTGTTTGTGTTAGAAAAATATCCATATTTAAAACATCATGAACTGTTCCCATCTGGTGGAATGACCTGCCTGTCACAATCCTGCTGGTGTGCCCAGGCTGGCCACCAGATGTCTCTGTGTGTTGAGCACATGGCTTGTTGTTTGTTGGTGCCATGTGCTCCCATGTAGATTGTCTGTCCCCTCCCATCTTGTTACTTAATCATTGTTTCAGTGGCTCCAGCTGTGTCTCCTTCGTTGCCTTCGTTTGTCTCCCTATATAGTCTCCTTGTGTCTGCAGTCCTGTGCTAATCCGTTGTCTTACGTGTGAGTGTTTAATGTTTGACTGTGCTCCAGTCTTCTGCCTGCCTGCTTGTTTTTTCCCCCTCGGGGTGGTTTTTGTTGCTCTTTTGTTTCATTTTATTATATTAAAACCTGATTTCCTCTGCACTTGAGTCCTCGACCTCATCTCTCACCTGACAGAACGGATCAGCCAAGATGAGGACTCAGCAGAGGAGGGGTTTGGGTCGTTCACCACCCGCCACTATCTCCAGCCCCCTATACCAACGCATCCTCCAGTATGAGGCCCTGAGCTCCTGCCGTCAGCAGGGCAATGACATGAGGAGGTTTGCCGTGGAGTTCAGTGGTGCAGCTGAGGGGCTAGGTTACAATGATGAGGCCCTCAAGGACCTCTTCAACAGCGCCCTTGATGAGCCCCTCAGCTGGTGGAGGATGAGTGGGCTGGACCACCTCATATTTGGGGAATTTGTCGAGTCTTTGGCACGTTCCCCAGCTAAGGTGGCTGGTGTGCCTCAGGTGGTGGGCGACAAGGCTGCAGCTCCTCCAGTGGCGACAGATGGAGCTGTAGTGCCCCTAATGGCGGCCGTCAAAGCTGCAGCGCACCCCAGGATGCCAAGGCTGGTGCGTGAGTTGGAGGATTCACCCATGAGGTCGGCACGGCCGACTTTTCTCCAATGAAATCCAGCCCGGTGGTCCTGGAGGCCATGGTGGCCATCACCGAGTCCGCTCCAGAGCGAGTCCGCTCCAGAGCCCGCTCCGCCCTGTGAGCCCACGGAGTCCGCTCCAGAGCCCGCTCCGCCCCGTGAGCCCACGCATTCCGCTCCGGTCCGAGAGCCCACGCATTCCGCTCCGTTCCGGGAGCCCACGCAGTCCGCTCCAGAGCCCGCTCCGGTCCGGGAGCACACAGACTCTGCTCCAGAGCCTGCTCCGGTCCAGGAGCCCATGCAGTCCACTCCGGTCCTGGACCCCGCTCCGGTCTGGGAACCCACAGAGCCCGCTCCAGTGCCAGCCCCACCCTGACACCCCTGTGTGCCCATTGCTCCAGGCCCTCTTCCACTCCACAGGCCTGCGTCTGCTAAATGACTAAATAAATAGTCATATTAGTCAATAGAGTGGCTCAAAATCACACTCCAGAACATTCTCTTTCACCATTCCTGGCTGGTGGAATGATCTTCCCATCTGGAATGCTGGATCCCTGTCAATTTTCAAGCAACAACTGAAAACTCATCTCTTTCAACTCTACTTGACTACTTAAAAAAAAAAATCTTTCACTTTTTTCAAAATCTTCATCTTTCTCTTTATCTTTCTCTGCTTCCCTTGCTAGCATGTACTTATTTGAACAATGCCTGAGACTTGGTGTTATTGGCACTTCCTCTTTATGTTTGCCTCTTCAAGATTAATCGCTTTATGTACTCCCCAATTGTAAGTCGCTTTGGATAAAAGCGTCTGCTAAATGACTAAATGTAAATGTAAATAAAAACGTTATAAACCGTAATCTCTATCTTCCGCTAACTGTCGTATTCGCGTTCATGAAAGAGTAGTGTTCCAGCGGATGACGCAGAACGTAGCATAAGCTCCGGTGAGAATATGCTAGTCTCACGAGAACCAAGTTTTGTTTACAGCAAAGGAAAACAGGTCTCCACTTGGCTTCTATCGTAATCCTGAGACATTTTTCGTGACTTGTGTTTTGGTCTCTCCTCTGCGCTTCTGCATTCATCACTTTTACGCTACGCCTACGCCATCCGCTGGACACCACTCTCTTGTGAACATGAATATGACAGTTAGCGGAAGCTTTAGATTACGGTTTATCACATTTTAAATATGGATATTTTTCTTACACAAATGTATCATTTAGATTCATAAGGTATTTATTAATCCCCCAGAGCCGTGTGGGAGACTTTTTATCACTTCGACGCACTTCATTTTGCTTCAAAACCTCAACACCCATTCACTGCAATAATAAAGCTTGGAAGAGCCAGCTCATTTATTAATATAACTCCGACTATATTTGTCTAAAAGAAGAAAGTCATATACACCTAGGATGGCTTGATGGTGAGTAAGTCATGGGGTGATTTTTATATTTGGGTGAACTCATTCACTTAAAGTGCCCCTATTATGGATTTCTGAAAATGACCTTTCATGCAGTATATAACACAGCTCTAAGTGAATGAAAACATTCTGCAAAGTTTTAAATCTGAAAATGCACTGTGTAAAGTTATTTTCTATTAAAAGACAGTCGTCATTGAAACAAGTAATTTTTTAAATGAATCTCAAGCCGTTTCATGTTGACGTCATCATGAAACATTAGCATATTGCCCGCCTACTTGTTGGTCTTTTCGCGTTGGTCTGAATGAAAATGCAAATTCATTCTTTGCCTCTAGGGGCTGCTTTTGGAGCAGTAAAATAGCTGTTTCCATGGTAATGCTGTACACAAAGCAGCACAAATCTTACAAACGCTGCTTTATCAGGCATTATTACAGGCATGATGAAATAAGAATGAGACCAATCGGACAAATAACCGCAGATTAGTGCCACACAAAGACAGGGTTTTGAAAAACGATTTGTTAAACGATTCGAGTCACTAAGATAAGATAAAAAATAAATACATATTATAAGACAATAAAAATGTTTTTTGACCATGCATGCATGTCAACCTGATGTTGAGGACTCCCAAAACCAAAATCTGAATCTTTCATTACCCATTATACGGGCACTTTAAATTTCACATCGGACATTTGTCTTGGTGTAAACCGGTCTAAACACTCAGAATTGAACTCTGGTCCCAATGAGCACAACGGCTATATTTGGAGAAAAGTACAGATAAAATAGTAATATATTATGACGGTATGATTGTCTTATATTCTGAATAGACTGCACTTATGAAACAACAGTGACGTACAGTGCTTCATTAGATATTACAGGGACGGAACTCAGTTATAGGAACTGGCCACCAGAGTGGTCCATAAAAGCTAAACCTGTCCCTAGGTCTATTTCATTCACATCGCCATCATATTAGTGGATGTGCATTTACATGACTTTTTAAAGATGGTGTGAACCGTTGTTTTAGAATGTCATGCATTCAGCCAATCATCGTAAACTTTTGTCGCTGGTAGTTCCCATTGTGCTGGGTTAGACCATATTGTAAAGAAGGAGATAATTTAGTCCTAACAAAAGGTGTTTCTGTAACTAAAATCATTCCTGCGGTGCAAACAAGGCAAAAAGCGGATATCACCAATAGTTATAGGAACTATGAAAACGTTCCTCTGGTTCGAATGTAAAATGAACTTCTTCAACTTTTTCATCTTTTTAAATGAGCCATTCCTGCTCTTCGCACATCATTATTTTCAGTGTTTCTGACCAATGTCTTCTCAATGATATTTCACAAATTCCACCTTTCTTTCAGACTACTAATAGTGCATTTACACGTTTGAACAAATGGTGAATTCATGCAGACACTTCGGGTATTCGAATATTATTGTGATGGAGTGCTTTTGAAGTGAGTTTGGAGCGAGAGTCTTAAAAGAAAAGATAAAAACGCTCCTTGCTCAAGGCAAAATCATGCAGCTCATTCTCTCGACATACTCTGAACAGAAATGTAGAACTACCAAAGATTTTGGAAAAATAATATGCTAAATGTATCAAACAAAACACACCATGGTCTTAATCTAGGCTATCAAGATAATATGACAAATAATAATAAAGATAAAACAGGCAATGTATTTGTTCAGTCCCTGAACAAAGAATATCTTTTGTAACTCTTTGAATGTCAGGTAATGGCTGAACCGTTCTGAATATTTCAATATTTTGCCATGGCAACTGTGAGATTACAAATTGTATTTAAATGTTTAATTTAGATACACTTCCTGACTAAGAAAATGTCAGGCATTTCAGGTGTTTGAGATCGTTTCCTGACCATTTGAGCTCGAGACAGCTGTGCCTTTTGTCTCTATGATAATGGTAAGATCAATGAGTCAGACTACTGAGAGATTTTACCTTTGTTCTGCAAATGGCTTTGTCCTGGCCAGACGTGGATTCTCAGATGCTTGCTTTATTTGATGTTTTGTCTCAACCTCCAAAAGTCCCTCCTCCAATTCTGCCTATAAGACACCCTGTAAAAATTACTTAAGATGAGATTTTGATGACTACAGCTACCAACAGCTTGGGTTCTCAATAAAGAAATCCTGCTGACAATCCAATCCGAAGTCTCCTGGTCTTCTCTTCTGCGTTTTCTACACTTTAGAAGAAAGCAGTTTACAACAGATGGTGCCGTGACCCGGATAGAGTTCCAGCTTCCTCACCTGAATCCAGCGAAACTTCCAGCTGAACAAAGATTCCCAGACTGAATTTTTCTCTCAACCAAGGGTGGTGGTGAGTGCTGTCTCTAATCCAATAGAACCTAAGACCAGTACAAATATTGTATCCTCTGTGCCGTCAGAGAAGAGTTAACATACATCTGTAGGGTTTGTTTAACTAAGTTATCCTCTGTTCTTGTAGGCAGGAAGTTATCCTCTGTTTCAGGCAGGGAAGGTTAGCATTTCGTGCTAATAATTTTGGTTTATCCTCTGTTCTTGTAGGCAGGGAAGTTATCCTCTGTTTCAGGCAGGGAAGGTTAGCATTACATGCTAATAATGGTTATCCTCTGTTTCAGGCAGGGAAGGTTAGCATTACGTGCTAATAATAAGTTATCCTCTGTTTCAGGCAGGAAGGTTAGCATTACGTGCTAATAATAAGTTATCCTCTGTTTCAGGCAGGGAAGGTTAGCATTACGTGCTAATAATAAGTTATCCTCTGTTTCAGGCAGGGAAGTTAAGTGTGAAGTGTTGGTAATTTGGAAAGTTAACAATAGTTAAGGTTTTTTAACAAGTGTACCCTCTGTTGATCAGAGAAGTTTTTTTTTTTTTTTTTTTTTTTGGTATGGTACAGAAGAAACTTACAAAATGGTTAGAAGGAATACTAGGCTGATTCCAACCACAGAAAAGAGTGGTCTTGCGACTCCTTTTTGGTCAGATAGTGAATTCAAAACTGTTAGGGGAACAAATGGACCTAATAGTCACTGAAAAGTTAGACAAGAACTAACGAAATATGAGATTCATCCAGACAACACTTGGTCGGTAGATGAGTGTAAAAAGGTACTAGGAGCAAGTATTCGTAAGAACAATGTGAAAGGCATTATCTGTTGTCACAGAGAATTCAGTGTAACATTAGCTACACAACAGTCTCAGCGTAACTCAGAGCTAGAGAAACAGAACAATGAACTCCGTGCTAGAGTATCCACTTTGACTAAGAAATTGAACCTCGGAGCAGTACAGGCAGCTCATCTAGCGCTTCAGGCTTCATCAGGAATGGTGTTAGGTCAGACTGTAAACGTAAAATGCCCTCACGCAGTGTCCACACTAATGAATCATGCAAAAGTCACTTCTGTCACCTCCTCCCGTTGGGGAAATGGGTTAGCAACTCTCACAGCCCCGAATATTGTTATACAGCGTGCACCAGTCACGAACCCATCCTCATGTATGATGTCTGCAATGACTGAATTTGTGTTAGAGGATGAAGGCGAAATGACTCATGATTGTGTTACGCTTACATATGCAGCGACAAATGTTTATTACATTTCACTTCTAATTATACCCTGTATAACTATTATGTGACAAATAAAGAAACCTTGAACCTTGACAAGTGAAATAGCAGAAACTCCCATAGAGAACGCAGAATTGGAGTTGTTTGTTGATGGTTCAGCTCAAGTTATTGAAGGTAACAGACGAGCAGGATATGCAGTAACTTCCAACATATCGTTGCCCCCTTGTAAAGGAAAAACTGACGTTTTGGTAGTAATAGACAAGTTCTCAAGATGGGTAGAAGCTTATCCAACAGGGCGTACAGCTGCACATACTGCTAAATGTCTTGTCACTGATTTCATTCCCAGATGGGGATTACCAGATTGCATTGACTCAGATCAAGGTACCCACTTCACAGGACAGGTAGTCAAGGAAGTGTCTAGAATGTTGAAGATTAAGTGGAACCTTCACTGTCCCTATAGGCCACAAGCATCAGGACAGGTTGAATGATCAAACAGAACAATCAAAACCAGGCTAAGCAAAATGCATCAGGAAGGAGTACCATGGGTTGAAGCACTGCCCGCGGTACTGTGTAGTATGAGAGCATCACCTAACAGATCAGTAGGACTGAGCCCTCATGAGATTATTACTGGGCCCAATGCAGATGCCAGGTGTGATTGATCTTAGAAATGCTGATGTGCACATTGCTTCAGATGCCCTGATCGCTACTGTGAAAACCTCACAAAGGCAGTGCAGAGTGCCAAAGAGAGTTGAGTCGTGTTGGCAGACTCCACCAGAAGGTGGACACACAATCGTCCCAGGTCAATGGGTCATGATAAAGGCTCAAAAACAAGCCATTAGAGCCTAAGTGGTACGGACCACATCAAGTGATGTTGATTACAGCTGCTGCAGTATTGTGTCAGGGAAGGACAACTTGGACTCATGTGTCACACTGTAAGTTGTTCCTCCCCTGCAGGGATAGGATAGGGCAGACACAAGAACCAGTGAGGAGCCCAGGGAAGAACCGAAAGCAACAGGCTTGGGGCCAACCCTGCGGTGAAGATTTCCTCATAGGCCTTTCCTCATCCAATAGTCCATCCTTTCCTCACTGTTCTTTAGGTGTCGCAGGAATTAAGAAATAGGGAAAGAAGGAACAACCATAGCAGACTATATTTTGAACAGAGGATACAACCCTAATGTTTGCAGACTCTACAAATAATGCTCTGTGCCGTTGGTCTCTCTTGTTTGTGTTTCTTTCTTCCTCTGTGCAGATACCACCTGATGGCTGTCCTGAGATCCATATGCACCGCCCTTCTCACCTGCGCGGATGAAGCCACAACCTCTAGAAAACAACTAGACCCATTGCCGAGCCAACTATCACACAAGAAAGAGAAAGAAAAGAAGAAGAAGAAAAAAATTAATAAAAATATACACAACGCAGAGACTCACATACGGAACTTCAGTCATCCACCAACATGATCAAGATTTTCGTACTCTTGATCTTTCAGCAAAATTACACCAGATGACTGAAGATAATTCTTCATGGTTCGAAACTTGTTAGGTAAACTCTGGCTGTGGATCAAGGAAATAGCAATTCTGCTCTTGTTTCTCCTACTTTGCTATCTATGCATCCACAGTATCTAGTGTTTCTTTTAGCAATGACTCGCTCTCACGAGGAAATGACAGTTCCAACCAGAAGAGATTATTACCCGTAAGAACTTCACGGACCCTAATTGCATGTTTTGTTTCTGTGTCAGCATGCAATTACATATAAGCAACACAGAACATGTACAATGTGCCTGTAACGATTACAAGTTACAAGAATTAACTTTTAAGTGTCTAAATTTGTATTTTGTGAGAGTTATTAGAACTCTCAAAGGGGGAATTGTGAGATTACAAATTGTATTTAAATGTTTAATTTAGATACACTTCCTGACTAAGAAAATGTCAGGCATTTCAGGTGTTTGAGATCGTTTCCTGACCATTTGAGCTCGAGACAGCTGTGCCTTTTGTCTCTATGATAATGGTAAGATCAATGAGTCAGACTACTGAGAGATTTTACCTTTGTTCTGCAAATGGCTTTGTCCTGGCCAGACGTGGATTCGTTAGGTTTATTGCCCTCAGATGCTTGCTTTATTTGATGTTTTGTCTCAACCTCCAAAAGTCCCTCCTCCAATTCTGCCTATAAGACACCCTGTAAAAATTACTTAAGATGAGATTTCGATGACTACAGCTACCAACAGCTTGGGTTCTCAATAAAGAAATCCTGCTGACAATCCAATCCGAAGTCTCCTGGTCTTCTCTTCTGAGTTTTCTACACTTTAGAAGAAAGCAGTTTACAACACAACAGACCCCATGCTTGGGAAACAGGCTAAACTGCTGCAGCATCGTAGGTGATGCAAATTATGGCGTCTATATGTCAACAGAGCAGGCGAGTGGGTTAAAGTCCATATTAAACATAATCTGAAGTAAGTTTTGTGATATAGGAAGCCGTAAAAGAGCACCAGCCTCAAAAAAGCATTTGAGCATCAAGTGATGTCTTAAATAAGCTACTGTAAGTGATTCACTCCCATCACTTGCAGAAGTTGAATTATCCATACCATTAAGAAACAAAACAGACGCTTGCAATATTAGAACCTGAAATGACTTTCTATTGTATTTGCTTTTGTCTTAATTTATCACTCTATTTTACAAATGTCTTAAAGGGTAAAAATCAGTCATCCTTTACTTTACTTCCTGTGACAGTTTGCCTCTTTATAATGTATCGCTTATTGTATTCCTCAACTGTAAGTCGCTTTGGATAAAAGCGTCTGCTTAATGAATAAATGTAAATGTAAATGATTCTGTTCAGTTACCAGCACTGTTCTGCTTGCTATGAGTGAAGTATGTACGTCAGCCAAAGCATCTTGAACTGGACACTAATTCATTAACAAATGATTTACCTAATTAGTAATTTAGCGGATGCTTCTACTTATAGTGGCATTGAATTTCTCTCCCCACTGCTCTTCTCGCTCTACACCAATGACTGCACATCTAAAGACCCCTCCGTCAAGCTCCTGAAGTTTGCAGATGACACCACACTGATCGGCCTTCATCCAGGACGGTGACAAGTCTGCTGACAAACAGGAGGTTCAGGAGCTGGCTGTCTGGTGCAGTCTTAACAACCTGGAGCTTAACACGCTCAAAACAGTGGAGATGATCGTGGACGTCAGGAGAAACACCCCCAAAGGGTTGGCAAAACCACTCTGGACCTCTCACATCCAGCACACTCCCTCTTTGAACTGTTACCGTCTGGTCCAGCACCAGAACGACCAGACACAGAAACAGTTTCTTTCCCCAAGCAATCCATCTCATGAACACTTGACAATAATTTTGGTACACACACTATTTATACACTTATACACGTATTTATCTAACACACATATTTGGTCTACACTTCAATTGCACATAATATACCTGTACATACAAAACCGTCCATTGTTATTTATCTGTACATACATTTGTCAATTTGTGTATTGTTATTCCTTGTTTACTTGTTCTTTTTAATTCTTCCTTTTATTATCTGTTTTTGTTCTGTCACTGTCATTCTGTTGCACTGCGGTAGCTTCTGTCACGAAAACAAATTCCTCGTATGTGTAAACATACCTGGCAATAAAGCTCATTCTGATCCAGATTCTGATTATGAATAAAACAGTTAATTCAGTAGCCGTCCTACTGGAGCAACCTTGGTTACGTGCCTTGCTCAATGGTGCAATGCTTACTGGATCATCCCAGAGGAGTTTGAACCTCATTTACTCATTTAATTTACCAGCTCAGAGATTTAACTACAACTAGACCACACCACGCACATTAATCAAACACAATGGCCCGTGGAAACGCTGGGTCTCTCTGCTGCAGTAAAAATATGAACCACTAGCTGTTG
The DNA here is from genome assembly GCA_027564155.1 of Gymnocypris eckloni scoliostomus. Classification (NCBI taxonomy): domain Eukaryota; kingdom Metazoa; phylum Chordata; class Actinopteri; order Cypriniformes; family Cyprinidae; genus Gymnocypris; species Gymnocypris eckloni. Next base: position 30,327,374 of record CM050427.1, on the reverse strand, counting down.
ATTTCTGGCATATCTGTTTCTTCACTTTCATTGCTTAGTTTTCCTTTGATAAAATATCAAAAGCTAACCCATATGATTTGTGCTAAATCTTACACCTTGAGAATGAATGTAAACATAACTTGTTTGTTCACAACTGAACACCAGTAAGTAAGCTAACTTTTATTTTAGGGCCCGTGAAATACATTTTACACCATTTCCTAAATTTCATGTTTTCCTTTTAATTTTTTTTTATGATTTAGGCAAGGAAAGTTTATTTATATAGCTCATTTCATACATTGGTAATTCAAAGTGCTTTACAAAAAAGGAAGTAAAATAATCATAAAAAATAATCACAACAATAAAACAAGGAATTTGAAAACGTTTAAAACTATTAAAAAATGTATTTAAATGAATTTAGAACGGTTAGAAATAAAATAGATTATACATAAGAAATGTGTAAAAAATTATCATACAAATGTGTCTAATGAAATTAATTAATGAAACTTAATAAACACAATTTAATCACTATTTAAAAATGCAATCAAATACAAATATTACTTGCAAAAAATCATTAAAAGTGTATATATATGTTTTGTGGCTTAATTTGATCGCAATGAGAGAAAAAGAAAGCAATTGGAGAGTAGAAGGAATGTTTTAATACAAACACTCTAACACACTCAAAGCCATAGAAGAACCATTTTTGGTTCCCCCAAAGACATTTTGACAAAACAGTTTTTTTCTGAATGTGAAAAACATTTTAGTAATATAAAAAATGTTTTTTTCCCCACTCAAATATAACCTTCTGTTGAATGGAAATGTTCCGTGGATGTTAAAGATTCTTAATGGAACTGTTGATAACAAAGAATTTTTAAAGAAGAGTGTATAAATAAATATTACAAATTTAGTCACACACACATGTGAAATATGTTTCCAGCACTGCATATTTTGGATGTCTCTCTAATTTAACATACCTGATTTAACTCAAAAACTCTATTCTCGTGCACTGGAGAAGCTTTCATGAGAGTGTATTTGCTGTTGCCAGAGGGGTAGTGAACAGGTAGGGCTTGGGGAATCTCGTTTTTCCAGCACAAGGTTTACCATGACCGCTGAAATAGTGTGTCACGTAAGAGAGACAGGCAGATAGTGTTGGAGGGGGCTTCTAGAGACCTAATAATACAGGGAAAGTTTGCATGCATATATATATATATATATATATATATATATATAAATTATTGTTTACTCATTTACACAACTTTTCAGGGTTAGGCTTTGATAAGATATTTTAAAGTCTTTTATGCTCACATTGGCCTAATTTATTTGATCAAAACTACAGTAAAACAGTAATATTATAAAATATTATTACAATTTAAAATAACAGTTTTTTTTTGCAAAACTGAATTTTCTGCATCATTGCTCCAGTCGTCAGTACGGAGCCCCTTAAGGGACATGGTGGAGGAAAACAATTGGGGTGGAAGGAAAACATATTTTTCAAATGTTTTGCATTCTCTCGCAAAACTTTTGCATTCCCTCGAGAAACTTTGAATACTCTCGCAAAAAAAGTTGAGTTCGGACAAACTCTTCCTGCTTACTTTACAGCTTGCAGTACGTTCATACAGCTCCGTATGTTCACAATGGAGCAGTTCATTGAGTTTCATTTTGAAACTGTACTCGAGAATAAAGAAATAGTCAGTGTTTCAAGGCACAGTTTTACATTCTCAAATGCTTAATGTTTTAAAACAGTGACATTGAAGGACCAAATTCGATAATAATATACACTGATAAAATGATTTGGCTAATATTAATAACCTTTTTAATAATATTACTATTAATAAAGCAGAACAGCCCAGAATATGAACGCAATGCTCTGCACGTTAAGCTTTTTCTGCCCCATAGAAAGCTCTTAAGGTAGGCTAATGAACGAAGACTGTGATTTAAAAATGCCAAAACTGTTTACAGTTTATATTTCGCACAAAGCAGATGAGCTCAGAACAGAACGCTCAGTTTCACCTATTTTCTCCCCCATAGACAAAACATTACAAAAAAGCTCCTAGCACATTGCTTTTCTGTGCGTATATTTTTAATAAAATATAAAACTTTGGCTTTTTATCACAGTTTTTTATATTCAGTATGTTAAGTGTGCTTTTCTATGTGGAGAAAATGCTTATCGTGCAATTCAGCTCATATTTTGGGCTTGCATGTACACAGTAGAGCAGGGCCAGCCCAGGCTCTGTTGGTGCCCTAGGCGAGATTTTAGATTTCTGCCCCCCACCCCCCACTAAAAGAAAATAAGAAAACTTTACTATAACGTAACATAACATAACATAACATAACATAACATAACATAACATAACATAACATAACATAACATAACATAACATAACATAACATAACTACTAATAAGTATTAACATAAGAAGTAAATTAAATTGTGATAATAAATAAATAATAAAATAATAATAATGATGATTAAGCTCAGATGAGCTTTATTTGTCACATACACAATTATACAGAGTATAACCAGCAGTGAAATTTGTTATCTGCATTTAACCCATCCAAGTGCACACACACTTGGAGCGGTGGACAGCCGACACTGCAGCGCCCGGGGAGCAGTTGGGGGTTCGGTGCCTTGCTCAAGGGTCTCACCTCAGTCGTGGACAATACCTGCCGGAGCCGAGATTCGAAACCACAACCTCAGATTACAAGTCCAACGCTCTATCCACTAGAGCCACGACTGCCCCCTTTTGACTTTGTCACTGGAAGAATCGCACAAAAATTAAACAAAGGACAAATCAGTGGAAAATGACATACTTAAACTTAAATTATTTCATTTTATGAACGCTAGATTATAGTCCTATAGTCATGGTCTTTTACAAAAGACATTTAGACACTTTTTGGTGAATTAAAAGCAAGCAGTGTCACGGTCCTGCTGGTGTGCCCAGGCTGGCCACCAGATGTCTCTGTGTGTTGAGCACATGGCTTGTTGTTTGTTGGTGCCATGTGCTCCCATGTCGATTGTCTGTCCCCTCCCATCTTGTTATTTAATCATTGTTTCAGTGGCTCCAGCTGTGTCTCCCTCGTTACCCTCGTTTGTCTCCCTATATAGTCTCCTTGTGTCTGCAGTCCTGTGCTGATCCGTTGTCTTACATCGTGTGAGTGTTTAATGTTTGACTGTGCTCCAGTCTTCTGCCTGCCTGCTTGTTTTTTCCCCCTCGGGGTGGTTTTTGTTGCTCTTTTGTTTCATTTTATTATATTAAAACCTGATTTCCTCTGCACTTGAGTCCTCAACCTCATCTCTTACCTGACAGAACGGATCAGCCAGGACTGCAGACACAAGGAGAATATATAGGGAGACAAACGAGGTAACGAGGGAGACACAGCTGGAGCCACTGAAACAATGATTAAATAACAAGATGGGAGGGGACAGACAATCGACATGGGAGCACATGACACCAACAAACAACAAGCCATGTGCTCAACACACAGAGACATCTGGTGGCCAGCCTGGGCACACCAGCAGGACCATGACAAGCAGTAATGTAACTGGAAATAAAACAACATTACAGAAGCTTACATTTATTTTTTAAAGAAAATAAAGTAAAAATAAATAAGCAGTTAACTCAAGCAAAAACGTTCCACAGTGTCAGTGTTGTCAGTTCAGATGTTCTAAAAAGCCTATTTCAAAACACTACATGAACATCACGGGCTATACACAGTCATAAATTTGCTATTTTTTACCTCAATATTGCTCTTTTTTTCTGCTCCTCTGTGTCTTTTCCTGCCTTGTGCCCCTGATCATTTTATTTTTTCCCTTATTTTTTTAGAAATGTTACTTTAAGAGCACATGCATAGCAAAACTATTTTAACTGCTTGCGCCATGCTGATGTATTGATGTTGCCATGCTGATGTATTATAATTACATCATGACGCAGAAAGTGATTAAATTATGCAGCGTTCCAGTCAACTCGAAATTAGGATTTTTCCCACCTCCTACTTGGAAATAACACCTGGAACACCGCTTGAAGTCGGATATCTGACCTGTGAACTCCTGGCAGATCGATCATTTGACGTCACTGCTTCCAACTTAAAAACATTAGACATTAAGTTTATAAAACGATACCTTAATTTGAGCTTTTCGTCAGCTGTTTTCAAAACGAAAGGCAGCATTTTGTGGTTGTTTTTTTATTCTGTTTGTGATTGACTGGAACTCACTGAAGTTAGAAGTGAGGAATTTCAGCTTGGACTTCCCTCTTCCGACCTCCTTGACATGTTGTCAAATCGTAGAATTTTTCATTGAATTTTATTTTATTCTAAGATTATTTTAATTAGTTTGATGATAGATCCGTAGGGGCAGGGGCTCAAATGTAAAAAAGGGGCAAGATGTGGGGGGAGGGGGGCTTATAGCCTAGGTCAAAAGATTGGATATATTACTATTTTATATTTTTGCAAGAAGTCTCTTATAGTCATAAAGCTTGCATTTATTTGATCAAATCACATTTAAATATACGCTATTAATTTACTTTATTTACTTTGCATTTTATGCAATGTTGAATTATTAACAATGTTGAAAACCTGTGATACTTTTTTCAGGATTCTTCGATGACTTAAAAAGTTAAATAAGAACAGCATTTATTTAAAATATAACTTTTGTAACAGAATACACTACCATTCAAAAGCTTGAGGTCATTTTTTGTTTTTAAAGAAATTGTTTTTTTATTCGGCAAGGATTTGTTAAACGGATAGAAACAGTGAAATCAAAGATTGATATTGTTAGAAAACATCTCTATTTTGAATAAAAGCTGTTCTTTTAAACTTTTTATTTATCAATGATACCCAAAAAAGTATCACAGGTTCCAAAAATTTTTTACAAATAAAACAGCTCAACTGTTTCCAACATTAATTATATAGAATTATATGCACATGAAAATGATTGAGAGAAGGATAGATTGAAGTACTGAAGTACTGATACTGAAAATTCAGCTTTGAATCACAGAAATAAATGTTGTTATCTTGTTACACTATCATTGAGTCATTGACTCAAAAGTGCTTTGAGCTGATGTCAGTTTAAAATTTACAATCAGGAGACTTCATGGTCTAACTGTTACACTTGCTATCCAAACAATACAATCAAGTCCAGGGATCAGTGTGGGAAATGGTAGTAACAGGTAGTTTATTTCAATATATTAATATTATTTATTAAATCTCATAGAGATGTGCTGTGCTCGTTGTCACATAGGACGCACATATGGCGGCGAGCATAGCGGAAGTGACGTCTTTGGAACCCATGGATTCCTTCATGCTGAAATAAAGTCTGTAGCAACTTCCGGTTCACGCGGACTTTAATGTATGGGTGTAAGAGTGCGCGATGGATTTTGTGCCCTAGGCTACTGCCTATGTCACCTATGCCACGGGCTGCGTAATATAGTATATATTAGAGCTGGGCGGTATACCGGTTCATACCGAATACGGTGTTTATTTTCTTAAGATATGAAAGAGAGGGTCTCTTTTCACTATTGCATTTTGGCGAGGATACAGCTGTATGTGTTACTAAGCGTGAAAGTTCCGAAACGGAAGCACTAGTAGAATGTGATGAGAGAGAAGAAGTCATCCACAATATCCACATCGACCGCCACAAATATCCACCATCCGCTGCATCAGCTCCCGCGTCTCTCACACACTAAAGTTCTCCGTCGATCGATTCCTCAATTCACTTTTCATAATGTTAAGACCGTAAATACGCTTACATTTCTCAAATAGTGTTATAGAGGTCTTAATTTTAGCTTGAATAGGTCTTAAATGAAGGAAAGACGAGGTGTATTCAGTCTGTTGAGGGGGGTGTGATCAAAGCCTGGAGTGGATTAAAGCACGTTCCTCTCTCCGCTCTAAGCGTTCTGTAATCACTCCGCTCTGGATCCACTCCGGGTTTTACATTCCCGCTCACGGAGAAAAACTGCTCCGTGTTCACCATTTAAACATGAACATGTAGGAATCATGTAACTTAGCACACTGTTGTTGTTCTGCGGAACACCAAAAATCATCCCCGCCTCGGCAAACAACATAGTAACGCCACTCGCATCATTTACAGTCGGGTTCTTAGCAGAGAACACGCGGCTATTAATAATAATTATACTCATTCCCACAGGTTCCGACAGAATGCATCACATTTGCACGTGCTTTTGATTCTTGAGCTCACTCACGCGCTCTCTATTTCTGTGCGCCCACAGATCGCGATCAGGAGACAGCTTTTAATAATTATAAGGGGAGTTTGCAAATGTGATATATTGATTTAATACAAAAGATCAATAAACAAGTACTGCATGATTTTATTCTATTTCATCAACGAAAATAGTTCAAAATAAAGTAACAGCTGAGCCGTTGTGCATCTCTAAAAGCAAATTTATATGTAAAACATTAATGTCCACATGAATCTATGAATGTAATTGCACTCATGCCACATCTGAGCCTCATTAAACGTCTGAAAATGAACGTACAAGCCACTTTTGTGTTCTTCTGTGCCAAATTATACAAATAATTGTTTTATTAATACTAATTTCATGATTGGTAACTTATTTGTCATATTGTACTTATTCTATTTTTTTAAATATATTTTTTAAAAAGCTTATAAACATACATTTTTGAATTTGAAGTAGATGTAAATGATGCTATTGCAAAGGTAAAAATAAAATACCCCTGTAAGTCACTTTAAGGAGTCAAACCTCACCTCGTATTCGGAAGGCAAATTTTTTTATCAGAATTTTTTTTATTGATCAGAAGGTATTCCTATGTTTTTAATTAGGAGGACAAGCGCTCCTAATTACAAGAAAAACACAGCTCTTAAACTGTGTGTGTGACTGTAGCCGTATGGCTGTGGAATGGGGTTTGGCCGAGGAAATATTTTCAGTCAAAATATTTTCTTTTGCTTTAACCCCTGTATTTAGTGTGGACTTTTTCTACAATATTCACTCATCATGACACTAAAATATGGCATTCTAAGTCAATCTACTGCAGTTTTTCCTCAGTCAGTAGAAAATGTGGTTAACACCCGGTCATGCATGAAAAAAATAAATACCGTCATATACCGTGAAACCGGTATAATTTAGAAAAATACCGTGATACAGATTTTTGGTCATACCGCCCAGCTCTAGTATATATTCTATGGGGGAGAAAAACGTTAACGTGCAGGGCGTTGCGTTCATATTAATGCTTTATTAATAGTAATATTATTAATAAGGTTATTAATATTAGCCTAATAATTTTATCAGTATTTATTATTATCGAATTCGTAATTGTTTTAGAGCCATGGCTCCATTGTGAACATACGGAGCTGTTAAGTAAACAGAAAGAGTTTGTCCGAACTCAACTGGTTTTGCGAGAGAATGCAAAGTTTCTTGAGTGAACACAAAACATTTGAAAAAAAAAGTCCACCACCATGTCCCTTAAGGGGCTCCGTACTTCAGTGTTCTAATATTCTGACTTGCTAATAGTTGATTAAACTGTCTCTGACATGTTTTTATCACATTTTCAAACACTAGTTTTATATTTAAATCCATTCAGCAGAATTCTGTAGACAATCAGCTCAGAAAATTCATAAAAGTGCCCAAATATTCTACATGCAAGTTTACAAACAGCACGACAATCCTCAGGCCTCAGCTTGTGAAGTGGAGGAAGGAAGCTATTGCTTTTTTGCCAGCTAATGGTTTACTAAATTAGGCTCCCCATCTGTCGGCTCTTACAGAGCTACCCAGTCCCTAATCTTGGAAGTCATTCTTTGCCAGGAGATTTTGTTGGGGAGTGGGGAAAAGGGCATAGCCTTCAGCTGTAGAAAATGTTCTTGTTCGCTATTTATGTATTTTTGTATTAGGGGCGAATAAGGATTAGAAACAATTTACAAAAAACTGAGAAAATAGAGATTGGATTTCTGTACATGATTAAAACAATGACATTTTATTGTTGTGCTCATTGACAAATCACTGAAAAGCCAATTGATGTTTTTCATTTATAGAATATCTATTTTAATTAAAAGCTATATTATTTGTCAGAATTTTTTGAACACAGAGATAACAATCTGCGCCGTGCTCAACATCAAGCCAATACCAAGTGACAGCTGCCAGATAATTAGGACTTAGCTGAATTTGTGCATCAATCAGTAGCTTTGATGTTTGAATGTGAAGAGCAGGAATTTGCAAATGACCCATTTTGAGAATGTACTTTCTGGCGTGGCTTTTACTCACAGGATCTGTCATTGTTGTTTAATATGTACATTCGAGCAGTTCTAAAAAAAAAAAAACTTGATTCTGAGGTTTTGATGGCATCAAATGTTTAAGTTTGACAAATTAATATCTAAAGATGGCACAATAAAGTACACCATATCCAGAATTGCTACTTTTCCCAACTGCATAAAAAAACCTGTTCATTAATGTTTAGTTTGATTTGTAATGACTTATTTGTTTGTTCTGTGTAGCTTGTGTGCAACTTTTGTATTAAATGCAAAAGCAAGTTAAATTATGTCATCAAGAAAACCCAAGAAGCTTTTACTGTAGCAATCAGCAGTGCAGAGACCAAGGTCTGTTTCTTTTATTGAATTCGAGTTAATAAGTCTCCTGCTGTTCAGTTTGGAAACTGAGATCTTGTCTATGAAAAGCTATTTTGAAAGGTATGCAGATCATGGGAAATGTGTCATTCTTTGTTAAATGATTTAATAAGAAAACATCAGCAATATTGTCACGAATCTGGTTGCCTCTCACCACACTACAACTGCACATCACCCATGGACTACAACTCCCATCATTCACTGCACTACAACACACACATTCCCATCCACCATTGCACCAATCACACAGCTGTCACCAGTCACTCATTAACCTTGATTGTCTTGCCACACCTGCACCTCATTCACTCACCCACATATAAGCAGCACACTTCCCTTCACACGTTGCGAAGTCTTGTTCTTGCCCCGGCTGACATTTCTGAGCGTTTACCATTCCCTCTGATTGCTACTTCTGTGTTTGACCCCAGACTGCCTTACCTTGGAACTCTGAACCTGTGCTTGTGACCTCGACCCCCGCCTGGTATTGTTTACGTTTCTGCTCTGCCTCTGATATTCCTGTTATTGCCCGCTGACCATTGCCTGTTTGATTCTGCCTCTGTCTAAATAAATATTACTGCACTTGGATCCACACGCCTTTGACCAGTCTTTACAAATATCATTACCATGATAATTGAGGTGCTGCAAAGCTATTTTTGGGGTGAAAAATATTTACCACAGAAATAGCCCCTATTAAATTAATTAACATAATTTACAAAACAATAACATATTTGTATCATAGTTTTTATTTTTTAATAAAGTGAATTTTTTTTGTGTGTCAGTAAGTGTAAGATGTTGATGGAATCTGTGAGACTTAAATTGATTCCAACTGATTGGACTTTGACCAATTTATTAAAATAACTGTTTCAAAAGTCAATTGTTATTAAATCAGGTGATACTGGGTGCGTCTACAATGTATGTTTTTGTTTTTGTGTGCAGCAAGTGCCGATAACTCAATCACTGGCCCTCATTCATGAAACTTTTATAAATATGTGTGAAGTAATTAGTAATTTGCTGAGTAATTTAGTCAAACTCTCCTCCAGATTCACAAAAGCATCAGATTTGATGGTGTATTTGAATGAATTACAACTAGACAAATTATTTGTGTACAGAAATATTGTTTCAAGTTTGGCTTCAGTATGTTGCAAAAAGACCTGCAAGCTTTAACCTCAATAGCTTTATATAACCTATATTAAGGCCAAACAAACTCATGTAATATTATTATGGTACATACACTGAAAAAATAGGTTTAGGATTTACTTTGAAACTATTTTCACTCAGAAATTGCTAATAAATTTCACAAATAATTACAAACAAATAGCAAGTAAAATAAATTATGAAAAATGAAGTGTATGTGTTATATATATATAAATAAAACAGGTTATTGGAGTTATTGGACATATTATATTATGACAGTATGTTGTTATAAAAATCAGTTTGCCTAAGAAAACAAAATGTTTTTCAGGCCAATTACACACAATTTGAGATGCAAACACTTTAATGAATCCGAAAATGCGATATTTTTTACATGAAAATCATTGTTTGTGTTTCATGTATGAAATATATCGTCCTAATATTATTCTATGGTAGGCTACTCTGTCTTCGTATGTCATCATTATAAAATTCAGACTGCAGACTCATATCAGGTGAAATATAATTTGTTTTGCGTGGCGCTGGAGATTCAGTAACTGGATTCAGTTCAGGAAACACTAAGTAGCCTAAACAAATCTATCAAAATCTACTGAAAACATACACTGCACACTCAGAAAGCTTACATTACATCAATGAGTAATCTTTTTGCATTGGCCCCTTTAACACCCATACTGCGCTCCCAATCTCCAAAGAAACACTGTCCGTGAAGCCCCTCCCCCACTACACATCAGATTATCCCTAACGCTTTGAGCGGTATGCACGAGACGAGGCTAAGGAACGAATTAGGCAGTGAGAGAGTTAAGAAAGGCTGGCCTTGTGTGTGTGTGTGTGTGTGTGTGTGTGTGTGTGTGTGGGGGGTCTATAGTAATTTCTTGGAGACTTAAATGTTACATGTTCAGAAATATCTCACCAAAGGTCATACAGTCAATGATGCTCATATAAAAAAGACGCAACCAATCAACAGGTCAGACTCAGTGTGGTCTCCATGGGAACGTGCAGCAACAAATCAATGTACTGCCATTGTTCATTATTTACAGTACACGTAAACAAAACTTGTTTCTGTTACAGTTTAGCCATACCATTAACAAAATAGCGTATTTAGATCAGTTGTGAGTGACTGCTTTGTCTTTCCCTGTGGGGCTGATGCCTTTGTTTATACCATAATGCAAAGAAGACCTTGAGGGTATATGGAGCCCTGGTACTTATAGCGCCTCTGTTTGCGTGTGTTTAGCTGTCTCTACAGATGTAGAAGACTCTTTGTGATACAATCGTTTCGTATCAGACTGTTTGTGGGGAATTTATGATTCGACACGGCACAAAGAACTTTCATTTTCCAAAAATGAAACGTATTGAATATATTATTATGTTTGTTCAAATTACTCTCCTGACCCTGAATTTGAGCATGCACATTTTTCACATATCTGCAGTTAATTGTAAAATCTGAATTCACTTCTAGCACAATTTAATCTCTTTTTGTCCCATGACTCATTTCCATTTGAATAATCTTCATCTCTGCTGAAAAGTAAATGATCTTATTGTTAACACCCTGTTGTCCACATAACACAAAAAATAAAATAAATGTAGGTGTAGCTCATTCAAAGAAACATTTTCAGTGAATACATTTTCATTTGTTCTTGCTTCAGCATGTTGCATATTGGTGCTTATTTGCAGACTAACTACTCAAGTTCAAAATCTGAGATATTTTATGTACAGTAATAATTTTTTCTACAAAGTAGTGAAGAACTGCAGTTTGGGTCAAAAGGTAAAAGTCCAGTGATGCTTATTTCAGATTAATGGATTTGTAGATGAGGTGCTGATAGTAAGTCAATTTGCAATAGCAATAGTAACCAAAAAAGGTACAATGGCAAAACAAGCTGTTGGAAGCTTGGTAATGCTTTTCCGTGACCTGTAAGGTTGCTTTTCTGATACTGTTTATTTAACTTTGATAAACTCTTAGAAAAGAAGTTACTCAAGTTTTGGAGAGTTTAGAGAGGACTACATATCAACATATTAAGGCTACTTGCATTTGTAGATGATTATAATATATTTTTAAAGAAATAGATGTACTCCTTTGGGTCTTAAGAAACACTTTTACCCCAATAGCAATGACCTTGCTTGTGCTCTTTATGAACACATCTGAATAGAGTCTTAGAGCCTAATATACTGTATCAGGCTTCAGTGTATAGTCTCACACATTCTGCCTTATACTGTATTTTTATAGTTTGACATCCCTTATTCTGTTTTTTGTTGTATGGAAAAGAACAAATTGGACTTCAGCTAATCATCACATTCTCCACACAAAAAAAGGAAAAGGCTTGCAGACAATTACATGCACTTTTATAATGACATACCGTTTGGATGAAAAAGGCTGTTCACAGGTAGCGAGGAACCTTATAATCCATTTATATTTTATTCATGTGCCTTTCTTTTCCTATATGCCATAACACTTACATCAATTGTTTCCACAGTAACAGTAACCCATTGAAATCACACAAGGAAATCTGCAGAGCCGCTGCCAGTACAATAAAAGCTGTCAGTCACTCCATTCCCACTTAACAAACAGCTTACCTTCAACTGTACTGTAACTTTTATACTGTCAGCGATATTGTGAGGGAACAGAAGTCCTGGTTTATAGCACTACCAAAGCCGAAGGTTAGCAAATCCATTTTTCACGATTTCCTCACAGGATTTCCACTTACTGGTTTTTCAAAGTGACGCCTGATTGGCTGAGTGGTTGTCTGAGTGACAACTGATTGGCTGAGTGGTTGTCTGAGTGACACCTGATTGGCTGAGTGTTTGTCTGAGTGACACTTGATTGGCTGAGGAGCTGCATGCAGTCTATGCTTGAAGACCTGAACTAAAGTGTCCAACTAAATATGACACGATCCTTTCTGGGGTGTTAAACATTGCTCAAGAAAAAATAAAGGCCCATTTATACCAAGGACAATAACTAAAGATAAAGATAAAGATAGTCTAAAATCGTTCTCAGTACTAAGCTCCATTCAGACTATAAATAACTATAAAGATAACTATAAAGATAGCTATTTTCTTGATATTAAATAATTAATATTAGTATATTATTAAAATATTTAGAATGCATTTTTATAGTTGTAGTCCCTGATAGCACACGTACATCTCGGAGACGTCTATATGACGTCTGCATTTACATCTGCAAGACTCATTTTTAAGAGTGTTTGCTCATCTGCGTAAGTCTAGGATGTTTCCTATTATATGTCAATAGACATTTGTTAGATGTCTTTAAGATGTTTATGATTTAGAATGTATGTAAAACTGACATAATACACATATTATGTATTACGTATTGGTAAGAAGTATTATCATTATAAATAGATTAATTTAATCAAATACAAAATAATTTAAGGCAGGCTCTTCTCTGATCATCATATGTGACCCTGGAGCACAAAACCAGTCACTGTTTGTCTTGTGTTTGTTCTTGTTTATGTTGTCTTGTGTTAGTGCATGGCTTTGTCTGCCATGTGCTTCTCTAGCCCCTCCCTCGTTTAATCTTTGCCACAACCTCTTGTTAGCCCTTGTTAGTGTAATTGCTTTCACCTGTTCCTCGTGTGCTTTCCTCATTTATTGGGCTCCTTGCTCTATTGTCTTTGCCGGTTCTTTGTCATTCTCACCCCTTCTGTCACTGTCTTTGTCTCTGCCTGTGGATGTGGCTGAGTATGTGTTTCTGTCTCCCTGTCTGGTTGGTCTTGTGTCCTTGTCTTGTCTAGTCCTTTGTAGTTCTTGTCTTGCTCCTTGCTTTAGCATTTTGGCGGTTCTTGCATTTTGCTTTTATTTTAATATTTAGTTTTTTCTAATCCTGATCTTCTGTTTTTATATTTGTTTCTTATTCTTTGATTTAGTTGTATTGGTTAAATTAGTAATTATTTCTTCTTTATTACTTTTTTTATTAGTTATTTTTATTTTTTTTATCTCCCTGCCTGCATTGGACTTATGTTCCACTTATGTTATGTTATGTCTTGTCTCTGTGTTGTTATAAAGTTCCTGTCCTGACCTGTTACTGGTTCACCCTGCCTGGTATTGGTCCGCTTCAGAGTCTGCAGTCAACAAGTATTTGAGCTCTGCTCTATGGTGCCTTGCTCTGCTTTTTCTATCTGCCTGGCCTTGCTGCTTCTGCTGCTACTCTGCCAGTTGATGTCCAGGCTATCCCTGTGGTGTTCCCTATCTGTCTCTCTGTTTACAGTGTTCTTGTCGTTGAATCATATGCAAACCTCACTACCCTCTTGTATCTCTGTTTTGTAATAAATCCTTAACAACTCACTCACTCTGCAATTAGGTCCTCCTTCCAGATCCCTGACAATAGTAGCACATGTATATTTGTAGCAATAGCCAACATTGTATGGGTCAAAATTATAGATTTTTATTTTATGACAAATCATTAGTATACTAAAAATAGATCATGTTCCATGAATATATTTTGTAAATTTCCTACCGTAAATATATCAAAATTTTATTTTTGATTAGTAATATGCATAGCTAAGAATTTAATTTGGACAACTTTAAAGACGATTTTCTCAATATTTAGATTTTTTTGCCCCCTTTTCAAATATCACGGCCAAATATTGTCCTATAACATCATGGAAAGTTTATTTATTCAGATTTCAGATGATGTATAAATCTCATTTTCAAAAATTACTCTCATGACTTTTGTGATCCAGGGTCATATATAGTTTTTAGAGTTATTGTGGTGTGAACGTGGCTTAATTCAGTACATTTTGTAATATTTCAATGGGACACTAATAAAATGATTAATATTAGTATATTATTAAAATATTTAGAATGTATTTTATACTTGTATTATTATCATCATCATAAACACTATTATTAATACTATAATAACATATTATTTTAATAAAATACAAAATTAAGGCAGGCTCTTCTCTGATCATGTGACCCTGGAGCACAAAACATAAGTCATAAGTAGCACAGGTATATTTGTAGCAATAGCCAACAATACATTGTATACGTCAAAATTATAGATTTTTCTTTTATGCCAAAAATCATTGGGATATAAAGTTCATGTTCCATGAAAATATTTTGTACATTTCCAACCGTAAACATATCAAAACTTAATTCTTGATTATGTAAATTTCTTAAGAACTCAATATTTAGATTTTTTTTTCATCCTCAGATTACAGATTTTCAAATACCTCGGCCAAATGTTGTCCTATTGTAACAAACCAAACATCAATGGAAAGTTAATTTATTAAACTTTCAGATTATGCATACATCTCAATTTCCCAAAATTGACCCCTATGACTGGTTTTGTGGTCCAGGGTCACATATAGCCTAGTTATCATTCTTGGCGTGGACGTGACTTAATTCAGTAGGTCTATGTAATAGGCTATTATTGTAATGCGACACAAATAAAATTATTAAAATTAGTGTATTATTAAAATGCATGTATTATTATGCATTATGGTATTATCCTAATACATGCCAATTATCATAAACACTATTATTAATACAATATTAATTTAATCAAATACAAAGTTATTTATTAAGGCAGGCATGCACGCACATGTTTAAATTCTTTGGAGCGAAATACGCAACGCTTCAGTTATAGGCTGAACAAGATTTGGGTATGGGAGGGACATGTCAGAAAAGTGCTGCAGCACCGAAGACCCACGGAGAGAGAGGGGGCCGATGACGCGGGCTCCGGGAGCTCCCGGTGAGAGGCGCGCGCCCGCGGGAGGGGCCGGTAGAAAATGGCGAGTCTGTGCAGAAGGCAGCAATGTACGATCGAGAGGCGCGGCTTTCGGCAGGAGCTTGACTCGTGGCGGCACAAACTCATTCACTGTGTAGGTAAGCTCGCTTAACCTATCGTGCAGAATTGTCGCGTGTTGATTCAATGTGTTTATTCGGCATGAGGACCGGCAAAAACCCATTGCCTTGAGCCGCGGGCGAAGCGGATTTTTTTTTGGTCTCGCAACGATTTTTTTCTTATAGCTTCTCACCCCCGTTGGACCTATAAAAAAAATGCAATTATGAGTTTAGTTGCGCTGCCGTTGTTTGAGAAACAATGTACATTTGTGTTTATATTTGACTGAGTAACAGGTGTTCTTTAAGGTGTTCTCGCAATTTCTTTAAGTTATATTTTTAGGGGAAATTTAGGCGATGTTTATTTATTGTAAGCAGGGCGTGTTACGTGTACAGAGGGAATTGAGCTTCGACCAATCGCTGGCGTTTCTTTTGCCAGTGTGCGCGCTCCCTGCTTTATTGTAGGCTACTGTATTATTTGGGGGGAGGGCTGTGCGCGTCCCCGCCCCGCTGTGCGCGTTCCCTCCCTTCCCTCAAATCACCGGCGCTGGGGTAGCGCGCATTGCTGCAATGGGGAAATGTCAGAATATAATTTTGTATTTTAGGGGAAGGTAGGGGGTTGACAAAGAAAATGACACTGCGCATATATCTTAGTTGTTATCGTGGCCGTGTCAAGGCCAGCTTCTTACATTGAACGCTTTGATATAACGTCTTGATCTTAATCACGAGGATTTTGCAGAATATATGCGCTGATATTTGAGACTGTTTTGATTTTATTCCTTCATAATCGTTCATAGACTGCCTTGAACGAGACGTGCCAGGGTAGCCAAAATGTCATGCATGTATCAACAATATTTGGTTTGGGGAAGCCTAGAGTAGTTTATATTTGTTATTAACACATTTTTGCTTCTCATTTCCAAAAATATGACAGAAACTTGTTCTCCCGCCCCTCCCCCATTAAATCTAATGTTTCATTAGCTTTGTTTAATCCCTTCAAATCGCCATATCTGATGTTATTGGGAGATTATCTATTGAGTCTTAACCTCGAGGTTTCCTAGTTTTCAACCCTAGCTTTGTGTTAATCTCCCTTTTAATGTCAGAGAGAAAACCCTTGGCTTTTGGCATCTATTAACTGCAGCTTTTGAGTAAATGTTGGTCACTCTCTATCAACCAAAACAATGAAGATATAAAGATTGAATGTAATACTGCATTAATGTCAGATATTGAATATGAACATATGTGGCACTTTATATAAACGGTACAGCTTTTTTCATGTTTGTTTAACATGACCTACATCAAATCAGATTTGATAAACTGATATATTTGAAAGGACTAGGATGTATTTTGTTATCAGATATGGCGTATATCAGTGAAACTGGCTTAGTTTACCCCTGACGATGAGGAAATAAAGCTCCTAATTTGTACCAAAAGGCCCGTTTCAGGAAGTATGAGTGCACTGATGGGATGATGGGTGGGTTCGCTGCTACTTTGTACTGAAATAGTAAAGATATTTGACAGTGAATCTTTAATTTTAGGGGATTCTCATGGTGATAATATTAGTGAAATTACTGATTTTTTTAGGCTTGCGAAAGCCGTAGAGAGATTATTAACTTGATTATTACCTGATGTAGTTGATTGAATAAAAATATTTATTGAGAGTACAAATTATTTTAAAATCTTTATCCTAATCACAAATGACTGGAAATGTCATGGAGGAATGGTTAAATGTGTGGAAACAATACTTGTAATCGCTGTGTTGAAGGCTTAAAGATTTGCTGCTTGTATCTTATGCCATGCAGATATTCTGTTCTAGGCATGCTTTTAGGAAATGTAGACTAAATAATTTGGGCTTAGTCTACTGAAAGTCTCCAGTGAATCCATAATGAGAGCTTAGCATGCTTTTGGACGTAAAAACAAACAAACAACCAAAGTCATTAATCTCCCTCCGTACTTCTGAAATCTAGAAGTATGTAAAAGTTGGTTCACACCTTCATGACATGAATTTGCATTCTTGCTCTGTTGATAACGCTTTAGGGAGCATCATAAATCATTTTCTCAAACTTTCAAGGGTCAAAGTTCCAAATTCTAAACTGTTGTTAACAAACTCTCCTTGAAAGCCAGCATTGCTGTTGCAAAGACGATTTTTCCCCCTCTGCAAGCCACTCTGTTTGATGATGAATTTGGGCTGTCAATGGTATCATATTTTATCTCCTTTTTTGTTGTCTGTTTCTGTTTTGATACTAAATCATCCTCTTTAATGTTACATGCATGGACTATTATGTTTACTACAGCTAGCTTTGCTTGTTTGTTGATCTCCAGGTAACTCGTAGATAGCCTTGCACGAATACGACATCAGCATGTAATGTTGTAACAATACATACATGTAAATTAATAATAGTAATTGACAAACAGTATACCAACATTCATCAACTGATTTTATTAATATGACATTTTATGATATGCTTTTCTGTCTAGTGAACAGTTTGGCAATTGCATTCTCTATATATATTTAAATGAAATGATTTCCGTTTATCGTTGGCTCAAGGTTTGGCGAAAGACTGTTGAATGTGACCCGTGAATAGGATTTGATCTGTAATTTTAGTTTAACTCTTGAAGTGGTCTTTATAGCTAGCCTTGCGTCTAAATACATAAAATGTAGTTTGATCATGTGTGTGGAGCTTTCATTTGGTTAAATAAATCATTGTCTTGAGATGTCGCTGTTTTAATCAGACAAATGTATTCGTTTTTATTTTGAATCTGCTTGCAAACATCTACAAGGACGTGAGAAAACCCAACCGAACCTTGGCTTTCCTGCCTTTTCCAACTCTTTCTGTGTGAATTTGTCACCACACATTTGGTGTCATGCACGAGAGCGTCACAAATTCAAACAAAACTGAAGGTCAAAGCTGCTTGCTGTGAGAACCATTACCATCAGGAAAAATGTCACTTTTTATTTTTATCTCTAGTCATCATCTACCTCCCCCTCACTCTCTTCGAAAGCTACCCTATGCATTTGCCTTTCCTCTCGTTTCATAAAAGATCAGCAACAATCTTATGGCCAACTATGATTCTTGCAACATCTCGCTCAAATATAGGGCTATTTTGGATATTCCTATGACATTTACTGCTGTTTATCAATCGCCGGAGTTTGGTCACCGTCTTATCTATATTAGAGATCCTAGCGCTTTACAAGCTCTAGTAGTTCCATGCATGGTTCATAATAATGCATTTTGGTTTCGGTGGTTTGAGAACGTTTTTGGTGCATATCGAGAGCGACGGTACCTTCATTTTTTTTCTATCTTGACCATAAACCACTTCTGGCAGCTCTTGAACATCCACCCCCAAGTGAAGAGGTTGTTAAAGAAGCGTCTGGAGCTATTTGACGACAGCTTCCAGCAGATTTAATTGGCATGTAGGCTGCAAGAAGGTGCATTGATTCGAGTTGCATTCATTTTGACCACCGGTGAAAATCAACAGAATTTTAAATTGATAAAAAAAACGTCATCTGAATTATATATGGATCTTTTTCTTGTTGAGAACCGCTGCATGTGTTTACAGTACAGGGAGAAAATACTGCATAGAATATTTGATTAAATAATTTAATAGTTAAATAATGAAATACATGTTAAAACCCTGGGTTTTTTACCGTATCATGCATTTTACTTAATATCTGATGTAAAATATCGAATTATTCACTGAAATATACAACAGCTGTTAGGATGCATTGCACTTTAAATTAAACTAAATTAATTAGATGGCCAAATGAAGGTCATGTTTTGTTTTCACATTTGGAAAAAAGTAATTTTTGTTTAGGAACTAAAACATTGAATCTGATTTTTAGCATTTATCTCAAGCTTACAGGGGGTCTCCACCACTTTCATGTTTAAGCTGTCAGGGTTAAGCTAAACCATGTAAACTACTTTAAAAGTAGTAGCATTATACTCCCACAGAGATAATACTTTAGGTATTCTGCTGGATTTTTATTTGATTTTTTTTCAGATCTTAAATACGACAGGCTTCTGTGCCTAAGTATTTTGACATCTGGGAAGTCTGCCTCCATTATTTTCTCCTTTTAAACCCCAGGGATTCTCATTCTGTCAAAGGACATCTAGATTAAATCCCAATTCTGACGTTTTTTTTTTTTTTTATCAGTTCTGATAGTGTATGTTTCATTGTGTAGACTATTTGGATGTTGTTCACAACTAAATTTATAAATGCAAATGAATAATAATTGTGAAATAAGGCTTTATTGTCAAGAACATTGAATTTTGGGCACGTGTCTTAGTATAATATTTGTTCTCTTAGGTTATGTTTCCCCTAAATTCCCAAAAGATTCCAGGTAAGCGGGACCTTTGATTCGATGAAGTGAAACAATCCTTAACAGGCTGTTGCGCAAGAATTTTGGGAGTGTTTTTTTATATATATATATATACAGTAACCATAAAGACAAAGATAAGCTTAAATTTTACTCTTCCTCTTTCTGTGCTGTAGTTCATGGCAGCCTAAACCAATCCCTGCAGATCCAAATGTATCAAAATATGCCATATGCTTTGCCGTTTTTTTGTCCACCTCTCATGTAACATTGAAGCTGTGTTCAGAATGGGTTTATTATGTGCTCAAAGTTGAATGCTCTAAAAAGGTGGGGGTTTGAAGGAATTGTTTTATTATTTTTGCAGCCTAAAGCAGCAGATGTTTTTAGGGAATGCTGGTGCTGATTTTTTTAGAGTAACGGTGGCAAATTAATTAAAAGCTTTAGCCTAGCTTTCAAGTTTTAATGCTTATGCTGCTACAATTCCTAAATATATATATATATATATATATAAACAAATGTAAGTTTTAGCATCACTTTTAGCAAAGCAGTTTTAATATTGAAACACTTGGAATGCAGAGATAAGAATATGAAATGTAGTATACAAAGATGCTTGTCATAATAAGGCATTCTTTTAGCAATTTTTTGATTGATTTTACATTTGACTAAATTATACATTTTGAATGCAGTTTCAGTAATATTTTATCTAAATGTTACGCTCAGATAAACCCTCTATTTACTCAGTTCATTGAAGTTAAATAATATTTTGAATTTATACAGTGATTTTTTTTTTTTTCAGTGTATTATCCATGTCTTTTTGGTTCATGATTAGCTATCGGGCTGCCTTGCAATGGTTGACTAGTCTATTTATTATGGCTGATTTTTTATCTTTTTTTGCCGTCTGTGTGTTTCAGCAACAGTGCTTTAATTTGCATGCTATACGTTAGACCAGCGGTTCTCAACACACGGCCTGTCACGAATCCGAATGCGGCCCACCATGCTGAATGTTACAGTCTTACATGTTGAACATAATTAAAAAATAACGTTCAGTTTTACAATTAGTTTTAGTTTTTACATTCATTTAAAAATGTACTAAACAAATATATGCTAATATTTTTATGTAAAATAATTACATTTTTTATATATTATTTTCAGACATGAGCAGACCTATGTACTCTATGTAATTAATGTTACGCATTTAACGAACTTAAAGCGCACACTTTGGCGATTCAATTCAATTCAAATAGTCATCAGCAGCCATTAGTTCTGTAAAATTGAGCATCAGAAATGACACATTTGTTAAGGGGGAAAACGAAATGTGGAAAATGCCAGCGAAGAAACGCATTCAAACAAGAATAGTCTCAGCATCAGCGGTGAAGAGAGTGCTTGTCTTACTTTCGGTTTGCCCAGCCACCCACTTGAAGATGTTCAGGCAAAAAAGAAATACCCATGAACTACTACGCAGCAATCATCGTTCTTACAGAAATGTGGCAAAACATCTCTGGAGAGAACCTCAGATTATTATATTCGAAAATTCTTTCATTATTTGGATCAACATAGGCTATGTTTGTGAACGCACACTTTCTGCAATGTCCCGTGTCAAGTAACATTTCTGTGCGCGTCTTACAGACTGCAACTTACAATCTGAATTTCATTGTGCTGTTACTCCGTTCAAGCAGAATTTCACAAAATTAGTTCCCGGCAGCATCAGGTGTTTTATTATTGGTGAGTATAATTATTTATTTAAATAAATGTAATCGTTTAGATATCATAATATTTAGGCTATAAATAATGTTATAAATCTGGTTGGTTTGTATTGATGACGTACACTCTAAAAAACGCTGTGTTGGGTTGTTTTCAACCCAGCAGTTTTTAGAGTAATATGTAAATGACATGCGTGCGTGCGCCCAGTGAGACTTGAACTTGGACCACAGTGCGGCCTGGTGGAATTTTTTTTTGAGATTTGAGAACCACTGCGTTTGACCGTTTGTAGAGTAAAACCCTATTGAAAAAGTTCATGCCCTTTAAAGCACAGACATCTGAGGGTCAAAACGTTCAATTAATTGCTTTTTCACACAACCAGCCCATCGTTAACCCATCCTTGCTTGTTATATATGTTTGTTTCGTTCGTTTTCTCGAACATCTCAGTCACTGTGTGAATGATTTAATTTGTTTCTCAGTGGTATAGAGCAGGAATGCATGTGAAAATCATATGATAAGAACAGTCTGCTGAAGTCTCATATCAATTACACGACCGCCTCCCGACTAGAGATGATTTTATACTCTGGTGATCCGTTGACTATTGTCTTTAGGGTCTTTGTGCTATTAAATGAGATTGATTGTGAGTCCCAGTGTAAGACTCTATTGTTCAGTAGCTGCCAATAATTACAAAAGTAAAATTAACTATTTACTGTTATTTGAAAAACAGAAGAAACTGTTTATTTAAATAGTTTGCTTAGGGATTTTTTGCTTAATGCTTAGGGATTTTTTTCCCCCACACAGTTCTGCATCAGACTATAAGAGTAATTTAGTGGAAATGCTTAACAATTGTTATCTCTCCAGCCAAGTTATTACTTTTTGTCTGTGTTTCAACCTATTCCAAACCTATATTAAATCTCATTAAAAAACATATAGCCTAGAATAATATGTTTGTTGTAATAAGTTTGAGCACTTACCGTTTCGCATTTAAACCATGGAAAAAACTCTTCTCGTGAATTATATGAGAAACACAAAACAATAGACTTGGATATGTCTGTTAAAACGGGATATTTTCCTTTTTCTGGGTAAATCTGTCCAGATCTTAACTTTTTAACATTTGTGTAAAAAAGCCATTTCTGCATTGACTCGACTGATCTTTTGATTTGGATGTGTGATTTGTCAGCGGAGGGATCTGGAGGATTCAATAGACAGATTGTTTTGTGGGAAAGAGTGTTTTTGAATGGAGTATCGAATCGCCTGCATTGTATTTTGACTAGAGAGATGAAGTTTTCCTTTCACTCGTGTATTGTTGATTTATCACAGTGGCGTACAATGGATACATGTTCTCCGATGTCTTTATGAAAGGTATAGCTCACCCAAATAAGAACATTTGCTCACTTTTTGAAACTCAGATGAAACTTTTTGAACAAATGAATTTTTGCCTTTATTATGATATGACAGATCAGAGCTGACAGGAAGTGAAGTGGGAGAGCGACAGGGGGGCAGGATCAGCTGGGATTCGAACTCGGGACTCCCGTAGCGCAACGACTCCAAGCTGCTCTTTCATTTAAATCACACGTAAAAATGGTCTGTAATCGAATCAAATTCAACCTAAATAACTTCAGATATATTCCCCATCAAATGTCCACACAAGCAGCAAAAATGTACACATACTCTATGATCTTTTCACACATAATTTACTGTTTACCTATATGGTCACTAGCTAGTGTTACATCTCTGAAACCTCTGCAATCACTTTACAAACGAACTGTAAAAATTCTGGATAAGAAACCAAGTATTTTCATCATTGTCCAATATTACAAAAATACAGATTACTCAGCTGGGAAAACATGGTAAAATATTCAAATCTATGTCTTGTTTATAAAATTATTCACGGTTTATCATCCCTTCCTCTCCACCAGTTTGTCAACATCCGAACAGCTGATCATAGCAGAACTAGAGGTGCAGTGAGGGGAGATTGTATCATTCCCTTTAGGAAAAGTGTATTTGGCCAAACCGCATTTTCTGTTCGAGCTGCTGCTGAGTGGAACCTCACCCCCATAAATATCAGAAATCTAAACACATATAGTACATTTAAGATCCAGTTAAAGAAATGGCTCATTGATAATCAGAGCTGTCAACATTAGCTTACTACTAGACCTGCTTTCGCTGCCTGCTGGCTTCTTGCTTTGTGTATGTGTGGATGTGTTTATGTATTTGTCTGATTGTTGCTCTGTGTTGTTTCTATTGTATATCTTAGCTTAATAGTACTTTTTACTAAATGTTTTGTAATTGTTATATTCTTATGTTAATATGTAATTTTACTCTCTTTTAGGGTGACTTTTACCATCTGTCTAGGGACTGCAGGTGAAAAATAGCCATTTGGCTAACTCTGGCATATTGACAGAAATGTTTATTAATATGCATTGTCCCTGTAATAAATAAATAAATAAATAAAATAAATAAACAATGAAAATAGTCACTATTCACTTTAATTGCATGGAAACGAACATCTTCTGATGAATTTCCTTGTCTTTATGTTACCCTGAAGAAAGAAAGTTTGGAACAGCGTTATTTTTGGTAAACTATATACCTTTAGAGTTGACTTATGGTGGTTTTGTTACTGGTTCTAAAAGTAAATGTTGGGGAATATTGCTTTTGTTAAACAATATGTATTGCTGTATTGGACAGATTATTGAAAATGATTAAAAATTATTCTTTCAGTTATTTTTGGGAAAAAATGTGTGGGAAAAGAAACCTAGTTGCATTTTGCTTACTGAATATACTTGGCAACATTTACTGCATTGTTGAAATAATGGTCTATCTATATAATATAATGTTGTAAAAACAGAAAAATAGGCATTATTGTTATATATACACGACAAAGGCCAAGCCTTTTTGTAGAGTGCTTTCATTCTCAGATTGATCTTAGGCTATGAAAAAACCCTATAGTTTCTAATAAAAAAAATAATTATCTCAAAGACAAATATATTTTAAATTGTGCTGCAGATGTTCTGTGGGTTTACTTTAAGATCACTACAGTAGTTTGACATGTGCCAGCCCTGAAAATAAAACATTTGTCTTGACTCATTAATGCAGAGCAAAAATGAAGCATTATGGAAAATCAACTTTGTATTCTTCTTCTTCCAAAAACAAATTTGCCTTTTGAAAAGAAGTACTGGAAAAAAGGGTTCTTTAATCTATATCAGATTCATTTTTTGGAACACTTTAACCCTATAGATAACCTGCTTTACAGCGGACTTAAATCCAGACATCTACTTTAACCTAATGCTGCACATTTGGTACTTAATGGCCAAGTAAACATTGCTTTTGACACTAATCACCACCATCAAAAGCTTAAAATTGCCTTTCATGGCAAGCAGTTCCTTTTATGACAAATGGTGCATGTACGAGATGTACATTCCCTGCAATTGGGGCTTGGTGACCTAAAAGGTCCTCGTGGAAGGCCGATGTCCTGATGGGTTAAATTTGATTGGCCCTCATAGCACAGCTGCGGGTTTACGTTTTCCGCACTCTGGTTCAAACACAATCTTGGTCAAGAGGGGCCAAATGACATTGTTTAACCTCCTCTCCAAATAACACTTGCAAAGTTCTTGCTGGAATCGAAGGGAAAATAAAATAGTGGATGCAGGAAGCACTTGAGTGCTTTTTCATTTGTTTTCTTAGAATTTCATGCACTAGCCTTGTACCTTGTTGCAGGAATGCTCAAACATTTGTTTATAGGTTTTTATGTTGTTGGAAAAATATTTCAGGTAATAGGACAAAACCATCTGGATGACAGTATTGTCTGCTTTTATCTTCTCTTTAAAGATGAAATATCTTTATTTTTTATCTTTATGATCTTTGTTGTGTTTTCTTACTTGGTTAGACAAATGACTTATTATTCAGGCTATTCAGACAAAGGATTTAATATATTTTTTTTAAATAATATTGATTTATTTATCTCTTTCCTTTATTTAGATTGTAGTTTTCTTGTCTCTAGAGTATCAAAATATATTTGTTGTTTAAATTCGGCTATTGCATTGATACTTTGGGTTTAGTATTTTTAGTTCATATGTGTCACTTTTGTTAATCAAAAATATGCAAATGAATGTAACATTCTTTTTTATTTTCTAAATTGAGCCAAGATAGGCTATGGTATTTTTGGACAACAGGCATGATATGTTTTGGATCAGTTGGGACTGTTATTAATGTCTTATTGACTGCTCTTTAACAGTTTTGAGAGTTGTGCCTGATTGGTTGATTCCAATGGATTGGATATTTTTTATATTTTGAGTTGTGATGTGCAAAAATTCAAAATAGACTAGTTAGTGGGGGTGCCTGAGTGACTAGTTGACTAATCGATATGAGGGCCTGATTAATTAGCCCAGTTTCAGGTTCACTTGACAGATATCTAGTTCGTTCTAGCTGTTTCTCGTTCTCTGCAATATTAATTTACTAAATTGAGCCAAAAGTAGGATGTGCCAATGGGTGTGATATTTTTGGATCAGTTAGTAGTTTATAGTTTATTGTGATGATGATTATTCTTATTAATTCATGAGTTCTTGGATGTTATTTTACCATGTGATAAAACAATAACTACACTGTAAAAATACAGAAATTTTCCTACAGTAAGGTACCGTTCTTCGTAAATACAGTTGAATATTGTGAATGATGATACCTTTGCGGAACAAATTATTAATCACAAACTACTGTTTCATTTTATGGTATAAAACAGTATTTTTTAAGTCTAGTCACGTGTGTGACACTGAGACCACTCATACCTCCTCAGAGCAAAACCATGACGCATCATGACCCCCCATCTGAGCAAAGTAACAATGGATCAAGTGTATTGAGAAGTAAAAGTGAACAGAAATATTAAAGAGCAAAGGAGGAAGAGTTCAAGAAGATGTTTTTTTCACTCCGACTGTTAGCTGCCAGCACCACCAAACTGAACGACATATTCAGGAGTTTTCCTCGTCGCCTACTTAAGGTAAAGGCAATTTTATAATTGTCATTGTTACCTTGTGGTTGTATTTACAAAATGTTATATATTATGTGAGTGTTTATAGAATATAATAGAGGGACTAATACTCCGTGCTGATGTACATTTTATTTAGTTTGAAACTTTTTGCGACTGGTCACATAATTAATAATTTGACATAATTTGAATACTTTGTCTGTGTTCTACAGATGTCACAGCAGATGTTGAGCCCTCCTTGCCACTCCATGGCTGATACTGCTGTGTAAGTGTCAGATAAGAATGGCTCTCCCATGGATGTAGCAAGTTATTAAAAATAATGATCTGCAGCAGTTTTGATACTTATTGTAAACGGAGAGACAATATACTGCTCAAAACTGTATTGAAAATGCATGGATAGGGTGCTGATAATAATATTTGATACTGGTTTTCAGGATATTAACTATGATTTTTGTCTGTATCAGTTGCTGGTGATGAAGCCACAATTGGAGGATGGATGAGCAGCATCGAAAACCATGTCATTTGTGAAGGTGTCCGCCAAAGCTTCATCACAGGGCTGGCTGCAATTTTCGACATTTACTACATCTTCAACTTACAGTACCAAGAGGAAGCCTCAAAGAGTTTGTTCAAAGGTAAATATTGTTTCGATATTGTGGCAATCTTCCCAGCTCTGTTCAGAAATTGTCATTTACTTTAAGCTGTGCTGTATATTAGTGGATCTCTTGTCTCTATATCAACTTTATAATTACAGTTGTTTTGCTTGATCATGAATTGACGTTCAAGCTGTGCATTCAACTGGGTTTAAACTGAATGTGTTATCTCACTGCATGTTCTTGAATGGACTATATTGTAATTCTCTCTTTAGCTTCCACTGCAACTTTATTTCTTTCAAACAAAGAAGCACCTCAAAGCACAGCTTTATACATTAAGTAATGGGACATTTCAGACTGAACATGTCACTGCTGTCTCTACACATGGCTGGTGCAACAATGTTTGAGTGTCTAATCTATTTTCTCTGTATGCTGCAGTCAAATTTAACAGGAAGAGGAGTATCAATAGCATGAACCATGCACCCCTCTGCCATTGATGTCCTTACAACAATGCACTGTCAGATTTATTTGTTCAGTTATTGATAGTTTCTTCCTATTAAACTTGAACTATCAAACTATCACTGCACCAGCAATGTATACATCTCCATTTTTGGGATGTTTATAAGTGAATAAAAACTCAAATTAAATCTGTTCATCATATAAAGCAGTTGTGTCCCTTCAGAAGACTTGCATTAAACCGCTTGGTTTATATAAATGTATTTTATGATCTAATGAATGTTTTGAAGGGTCGGAGTTTTGGGTGAATATAGCGAAGAGACCGAAATCCCAGATTTGAATTAAAAATGTCTTCCTTTGTGTTTCGAAAATTAACAAAAGTCTTATGGGTGAGCGTAATTGATGACAGATTTTTTTTTATTAGCTAACCCTTTAAGGATAATAGTTTAACAATATTCAGTTAAAATCTTGTTTATTTGCATAGTGCTTTAACAATACATATTGTGTGAAAGTAATATTTATATGGCAGAAATGTACATTTCTAAGATAATACAAATCATGCAGTTAGATACAATTCATGTGTTCAGTTAATCTGAAACATGTAAAATCAATATTTACATGTTGTGATAATAATAATATATGGACTATTTGGCAGTTTTTTATGTTGATTCAGAGTCGGAATAATTTAAGTCCTCACAGGGTTGGTGTTAGTCCTTCTCAGGTGTCGGGGTAATCTGAAATGAGATCATTCACTGATAGTTATAAAATACAAAGGTCATTATCATGAGTAAACAGAATTGTCTTAAATGCAATAAATCTTTACTTACCAAGCCTGATATCTCATATATTTATATTGCTTTTTAGGCGCTTTATTGGATTGATCCATGAGAGAGGAACAAAGGCCAGCCAGGTGAAGGTGATCTCCAAGAAGACAGGGAAACATGTCCATAAAAAGGCTTCAACTGTGAATCCTCATGTCGCCACCCTCATTAAAAACCTTTTGGAAGTTGAACAGGGCTTTGTTTAGTAATGCAAAGTCAGAGCGTTGTGTTCTGCATCTATAGTAGATGTTAATTTGAAGTCACAGCATTCTGCTCTACAACCAAATATTCATGTGAAGTCAAAGCAAGTGCTCTGCAAATCAGTAGTCATGTGAAATCACAGCACTTTGTTCTGCAACTACATCTTTCTGTTAACTTTCTGGTTTCTGTTCTGTAACCACATCTTTGTGTGAAGTCAGAGGGGCAGTCATGGCCTAATGGATAGAGTGTCGGACTTGTAATCCGAGGTTGTGGGTTTGAATCTCGGCTCCGGCAGGAATTGTCCACGACTGAGGTGAGACCCTTGAGCAAGGCACCGAACCCCCGACTGCTCCCCGGGCGCCGCAGTGTCGGCTGCCCACTGCTCCAGGTGTGTGTGCACTTGGATGGGTTAAATGCAGAGCACAAATTTCACTGCTGGTTATACTCTGTATAATTGTGTATGTGACAAATAAAAAATTCTTAGAGCATTGTGTTCTGTTCAATCGCAATGGTGCGGTGGAAACAATGCATTTTATATATTATTGGCTTGAATAAAAGTTTTGAAGTCATCTTTCGTCTGAGCCATTTGTGTTCAAGTAATTTTCTGTAGTTTTAATTTTAGAATGTACATTTTAAATCATAAATAACATAAAAATCACATTCTACAGTATTTTAATACATTTTTACAGTAATAAAGTTTATGAGATTACAGTAGGAATACTAAAATACTATGATGGCAACCAAACACCTACAGTGTTACACTGTACATCTTATATTTCTACA
Source organism: Gymnocypris eckloni scoliostomus (assembly GCA_027564155.1). Lineage (NCBI taxonomy): Eukaryota > Metazoa > Chordata > Actinopteri > Cypriniformes > Cyprinidae > Gymnocypris > Gymnocypris eckloni. The sequence goes on along the minus strand of CM050427.1, from coordinate 30,298,031 downwards.
GCACAGTACTGTAATATCTTTTATGGTAATAAACTCATGAAAGTAGGTGTACCCTGTGAAAGTTTGCAAGAAGAATGGCAGACAGAAATCATGTTGGAGAAAATCAACAGCAGTTCAGAATATGAAAAGACAATGCAGAAAGGCTGAGCGCATGTGGCAGAAGACGAAACTCGAAATTCACTATAGCATCTATAAAGAGAGCCGTCATGCTTTCAATGTAGAACTAGCCACAGCTAGACAGACCTTATTCTCAAACCTTATAAACAGTATCTTATCAACACTCGCACTCTTTTTGCTACGGTTGAGAGACTGACAAACCACCCAAGTCAGATTCCCAGTGAAATGCTTTCCGACAGCAAATGCAACGAGTTTGCTTCCTTCTTTTCTGAGAAGATCAATAATATCAGAAAGGAGATCGGCACATCTTCTAGTTATGCAGAGATCACACAAATTCGACCGCAATTTCTATGTCTGTTTTTGAAGAAATTGATAGCAACATTTTGGAAGAAATAGTACTGCACCTTAAATCAACAACCTGCTATCTTGACTCACTTCCCACACATTTTTCAAAAGTGTGCTGAACTGTTTAGAAGCAGATCTCTTAGAAGTGGTGAACGCCTCACTTATTTCTGGGACTTTTCAAACTCCATGAAAACGTCTCAGGTTACGTATGTAACCATGGTTCCCCGAGTGGGGAACGAGACACTGCGTCCCCTAGGGGTCGCTACGGGGAACGCCTCCAGCGTGACTCGTGTCTGAAGATACATATGTAAAAATACCATCCGTTGGCCGGCGACAGCCCATGACGTCACTACCGGTGCGACCATAATAAAAGGATCACCGGGAGAATACATCATCAGCTTCTTCGTCTGAAGCTTGCGTCCGAAGCATGGCCCAAAGCCTAGGGGACGCAGTGTCTCGTTCCCCACTCGGGGAACCATGGTTACATACGTAACCTGAGACGTTCCCCTTCATGGGAACTCGAACTGCGTCCCCTAGGGGTCGCTACGGGAACGCTATACCCACGCCACCATGCTGAGGGGAGTGCAAGCCAATTTCGCGAAAAAGGCGAGCACTAAGCCAACTCTACCAGGCTAAGGGAGTTGCCCCCGGGACGATTGATGGCTGTCAGTGACATTATCCCCTACGGCCAGAAAGCCTGAGCTGCATACCCCAAAATCCTTACCTGCTGGGTGCGGGACTACGGACCCAGGGTAGAGCTCAAGGTCTGGAATCAGAATGATTCCTTTAAGGGGATATGGCCAAGTACCTAGTGGTAATAACTAGGTCCTGGCCGGTCACTCAGAAGCTACCGCTTGCTCACAAGCTTGCTGAGGGACTGTCTCAACAGACCCTTTGGTGGCGACACCCTTTTTTTTTTTTTTTTTTTGGAACCCAAAATATATGGGACAAAGGGAGCGGGGCCCAAGGCACAAGCCGGGCTTTAACCAACTCAAAAAGGGCACGAAGCTGTGCGCGTAACCCTACCGTACAGGATTTTTGAAAGAACGCAGAACCTTGATGTGCGAACTTACCACTTGAGTGGATTTTAAAAAGTGCCCAAAGTCTAGCGTGCGCACTTACCATAACATGGATTTTTAGAAAGAGCATGAACACTTGATGTGCGATCTTACCACTGAGTGGATTTTTAGAAGTGCCCAAAGATCTTAGCGTGAGCACTTATCTAGATGGGTAACGTTCTATGGCTCCGGGCAGAGAACTATTCACTCTTCAGAGTGAGAGGGAACTCAGGCGCTCAGAAGGGCGGCATGCTCATAAATGACCCTCTATGGTGAGGGGAGCAATGCTAGCTCGACCAACAAGAGAGAGACCTATCACAGAGCTCTGGGAGGCGGAGAAACTCATTCTACAGAATGAGAGAGGACTCAGGACAGCTCAGGACGGGAGCGGCATGCTCATAAGCGACCCTCAGGTGAGGGGAGAAATGCTAGCTCTACCAACAGCGAGCTCTGGAGGCGGAGAAATCACCCTCGGAATGAGAGGGAACTCAGGCGCTCAGACAGGAGCGGCACGGCACGCTCATAGGTGACCCTCGTTGGTGAGGGGAGCCGTTAGCTACCAATGAGGAGCTCTAGGCGGAGAACTCATCCCTTAAAGTGAGGGGACTCAGGCGCCCAGAAGGGAGCGGCCTGCTCATAGATGACCCTCTAGATGAGGGGAGCAAAGCTAGCTCGACCAACACGGAGGCGACCTATCACAGAGCTCTGGAGGCGGAGAACTCATTCGTCAGAATGAGAGGACTCAGACGCTCAGAAGGGAGCGGCCTGCTCATAGATGACCCTCTAGATGAGGGGAGCAAAGCTAGCTCTACCAGCACGAGCTCTGGAGGCGGAACTCATTCCTCAGAATGAGAGGAAACTCAGGCAGCTCAGACGGGAGGCGGTATGCTCATAGATGACCCTCTAGGTGAGGGGAGCAAAGTTAGCTCTACCGACAGCAAGCTCTGGAGGGCGGTGAACTCATTCCTCAGAATGAGAGGGAACTCAGACGCCCATAAGGGAGGCGGCATGCTCATAAGTGACCCTCTGTGAGGAGCAGTGCTAGCTCTACCCATGAGGAGCTCTGGAGGCGGAGAAACCATTCCTCAGAGTGAGGGGCGCCTAGAAGGGAGCGGCATGCTCTAAAATGACCCTCTGTGGTGAGGGGAGCAATGCTAGCTCGACCAACAAGGAGGCGACCTATCACAGAGCTCTAGGGAGCGGAGAAACTCAGACACTCAGAGTGAGAGGAAACTCAGGACGCTCAGAAGGGAGCAGTATGCTCATAAATGACCCTCTAGGTGAGGGAGCAATGCTAGCTCTTACCGACCGCGAGCTCTGGAGGCGGAGAACTCATTCCTCAGATGAGAGGAAACTCAGGCGCTCAGAAGGGGCGGCATGCTCATAGGTGACCCCCTAAGGCGAGGGGAGCAATGCTGGCTCAACCCACAGTCGCATGAAGAGGTCCTGATAAGGACCTATCGGATTTCCCAAGGATCTGCAGACCAGAATAACCCGAAGACCAAGGAGGTTCCAAGAAACCTCCGAGGAGACCTCGGGTCCGGACCATCAGTAAGGCAGTTTTGATGAACCTGTTCTACCAAAAGTCATCATAGGTCCGGTCTGACTGCGGTCTAGGTTCCCACCTAACCTCGGTCAGGTGGCGGAGATGGTGGTTGCAGGGGTGGAGAGGGAAGCCGATGACAAGACCCCCCCCCCCTGAGGGAGGGAGTAGGTGTTAATTTTTACTCCAGTCCGGACGAGAGCGTTGTTGAGAACGCTTCGTCTGGATCACCTCCCTCAGGTCTCGCCTACCTCTCCTTGACCTGTACCTCCCTCTAGCCCTACCCGCAGGTGGGGAGGGGCACGCAGTCGCGACACTAGCCTTCTGTGCCCGTCTCCGATCCTCAGACCAGGCCGGGCCAGGACCCCTGCTTTGTTCGGGCTCAGACCTGGGCCTTCTTGGGATGAAGGTTTCAAAGGCTGCTGGGCGCCTCGCCTCCTTGAACTTCGACCACCGTCTCGACGGAGGTACCGAAAAGCTCGGAAGGCGAGACTGGTGCATCGAGAAGAAAGCCCTTCTCTTTCTTCTCGAGGTCAGCCAAGTCCACCCACAGATGTCTCTCCGTTACCACCATAGCTGCCATGGACCTGCCCATAGCAGTGGCAGCCTGCTTGGTGGCACGGAGGGCCAAGTCCGTGGTGCGGCGCAGCTCAGCTACCTCGTCAGGTGACAAGCCCTGACCATCATCCAGGTCTTTCAGCAGATCCGCCTGGTACGCCTGGAGCACCGCCATGGTGTGCAGCGGGCGACCGCTTGACCTGCTGCTGCGTCGCCCTGCCATTTAAGTGATGTATCCTGAAGGGACTTAAGCGGCAAGGAGGGAACCTTTAGAGAAGCTGTGTCACCCATAGAGATAGCTAGCTAGCGTCTCTTCTACAGGTGGCATCCTCTCATAGCAGCTTTCACGCATCCTGGCAATGTTAGCATAACTAGTATGCTGAAACCTGTGGATGCGGGAGGAAGCGGCTTTTTCCATTCCCTCTCAACCTCTGTATGGAGATCAGGAAG